>CM033474.1:16012626-16092184 GCA_019447015.1 Hymenochirus boettgeri | reverse complement strand
ACAGTTGGTTGTTATATAGAAATGTATCAGTCAGATGTACTATATAAGTGCTATATAAATGTATCAGTCAGATGTACTATATAAGTGCTATGTAAATGTATCAGTCAGATGTACTATATAAGTGCTATATAAATGTATCAGTCAGATGTACTATATAAGTGCTATATAAATGTATCAGTCAGATGTACTATATAAGTGCTATATAAATGTATCAGTCAGATGTACTATATAAGTGTTATATAAATGTATCAGTTACTGTATAAATATAACAGTTGGTTGTTATATAGAAATGTATCAGTCAGTTGTACTATATAATTGCTATGTAAATGTATCAGTCAGATGTACTATATAAGTGTTATGAAAATGTATCAGTCAGTTATATATAAATGTATCAGTCAGATGTACTATGTATACCTGACTGATACATTTATATATAACTGACTGATACATTTACACATCACTTATATAGTACATCTGACTGATACATTTATATATAACTGACTGATACATTTACATAACACTTTATATGTACATCGGACTGATACTTAATAGCAATTATATCAGTACAACTGACTGATACATTTCTATATAACAACCAACTGTTTATTTATAACAGTAACTGATACATTATAACACTTATAGTCACTGACTGATACATTTCATTAGCACTTATATAGTACATCTGACTGATACATTTATATAGCACTTATATAGTACATCTTGACTGATACAGTGAATATATCACTTATATAGTACATCTGACTGATACTTTACATAGCACTTATATAGTACATCTACTGAAACATTTATAGAGCACTTATTGTACATCTGACTGATACATTTCCATATAGCACTTATATATACATCTGACTGATACATTTATTAGCACTTATATAGTCACATCTGACTGATACTATTTCTATATACAACCATGTTTTATTTATCAGTAACGGATACATTTATATAACACTTATTAGTACATCTGACTGATACATTTATATAGCACTTATATGTACACTGACTGATACATTCTATATAACAACCAACTGTTATATTTATACAGTTAAAACTGATACATATATATATAACCTTGATATTATATAACTGACTGATAACATTTACATCACTTATATAGTACCATCTGACTGATACATTTATATATACTACTGTACATTACATAACACTTATATCGTACATCTGACTGATACATTTATATATAACTGACTGATACATTTACATAGCACTTATATAGTACATCTGACTGATACATTTACATAGCAATTATATAGTACAACTGACTGATACATTTTTGAAAACAACGGAAAAATTTCCCTTTTAGTTTATTTCGTATATCCTATTACTTTAAAAAAAGTTTTTATATTATTGACATTTTAATATAATATTTAATATCCAGGAGATGAAGGGCAGACTGTACGTTTTTCTTATTTAGTAATTAAGTTTCTGTAGGGTAAGCTATGCCAACTTGTATTTCTGTTTCTCATTAGATGATGTACGATTCAGATGTTACATGAGTCAGTACAATGAGTGCACAATCCACCTAGTGAAAACCATGAATTCAGAGGTGATGCCAATGATTAAATTGAAAATATAGACGCCCATTTACTTTAAAATCTGTGATTAAAAAAGTCTTTTGGCTGTTAATCTAGAACACGGAACATTGAGACATTTGCCTTAATCCTGATGTGAAATCTATAAAACTTCATTCGAAGACAGGATTAGAAATATAGGAATCAGTTTTTAGAGCCTGGGGTATTAAAAGTTTGCACATGCTATTATTTGCACCTGAGGAAGGGGGCACATTTACCCCCGAAACGTTGTGTATTTCTGATGTGTGGTCACCAATAAAATTGGACATTTACCTTTGTAGTGCGACCCTCAATTTTGTTCTTTATTCTACTTATGCATTCCAGTGAGGGTGGATACTGCACCCAGTGATGGAGAATGTTCTTAGGACTTTTTGTATTATCTAATTACAGTAACTCCAAAAGATAACATCTGATTGGCAGCTGCAAATTAATACTTGGGCAGATTTTTGTACCTCATATTGCAGCCCCTTAAAGGGTACTATACTGAAAAAAATTATATTTGAAATTGACATACTGGAAACTATAATTCTTCCCAACCACCACCGTTCCTCTTTAGATCCAATCTGAACCATCTTATATTTCAGCTGTCAATGAAGTGCCATATTATTATCAAAAACTCAAAAAAAAAAAAAGTTTTGCTGTAGCCGACAGTGTTTAATGTTTTGACAGTTGGCATGTAGGATTCTGTTTCCCAAGTGCTGCCTCAAAGTGGTTACTGAGCATGCTTGCCCTCATAAAAAAGTCTGGTCAGATGGAATGGGGAGTGGTTAAAAGAGGGAGGAGGTTCTGAACCTGAGCAAAATAGTAGTACTGAATTGAAGGCATGCAGCAACACACACAGCACAGAGTAAGTGCTACCTGCCCTTTAAGTCTCATAGTACACATGCTAGCACTGAAGGTTTGAAAAGTGCCAGATGAACCTCAATTACTGAATTGGCTGAATTATCTTGTTAAGCAAACCATTGGATAAAAAAACACTACCACATTATTTTTTTTTGGGGGGGGGGTGTATCTGGGAACTTATTGTGTGTGTGACTATCTGCTGATGGGAATTGTCTGTACGTGCTGAACTGAATGTTCTGTCCAGTTGGCACATCATGTGTTCAGAGGGTGGTGGTGCCCAACCCTGGAAAGACATCTCCTTGTAACTGTCTCTATACAAGGTACATTGTACGCAACTCTGGGCATCCTATATCTTCACGCTCATTTTAATTTATTTGCTCCATGTTGAAAATAGATATATATAATGTTTGAAAACTACAATTTCCAGCATTCTCTGGCTGCGCTCCTGCTCTGTCTGTGTGTGGTCGGTTGTGGGGAATGCTGGGAGTTGTGGTTTTTGTATATCTGCAGGTTAAAGATCCCTGCTCTATACCAATATAAATGTAGGCTATAAAGACTTCATATAACAGAAGGTACTCTACGAGTTCATAGCTCATGCAGGTCAGTTGTAAGTATATATATTTTTTTTCCCCAAGCAGTATTTTCCATCCAATGACCTTAATCCTGCTCTTCTGCATTTTGTCTGTGTATAAATAAATGCAACCGAAATACTGACTTCCTGTTTGCAGGACTCCTAATAGGACTGTTATTGCCCTTGACCCAGCCGCCTGGGTTGATTCAGTTGCTCAGTAGAGATCTGAGCAGTTTGACCCACCCACCAGCCAATCAGTAGAAATTACTGTTATGAACATTCCAAGGAAGTGGTGCATTCTGGGAGGAAGAAGGTGTTACAGAACCTGAAATGTCAGTTCACTAACAAACCAAAGCATGGCAGAATTATGAAATCAGCTGATTTTTCCAAGATAAAGACCAGTATGTAGAATACATGGGTATGTGGGATTTAACTACAAATTCACAAAAATAATTTTTTCTCAACTTCCCCTTTAAACACAACGTATCCTATACACCTACATAGTTTCTAGTGAAAATGTTCACCACATGCCTCATTACCCTACCAGGGATCTGCCTCAGTGCATGATGGTTCACCAGTCCCGATACATTGCACGTTCCAAGTCTGTTCTCCACGTTGGGCCAACACTAGACCTGAAAGTCCAACCGAAGTCGACACCTTTCATTCCCTCCATTCATTTCTCAAGCAGATGTGAGTCATTTGTGGTAACTAGTAATCGGCTGCCATTAGACTTGGCATTGCTAACCATATCATTTTCCCATTTCTCGGTGGAGGACAGGAATGCCCCTCCAAAACAAGGAATCTTATTACAGACTTTCAACATAATACACCAGTCCTGGAATTAACAGCTTTACTTTATAATTTTGGTGACGGTATAATGTAGTTGGGTGAACACATGGCTGCGGGATTGCCTATTTCTCACCTCACACATGGTTGATAATAGTCTAATCTTGTCGGACCCAATGGGATTGACCAGTATTGTACTGTTGTGCCCAGTTTAATGTTCAGCTCCGTTATCGCATCGCCACCTTTTGCCAAATTTGGACTCTGACAATTTCTAAAGCAGTGAAACCAGTGGGGAAAAAGTCATTACCGCCACTTTTCCCTTTGCGCCGTACATCGACTGCGGTAACCGCTCGCTCATATTATAAAATGGGAAAAGTGTATTTTTGCGTTAAGTCCAGCCATTCCAATTCGCCACGTCTGAGGTGGTGAAAACGCATAATTTAGCCTGCCAATGGGTCCTGAGGTGTCAGTACATTGTGGAGTGTTTCTCAATACTAATAAGTACTCAGGGGGGTGTTAGACTATTTTCCAGCATTTACGGTAATATGTATCTGAGATTTCCCTAAGTTCGCTTTTGCAGGTTCCAATTGCGCCGTAAACCAAGGTTCTATTCAGTCCGTGGGGATTGGAGCTTTTCTTTTTTGGACGTGCCACAAATCTGCATTTATTTGTATTAGTCCTGGAAAAATAACGCGATGGGCCGGGTTCAAGTCTAACTTAACAGCCAAAGGAATCACAGGAAATAACTTACATGACCTCTATTAATAGCCTGTTCGGATTCTCATTTTCTGACTTGGAATGACGGGTTGCTTTTTTATTTATTGGTGGAACCAATTTTATACCTCATAAAGAAACTAATGGGCTTATTCAATAAGCGCAACTGTTGCCTGTCCTTTAAATCTACTGAGCCACTCAAATGTTTATTAACCCAGTAAAAAGCTAACATCCATTGGTGCCTGCAAACTATAACACGCAAACTTTTGCATCAGCCCCTATTTTTAATAATAGGATATCTACTAACCCGCTTTATCAGAAATACCCTTGCACATTTACCAGCTTTTCTTACCAGCATGGCCTTCTTTAGCACATGCACCTTCTTACAGCATGCACCTCTTTAGCAGCACTTTCTGCACCACCTTACTTAGCATCATGCTTACCTCACCTTCTTTAGCAGCATGCACCTTCTTTAGCAGCATCACTTCTTTAAGCATGCACTTCTCTTAGCAGCATGCACCTTCTTTAGCACGCATGCACCTTCTTTCCACCACCTTTTTACCAGTCATGCACTTCTTTACCAGCATGCACCTTCTTTATCCAGCATCACCTTTAGCATCACCTTTTTACTACCAGCTGCACTCTTAGCATGCAGCTTCTAGCACTGCCTTTAGCAGCATGCCCTTTTAGCACATGCACCTTCTTTGCAGCATGCACCTTCTTTAGCAGCATGCACCTTCTTTCAGCATGCACCTTCTTATCAGCACATGCAATGCACCTTCTTTAGCAGCATGCACCTCTTTACCAGCATGCACCTTCTTTACCTAGCCATGCACCTTCTTTACCAGCATGCACCTTCTTACAGCATGCACTTCTTAGCACATGCACCTTCTTTAGCAGCATGCACCTTCTTTAGCAGCATGCACCTTCTTTACAGCATGCACCTTCTTTATCCACATGCACCTTCTTACAGCATTCACGTCTTTAGCAGCATTTCTTACACTGCACCTTTTGTATGTGCTGTAGGTGCAGTTTTACTTTTCTGTTGATATAAAGAAGAGCACAAAACGGCACTATATTGATGATCACATGAGTCCATCTGTTTTATACCTCTCTGGTGTGTGTGTTAATTTCGGTTCTACATCTATTACATGTGTAAATCCAGATGGCTACTTCCCTATATAGTTGGTTAAGCATAAGAGTTAAACTCCCTGTTATGCAATTAATAAGTTACCCGATGTAAAATCCCTTGCGTTAGTATTTTGCGCATAAACGCCTTTCAAACTGAGGCCTTACCTACCGCGCTCCTCATCTTCTGGGTTCCTTCGATGCCATAAATCGTGCTAAATTAATACTGCATCATTGGAAAAGTGGAGCGCAGAGTAAGTATTTTCCATTCCTACCTGTATATCTTGGGCTCTACTCCCATGTCTACCAGAAGGGATACAAATCTAATTTCAATGGCAGTGGAACTAATCCCGGATTATATAAACTACTCTATAAATTAATAAGTAATGCTTAATTTTGTTTTTTATTGGGGGGGGGGGAAATTATTATAAAAATTGACAGAATGCTTGCTCGACTTTACCATGCAATACAGTTCGTATGAGCAGACTCTCTCTGCTATATAACCTTGTTTTAGACTAAGGGAGATTTGACTTTGCATAAACGCAATTGATATTTGCGATAGATGCCCCCTAGGGGGGTGAATGAAAGAGTTACAGGGTAACGTGAACTTGGTCTATGGTCTTTAAGGTAAATTATGGTGCACAGTGTGCGAATTGCTTTCCTGAGGATTTTTGCAATTACTTTCATTATTTATTTTACATAGTTTGTTAAGATATTCACATTATTGTTTGATAGGGTTGCAGCATCCTCATGGCTCTGGGCCCTCCCACTTCAGGCCCCAGGGCCCCTCTCACTTGCAGACCCAGGGCCCCTCCCACTTGTTGTCCTCCCAATTGTGGGCCCCGAGCCCTCCCACTTGTGGGCCCTGGGGCCCCTCCTCTTGTGGGCCCCTCCCACTCAGGGACCCCAGGGCAAGTGGGGGAGGGGCCACAGGAACCCACGAGTGTGCGAAGCCACAGAGTACATGAGTGGGAGGGGCCACAGGGGCTGCAAGGGGAGCGGAAACAGGGCCACATTTGGTGTGCCACAGTGGGAGGCATTAAACAAAAGCAGTGCTGTGGCGGTGCTGTTCTCTCCCACCCCCTTCAGTCCTGCACTGAGCATGAGGAGGAAATAGTATTCAGAACCTCCCACCCCCTAACTTCTGATCAGTGATTTCTTCTATAGTTTGGGCTGTGCAGCACGTAGACAGGTGGTTGGTGGCTCATTTTAAAGTATGAACTGGCCTTTCATTTAAGATAAACTTGTTTGGAGACCACGTTCCCCGTTAAGGACGTATCTAATGGGAAAAATGAGACACAATGTACAAACTGAACTAATTGTATATGGGATTTTATAAGAAGAGACACAGGCTGTCCTATTCATTGTACTGATCTCTAGTTTAAAACCTCACCTATATACATATTATTCTCCAAAGAAACATATATATTCATATACACATGGCTGGATTCATATACACATGGTTGGCCAGGTAGCCAACATGCCTACAAATTGTCATATTTGGGGGGGCTTAAGAGAATTTAATTGCTGCGCTACAAAGGTAGTCCAAAAATTTATTTCATCATTGGCACTGAAACTATTCCAAAAATATTGGTATGGCGCAGGCAACAAACGTAAATCCTCAGTAACTGAATAGTTTAGGTAGCGTAAGTTGCTAATTATTATTTGAGATCTCCACCCACACCAGCTGAAAGGGCTAAAAAATAGAATGTAAGGTAATGTAAGTTTCCTAATTAAAGGAAATGGTTTAAAGGTCATGTCCAAACTTAAGACAAGAACTGTCACATACTTTTACTGCCCCCAAACCCAACTAATATATTCAGCACTTATTACCCGCATTACTAAGCAGATATTTAAGGATATTATGTCCCCATTCTGGCAAAGTAAGCTGGCTCCCCCTCCTTGTAGTCAATCAAGGCTGTGACAACTGACATCACAACCAATGACTGACTGCTGTTTCCCCTGCGGTCTCCTGCACATGCTTAGCTTATCAAAAGCTCATTGAGCAGAAGGAGAGAAGATACCTTTGTCATAAAGGATAAACATCATTAATATCTGGTTCACAAATGCATATATTAAACTTGGAAATAGCAGTTTTGGTTGCGGGCAGATAACTGGTAGTAACCAGTTTGTTTTTATTTTAAGGGTGACATGCCTTTACCTCCCTTTAAAAGCTAACCTGTTGGTGTCATTTTTGATATTATGATAGGATTCCCATGTTTTCTTGCACAGTCTGATAGTGGAAGCTTCCTGCTCAAGTTTTATAAACTCGTGGCAAGTTGAAGGCTTTGTCAATTGAAGGCCTGTCCAGGCTGGAACTAGTGATCCAGGCAGGAATTCACAATGGAATGTTCTAATTCCTTCCAAACTGCACAAATAAGGATTGAAAAAAATCCCTTTATTTACCTCTAGGCAAGGTGGGAAGGGCTACTGGTAATAGTACACAAACACTGCACCACTAGCATTTATTTTTTGGGACACATGGAGAGATACAAGATGATACAGTGGAGGGCGAACTTAAAAAAATTTAAAGGGTTGTGAACTGAAACAAAAAAATATGTAATCTAAAAATGAATACATGTAGCCTTACTCCGAGTGTCTGTGTTGCTGGCTTGTCTTCAATCCAGTGCTTGCTTTGCTCAGGTCAGTCTCTCCCCCCATCCATGACTTATTTCCCATATACCAACTGCACACAGCATACTAACTGTCAAAACTCTGTCACCATTCCAGCTACAACATAACTGCACCTGCAGTAGAGTTTATTATAATAGGCACTTGATTGACAACTGAAGTGGAGATGTTCCAAATTTGATATCTAAGGAATATTGGACAATCAACAAAAATTGGAAGTGATAAGGGAAAAAAGAAGTGTCTGTCAATGCAATTATAATGTTTTTAATTAATAATGGTGTCACCTACATTGCTTTGTTGACTTCTGCATGTCTGATTCTATATCTGCATCACCGCTATGCAGATATAGATATTTTTTTTGGACTGGTTACATGATGAATAGTTTGCCACGAGAGGTGCGCTGTTTCATGATAGTATTATAAAGTTAATTCTACATACGCGTATTAGTATTATAATTATATGATTAATATAGCACCAACATCTTCTGTGGCACTTTACTAATACACTGATACAGAAAAACAGTATGAAGCTCTTTACCCAATGACTAAAGGCAACAATATTGTTCATTTTAACTTTTAGAATTACTAATTAGTAGCCGGGAGACAGTATTGAGTATTTTACTGTCGCAATGACTCTAAGAATCCCTACCACCCACTCCCTCCCATTATACTTCATTATTAAGGAGACGCGTGTTCGAAACTACGTCCCAATAAAACGTGAAACACACAATCATCGTAAGGTGTCCCTATCCTTCCTCTACTGTTCTCATTACAAAATGCCTGAATCTAAAAACAGAAGGACATGAATTGCAAAGCAAGGGTCTACCCTCTGGAAAGAACAGGAATTAGGAGGTATGGATTCTCCCCTCTGGAAAGAACAGGAATTAGAGTCTGGTACTGTTTGGCTATGGTAATATTATATTTTAATTACTGTAAAGTGGGAGTATTTTTTAGAACTGGGGGGGGTGTGTGGTTCTCTGGATTAGTGCTTCTTTAATCACTACCTTAGTAGCTTTGCAACACAGACCCAATTAAACTGCCATAGTAACCCTACCACCCATGTCAGAAATTCTGATGAAGGTGCTCTGCGAAGCAACGAAACGTAAATAAAACTTTTGTGTGAAGAAGTGCTCGGAACTTTTTATTTTGTTACTAATATATATAATATATATATATATATATAGTATATAATATAATATATAAGTATATATATATAACACCACACATCTACCGTATATACCTTATATAGACAGAGGTGGATTGTGCCACTCCACAATAGCTCCAAGTGCCGGTGCTGTATGATGATAGATATACATAATTGTGTGACTATATTAGGTCCAAACCTGTAACATAGATCAGGGGTCATTTTCATAAAACAAGAAGTCTGACTCTCTCTTCTAGTGTCATTATAATGTAACTCCCCTGCATGATAAGAAGGCAAAATATGGCTACGTCTTAGAAATCTCCAATCCTGACTCCTCAATCTGCCGTATGTCTGACAAGGACGGTCTGAACAGAAGAACTGACAATCACAAATGCTCCATGCTCGTCCACCGTCTCCACTAAAGTCGGAATTTCTTCTTGAAACTTGTATCCGTTAAAAAAAATTCCATGGTTTCCTAGGAAGGGACTGGAATGTGATCAAAAATTGTAATCTTCTGAACAAGATGGATAAAATGAAAAGGGCGAATATAACCAATGGAAGGGAGATTGTTTGGTAAATGCTGCGGTTAGAGAAATTCAATTTCAAATGGTATAACAGGGTCACAAAAAGGATCTTTATGTTCTCAGTTGGCTAGTCCCTGATATCTACAGTGTGCAATTTAATGGTACACACAGAATGGGGAACACAGATACGATATACCTGCCCAAATAAAGATCAAGGTAAGTGTTCATTCGAATGAAGATATACCTGCCCAGATAAGGAGTAAGGTAAGTGGTACATTCCGAATGAGATATACCTGCCCAGATAAAGAGCAAGGTAAGTGGTAATTCAGAATGAGATAAACCTGCCCAGATAAACAGCAAGGTAAGTGGTACATTCAGAATGAGATAAACCTGCCCAGATAAAGCAGCAAGGTAAGTGGTACATTCAGAATGGATAAACCTGCCCAGATAAAGAACAAGGTAAGTGGTACATTCAGAATGAGAAACCTGCCCAGATAAAGAGCAGGTAAGTGGTACATTCGAATGAGATAACCTGCCCAGATAAAGCAGCAAGGTAATGGGTACATCAGAATGAGATAAGCCTGCCCAGATAAAGAACAAGGTAAGTGGTACATTCAGAATGAGATAAACCTGCCCAGATAAAGACCAGGTAAGTGTACATTCTAATGAGATAAACCTACCAGATAAAGAACGGTAGTGGTACATTCAGAATGAGATAACCTGCCCAGATAAAGTACAAGGTAAGTTGGTACATTCAGAATAGGAGAAAACCTGCCCAGATAAATAACAAGGTAAGTGGTACATTCAGTATGAGATAACCCTGCCCAAATAAAGAGTAAGGTAAGTGGTACATTCAGAATGAGATAACCCTGCCCAGATAAAGAGCAAGGTAAGTGGTACATTCAGAATGAGATAAACCTGCCCAGATAAAGAACAAGGTAAGTGGTACTTCAGAATGAGATAAACCTGCCAAATAAAACAAGGTAAGTGGTAATTCAGAATGAGCTAAACCTGCCCAGATAAAGAGCAAGGTAAGTGGTACATTCAGAATAGATAATACCTGCCCAGATAAAGGCAAGGTAAGTGGTACATTCAGAATGAGATAATCCTGCACAGATAAACAGCAAGGTAAGTGGTTTATTCAGAATAAGATAACCTGCCCAGATAAAGAGTAGGTAAGTGGTACATTCAGAATGAGATAAAACTGCCCAGATAAGCAAGGTAAGTGGTACATTCAGAATGAGATAACCTGCCCAGATAAAGACAAGGTAAGTGGTACATTCAGTAGAATAACCCTGCCCAAATAAAGAGTAAGGTAAGTGGTACATTCAGAATGAGATAAACCTCCCAGATAAAGAGCAAGGTAAGTGGTACATTCAGAATGAGATAAACCTGCCCAGATAAGAACAAGGTAAGTGGTACTTCAGAATGAGATAAACCTGCCCAAATAAAGAACAAGTAGTGGTACATTCAGAATGAGCTAAACCTGCCCAGATAAAGAGCAAGGTATGTAGTACATTCAGAATGAGATATCCTGCCCAGATAAAAAGCAAGGTAAGTGGTACATTCAGAATGAGATATACCTGCTCAGATAAAAGCAAGGTAAGTGGTTTATTCAGAATAAGATAAACCTGCCCAGATAAAGAGTAAGTAAGTGGTACATCAGATGAGATAAACCTGCCCAGATAAAGAGTCAAGGTAAGTGGTACTTCAAATGAGATAAACCTACCCAGATAAAGAGCAGGTAAGTGGACATTCAGTATGAGATAAACTGTCCAGATAAAGAGCAAGGTAAGTGGTACATTCAGAATGAGATAAACCTGCCCAGATAAAGAGTACAGGTAAGTGGTACATTCAGAATGAGATAAACCTGCCCAGATAAAGAACAAGGTAAGTGGTACATTCAGAATGAGATAAACCTGCCCAGATAAAGAACAAGGTAAGTGGTACATGCAGAATGAGATATACCTGCTCAGATAAACAGCAAGGTAAGTGGTTTATTCAGAATGAGATAAACCTGCCCAGATAAAGAGTAAGGTAAGTGGTTTATTCAGAATGAGATAAAACTGCCCAGATAAAGAGTAAGGTAAGTGGTACATTCAGAATGAAATAAACCTGCCCAATAAAGAGCAAGGTAAGTGGTACATTCAGAATGAGATAAACCTGCCCAGATAAAGAACAAGGTAAGTGGTACATTCAGAATGAGATAAACCTGCCCAGATAAAGAACAAGGTAAGTGGTACATTCAGAATGAGATAAACCTGCCCAGATAAAGGCAAGGTAAGTGGTACATTCAGAATGAGATAAACCTGCCCAGATAAAGCAGCAAGGTAAGTGGTGCATTCAGAATGGATAAACCTGCCCAGATAAAGAGTAAGGTAAGTGGTACATTCAGAATGAGATAAACCTGCCCAGATAAAGAACAAGGTAAGTGGTACATTCAGAATGAGATAAACCTGCCCAGATAAAGAACAAGGTAAGTGGTACATTCAGAATGAGATAAACCTGCCCAGATAAAGAGCAAGGTAAGTGGTACATTCGAATGAGATAATACCTGCTCCAGTAAACAGCAAGGTAAGTGGTTTATCAGAATGAGATAAACCTGCCCAGATAAAGAGTAGGTAAGTGTATTCAGATGAGATAAACCGCCCAGATAAAAGCAAGGTAAGTGGTACATTCAGTATGAGATAACCTGCCGATTAAACAGCAAGGAAGTGGTGTATTCAGAATGAGATAAACCTGCCCAGATAAAGAGCAAGGTAAGTGGTACATTCAGTATGAGATAACCCTGCCCAGATAAAGAGCAAGGTAGTGTGGTACTTCAGAATTAGATAAACCTGCCAGATAAAGAGCAAGGTAAGTGGTACTTCAGTATGAGATAACCTGCCCAGATAAAGAGCAAGGTAAGTGGTACATTCAGAATGAGATAACCTCGCCCAGATAAAGAGTAAGGTAAGTGGTACATTCAGAATGAGATAAACCTGCCCAGAATAAGAACAAGGTAAGTGGTTACATTCAGAATGAGATAAACCTGCCCAGATAAAGAACAAGGTAAGTGGTACATGCAGAATGAGATATACCTGCTCAGATAAACAGCAAGGTAAGTGGTTTATTCAGAATGAGATAAACCTGCCCAGATAAAGAGTAAGGTAAGTGGTTTATTCAGAATGAGATAAAACTGCCCAGATAAGAGTAAGGTAAGTGGTACATTCAGAATGAATAAACCTGCCCAGATAAAGAGCAAGGTAAGTGGTACATTCAGAATGAGATAAACCTGCCCAGATAAAGAACAAGGTAAGTGGTACATTCAGAATGAGATAAACCTGCCCATAAAAGACAAGGTAAGTGGTACATTCAGAATGAGATAAACCTGCCCAGATAAAGAGCAAGGTAAGTGGTACTTCAGAATGAGATAAACTGCCCAGATAAAGAAAAGGTAATGGTACATTCAGAATGAGATAAACCTGCCCGATAAAGAGCAAGGTAAGTGGTAGCATTCAGAGATGTGATAAACTCCCAGATAAAGAGCAAGGTAAGTGGTACATTCAGAATGAGATAAACCTGCCCAGATAAAGAACAAGGTAAGTGGTACATTCAGAATGAGATAAACCGCCAGATAAAGAGCAAGGTAAGTGGTACATTCAGAATGAGATAAACTGCCCGATAAAGAGCAGTAAGTGGTCATTCAGAATGTGATAAACCTGCCCAGATAAAGAGACAGGTAAGTGGTACATTCAAATGAGTAAACCTGCCCAGATAAAGAACAAGGTACGTGGTACATTCAGAATGAGATAAACATGCCCAGATAAAGAACAAGGTAAGTGGTACATTCAGAATGAGATAACCTGCCCAGATAAAGAGCAAGGTAAGTGGTACATTCAGAATGAGATATACCTGCTCAGATAACAGCAGGTAAGTGGTTATTCAGAATGAGATAAACCTGCCCAGATAAAGATAAGGTAGTGGTTATATTCAGAATGAGATAAACCTCCCAGATAAAAGCAAGGTAAGTGGTACATTCAGATGAGATAACCTGCCCAGATAATCACAAGTAAGTGGTTTATTCAGAATGAGATAAACCTGCCCAGATAAAGAGCAAGGTAAGTGGTACATTCAGAATGAGATAACCTGCCCAGATAAAGAGCAAGGTAGTGGTACATTCAGAATGTAGATAAACCTGCCAGATAAAGAGCAAGGTAAGTGGTACATTCAGTAATGAGAATAACCTGCCAGATAAAGAGCAGGTAAGTGGTACATTCAGAATGAGTAACCGCCCAGATAAAGAGAGGTAAGTGGTACATCAGAATGAGATAAACCTGCCCAGATAAGAACAAGGTAAGTGGTACATTCAGAATGAGATAACCTGCCCAGATAAAGAACAGGTAAGTGGTACATCAGAATGAGATAAACCTGCCAGATAAACAGCAAGGTAAGTGGTTATTCAGAATGAGATAACCTCCCAGATAAAGAGTAGGTAAGTGGTACATTCAGAATGAGATAAACTGCCCAGATAAGAGTAAGAAGTGGTACATTCAGAATGAGAATAACCTGCCCAGATAAAGAGCAAGGTAAGTGGTACATCAGAATGAGATAAACCTGCCCAGATAAAGAACAAGGTAAGTGGTACATTCAGAATGAGATAAACCTGCCCAGATAAAGAACAAGGTAAGTGGTACATTCAGAATGAGATAACCCTGCCCAGATAAAGCAAGGTAAGTGGTACATTCAGAATGAGATAAACCTGCCCAGATAAAACAGGTAAGTGGTTACATGCAGAATGAGATATACCTGCTCAGATAAACAGCAAGGTAAGTGGTTTATTCAGAATGAGATAAACCTGCCCAGATAAAGAGTAAGGTAAGTGGTTTATTCAGAATGAGATAAAACTGCCCAGATAAAGAGTAAGGTAAGTGGTACATTCAGAATGAGATAAACCTGCCCAGATAAAGAACAAGGTAAGTGGTACATTCAGAATGAGATAAACCTGCCCAGATAAAGAGCAAGGTAAGTGGTACATTCAGAATGAGATAAACCTGCCCAGATAAAGAACAAGGTAAGTGGTACATTCAGAATGAGATAAACCTGCCCAGATAAAGAGCAAGGTAAGTGGTACATTCAGAATGAATAAACCTGCCAGATAAAGAACAAGGTAAGTGGTACATTCAGAATGAGATAAACCTGCCCAGATAAAGAGCAAGGTAAGTGGTGCATTCAGAATGTGATAAACCTACCCAGATAAAGAGCAAGGTAAGTGGTACATTCAGAATGAGATAAACCTGCCCAGATAAAGAACAAGGTAAGTGGTACATTCAGAATGAGATAAACCTGCCCAGATAAAGAGCAAGGTAAGTGGTACATTCAGAATGAGATAAACCTGCCCAGATAAAGAGTAAGGTAAGTGGTACATTCAGAATGAGATAAACCTGCCCAGATAAAGAACAAGGTAAGTGGTACATTCAGAATGAGATAAACATGCCCAGATAAAGAACAAGGTAAGTGGTACATTCAGAATGAGATAAACCTGCCCAGATAAAGAGCAAGGTAAGTGGTACATTCAGAATGAGATATACCTGCTCAGATTAACAGCAAGGTAAGTGGTTTATTCAGAATGAGATAAACCTGCCCAGATAAAGAGTAAGGTAAGTGGTTTATTCAGAATGAGATAAACCTGCCCAGATAAACGCAAGGTAAGTGGTCATTCAGTATGAGATAACCCTGCCCAGATTAACAGCAAGGTAAGTGGTTATTCAGAATGAGATAAACCTGCCCAGATAAAGAGCAAGGTAAGTGGTACATTCAGTATGAGATAACCCTGCCCAGATAAAGAGCAAGGTGAGTGGTACATTCAGAATTAGATAAACCTGCCCAGATAAAGAGCAAGGTAAGTGGTACATTCAGTATGAGATAACCCTGCCCAGATAAAGAGCAAGGTAAGTGGTACATTCAGTATGAGATAACCCTGCCCAGATAAAGAGCAGGTAAGTGGTACATTCAGAATGAATAACCTGCCAGATAAGAGAAGGTAAGTGGTACATTCAGAATGAGATAAACCGCCCAGATAAAGAACAAGGTAAGTGGTACATTCAGAATGAGATAAACCTGCCCAGATAAAGAACAAGGTAAGTGGTACATTCAGAATGAGATAACCTCTCAGATAAACGCAAGTAAGTGGTTTATTCAGAATGAGATAACCTGCCAGATAAACACAGGTAAGTGGTACATCAATGAGATAACTGCCCAGATAAACAGCAAGGTAAGTGGTACATTAGAATGAGATAACCTGCCCAGATAAAGAGCAAGGTAAGTGGTACATTTAGAATGAGATAAACCTGCCAGATAAAGAGCAAGGTAAGTACATTCAGAAGGAGATACCTGCCTAGATAAAGAGCAAGGTAAGTGTACTTTAGAATGAGTCAACCTGCCAGATAACGAGCAAGGTAAGTGGTACATTCAGAACTAGATAAACCTGCCAGATAAAGAGCAAGGTAGTGGTACATTCAATATGAGATACACTGCCAGATAAGGCAAGGTAAGTGGTACATTCAGAATGAGATAAACCTGCCCAGTAAAGAGCAAGGTAAGTGGTACATTCAGTATGAAATACCCTGCCCAGATAAAGAGCAAGGTAAGTGGTACATTCAGAAAGAGATAACCTACCCAGATAAAGAGCAAGGTAAGTGGTACATTCAGAATGAGATAAACCTACCCAGATATAGAGCAAGGTAAGTGGTACATTCAAGATGAGATAAACCTGCCCAGATAAACAGCAAGGTAAGTGGTTTATTCAGGATGTGTACCCATACCTATTGACTGCCAATGTTAATAACACACAGAGTAACTACCTATCTGTACCCCAATGCTTTATGGGCCAATATATTAAGTGCCAAAATTATTTTGCAGTAATATTCGCTCTATGGTAGTTTCACTTTGTGGCACTGTATCAAACGTTGCAATGTGAAAGGTTGGGTTGATGTTACCGTGAAGGCCACGGCCACGGAATTAGTGGGGGAAATACCAGAAATGGCACCAGCCAACATAGTGGTGGAAAACACAGATATAATGATGCTTGCAGAAGGAGCCTCTGGGCTCTGGGACCCTACAGCTAGTATTTGGAATCCAAAGCCAATAAAAAGGGCCCTTGTGGCCAGCATTTTAATTTACCTTCCTTTGGGGCCAAGGGCGTACTTATCAAACTGAAAAGTTTGCTCACGGTGCGACCCTGTGGTACACTAGAAAAATGGCAGTTAGTTCCTAGGAAAAGAAAATTAGAACTATGTGGCACGGATAGAGCATGAGAGCTGCACTGTGATTGAGTTAATATATGCAGGAGTACATTCATGTGGTCACTCAGGCCCTGATAAGTGACTCTCTGTCTTATTTCAATTTAATGTACCAGTCTGTGCGGGCTGGGGATGAGGGTATCTTATATGTACCAGTCTGTGTGGGCTAGGCATGAGGGCATCTTATATGTTTCAGTCTTTATTATCTGGGAATGAGGGCATCCTATATGTACCAATCTAAGTGGGCTGGGCATGAGGGAATCCTAAATGTACCAATCTTTGTGAGCTGGACATGAGGGCATCTTATATGTTCCTATCTGTGTGAGCTTGGCATGAGGGCATCTTATATGTACCTATCTGTGTGAGCTGGACGTGAGGGCATCTTATATCTACCAGGCTGTGTGAGTTGAAAGACCAATAGAGAACAGATATACACAGCACACAATTGGATATGAAAAGTGTATATACACACCCTTTATTAAGGCAATACCCAGGGTATAAACAGTGATAGCAACATTAAAAATGTTAAAAACACATATATACAAAACCATCCATAATGTGGAAGAATGTTGTAAGTACAACCCTTTCTACACCTAAAAGTCCCCTCTAGTATCCTAGATAAACTCACCAACTTATCTGTCCAGTCGGCAGTTCAGTCAAAGTAACACCACGGGGGTACATATCAATGCTGTATATTCAGGTAAGGAGGTTCCACATGGAGGAAAAGCAGCCATAAGAAACGATATACGCCTTACGCCTCCGCACGAGGCTTTCTCAATAGTCTGTGTGAGTTGGGCATGAGGGAATCTGATATGTACCAGTCTCTGTGGGCCGGTCATTAGGGCATCTTATATGTTCCAGTCTGTGTTGAGGGCACTAATACTTTCCAGTTCACCATCCAAAATAAAGCCACAGGAAAATACAGGGGAAGTTTTAAATATTTGTTTCAGGTTAAAATATGTCTAGAAACGCCCTGCTTACGATCCTTTTCTTCTCTATAGACCTTTTTCTTCTTCAGTACTTCTCTCTTCTCAGTCATGCCTTTTAATCGGAGGTTCTGCTTTATATAAACTTTCATAAGCATCACCTCTAAATTACCTAAAATACCCATCCCCTTGGCTATGGTGAGTCAGTAGCACCCAGCACTAAGACACTGGGTGGATATGGATAGTGTGCAGACAACTGATTGACTGTGTAGGATAGGTTCACACGAACGGCTATATTTAGTTTTCACCGCATTTTTACCATCAGAGTTTTAAAGTTGCTCCTAGGAAAATGCTGCATTGCATTTATTTTGCACTAATATATTCTAATTAAGTTATTATATTACAAAGCACTTATAGTATACCTGGCTGATATATTTATATATATAACCAACTGTAACAGTATATTAATACACTGACTAATTTATATTTATATAGCATTTATATATTATGCCTGACATACATTTATATATTATAACCAACTGTTATACACTGACTGATACATTTGTATAGCACTTATATATACACGTATTATATAATATACCACACATATTAAACTGACTTATACATTTATATAGCCCCTATATGGTACACCTGTATACATTTATAAATTATAACCAACTGTTATATTTATACAGTAACTGATACATTTATAAAGTTATATGTATTATAACTGAGTATTATATTAATATAGCACTTATATAGTATAACCAGACTAATACATTTATACAAGTGCTATCTTAATATAATACTCAGTTATAATATCTAAGTGCTATAAATGTATCAGTTACTGTTAAAAATAACAGTTGTTTATATATATGAATGTATCAGTCAGCTATAATATATAAGTGCTATGTAAATGTATCAGTCAGATGTACTGTATAAGTGCTATATAATGTATAAGTTGTTATATATGAATGTATCAGTCAGGTATACTATATATGTGCTATATAAATGTATCATTGTACTGTAAAATATAACAGTTGTGTTGTAATATATAAATGTATCAGTTCAGGTATAATATATATTGCTATGTAAGTATCAGTCAGATTACTATCTAAGTGCTATAAAAAGAAATGTATCAGTCAGATGTACTATATAAGATCGATATAAATGTATCAGTCAGTGTTACTATATAATTGCTATGTAAATGTATCAGTCAGATGTACTATATAAGTGCTATGTAAATTGTATCAGTCAGATGTACTATATAAGTGCTATATAAATGTATCATTCAGATGTACTATATAAGTGTCTATGTAAATGTATCAGTCAGATGTATATATAAGTGCTATATAATGTGATAGAGATGTACTAGTATAATTGTTATATAATGTATCAGTTTACTGTATAAATATAACAGTTGTTGTTATATAGAATGTATCAGTCAGTTGTACATATAAGTGCTATATAAATGTATCAGTCAGATGTACTATATAAGTGTTATAAATGATCAGTTATGATAAATATAACAGTTGGTTGTTATATAAAATGTATCAGTCAGATGTACTATATAAGTGCTATATAATTATCAGTCAGATGTACTTATAAGTGCTATGTAAATGTATCATTCAGATGTACTATATAAGTTCTATATAAATGTATCAGTCAGATGTACTATATAAGTGCTATGTAAATGTATCAGTCAGATTGCTATATAAGTGCTATATAAATGTATCAGTCAGATGTACTATATAAGGCTATGTAAATGTATCAGTCAGATGTACTATATAAGTGCTTATAAAGTATCAGTCAGATGTCTATATAAGTGTTTTATATAAATGTATCAGTTTACTTATATATAAACAGTTGGTGTTTATAAGAAATGTATCGTCAGTGTACTATATAATTGCTATGTAAATGTATCAGTCAGATGTACTATATAAGTGTTATGTAAATGTACAGTCAGTTATATTAAATGTATCAGTCAGATGTACTATATAAGTGATGTGTAAATGTATCAGTCAGTTATATATAAATGTATCAGTCAGGTATACTATATATGTGCTATATAAATGTATCAGTTACTGTATAAATATAACAGTTGGTTGTTATATAGAAATGTATCAGTCAGATGTACTATATAAGTGCTATATAAATGTATCAGTCAATGTACTATATAAGTGTTATATAAATGTATCAGTTACTGTATAAATATAACAGTTGGTTGTTATATAGAAATGTATCAGTCAGATGTACTATATAAGTGCTATATAAATGTATCAGTCAGATGTACTATATAGTGCTATGTAAATGTATCAGTCAGATGTACTATATAAGTGCTATATAAATGTATCGTCAGATTTACTATATAAGTGCTATATAAATGTATCAGTCAGATGTACTATATAATGCTATATAAATGTATCAGTCAGATGTACTATATAAGTGTTATTATAAATGTATCAGTTACTGTATAAATATAACAGTTGGTTGTTATATAGAATGTATCAGTCAGTTGTACTATATAATTGCTATGTAAATGTATCAGTCAGATGTACTATATAAGTGTTATGTAAATGTATCAGTCAGTTATATATAAATGTATCAGTCAGATGTACTATATAAGTGATGTGTAAATGTATCAGTCAGTTATATATAAATGTATCAGTCAGGTATACTATATATGTGCTATATAAATGTATCAGTAACTGTATAAATATAACAGTTGGTTGTAATATATAAATGTATCATTCAGGTATAATATAAATTGCATGTTAAATGTATTAGTCAGATGTACTATATAAGTGCTATGTAAATGTATCAGTCAGATGTACTATATAAGTGTTTATGTAAATGTATCAGTCAGTTATATATAATGTATCAGTCAGGTATACTATATATGTGCTATATAAATGTATCAGTTACTGTATAAATATAACAGTTGGTTGTAATATATAAATGTATCATTCAGGTATAATATATAATTGCTATGTAAATGTATTAGTCAGATGTACTATATAGGTGCTATGTAAATGTATCAGTCAGATGTACTATATAAGTGCTATGTAAATGTATCAGTCAGTTATATATAAATGTATCAGTCAGATGTACTATATAAGTGCTATGTAAATGTATCAGTCAGTTATATATAAATGTATCAGTCAGGTTAGACCATATAAGTGCTATATAAATATAATAGTCAGTGACAGGAAACTAAACCTTCCTTTGTCTGCTTTTCCTCTGTTCCCTACCATTGACACACATATGATATGAAGTATTAGACCAGGGGTGTCTTTGCTTTTAATGTAACTTACCAGTGATATATGTAGGTATGGACAATGGGCATACCAGTGGCATAACTAGGAACACTGCCCCCCCCCCCCCCACAGGGGCATAACTGCAGGGCCCGAGCCCGAGCCCCCTACGAAATTGGAGACCGAGCCCCTGACCCTCCCCCCTCCACTATCAGCTGTTCACAGCTGATCACACGTATGAATGAAACATATGCATGGCACCGGACGCAAACTTCCAGTTCGGTTCCGGAAGGTCCGGTCTTTTAAACAGCTGATCGCGCGCATGTTTCCTTTATACGCATGATCAGCCGTTAAAATAGCTGATCGCGGCTGAGGTTTTGGGCTTGTGGCAAGCCCTCCTACTGTCCAGGGCACCCCTGTGCTGGTGGTGGGGGACAGTAGTTTTCGCCACTTCCCCCCAGCAAAACTATGATGGCCCCTATTCATGCTTCATCCACAGTGGTTTTCTTGGAGGAGGCTATATCTGTCATAGGAAAAATAAGAAGATGGGGTCACCTTGGCTCTCTTGTTAAAAAAATGCCATAAGCGCTATATTAAAGGGACACTAACGTTTACGCAGGCTGTGCGGGGGTCTTTTGCGATATCCACATAGCTGAGTGGGGCTGGTTTGGGATAATAGTTCCCCTTTAACAGCGATCGGAGAAAACTGCTAACTATGACAATGAATCACTTGCCTTCTACATCATTTGTAACCAAACATAATGGAAATATAAAGTCTCTCTCCCCTCCGCCTAGCACCGGGGGATACAAATACCAGTATGCTCTGTAAGCTGCGATAGATGAAAGGACACTATACTGTAAAAAATAACTGTTAAAAATGAAAAGAACCTAGGGCAGGGAGGTAGGATTAATATCCCTACCTCCCAATAGTGGTTCGATGAGGAGCTGCAGCATGTACAGTTTTCATCTGGCAGGTTAATCCTGGGCTTTCCTGTATGAAAAGTAGCGCTGAAGCATTCAGGAAGACTGGCAAAAGCAGTTTTCTTTGTGATGCTGCTCTTCATAGAAAAACTAGCACACACCCCATGGTTCCCCCACCGCTCGCTCAACCCCCCTCTGTGCACGCATTCCCTCGATCTTCTCCTGCAACCACCGTGCGCACAGATGGGTCCAGCGTCCGTGCATATTTACAGGTACAGTTGCAATCCTACCTTTCTTCCCCATGTATTTTCTTTTAACAGTTTTTGAAAAAACTTTATGCGCACTATTGTTCTCCTTTAAGAACTAAAAAGTTGGTCCATTTAGCAAATAGAGAAAGAAAAGTCAATTTTTTAGTAGTACTGCAGCAATTCCCCAATTTATTCATTTCCATACAGACTCGTATAATTTTATATTAAGGTAAATGTATTCGCATTGCAACTAAGATGTAGAAGAGTAGTCCCTAAACTGAATGAACCATTTAACCTAAACAACAAATTCACTTAAAGGGACAGTAACTTGTATAACTGTTTCCCCTCTATACAGGTCGCTTATGATGATTAAAGAAAGGCAGTAAACCAGGTGTGACCTGATTCAAAAACAACTGGAGGAAAGTATGAATTGGACAATGGAACAGATCCTTATAAAACCGCCCCTTTAATTAACCCTGTGTGTATTTACCTTTCCACAAAGAAAAATGTATGAACCAGTTTGCGTTTCCTTCTTATGTCGTTCCAGGGACAGCAGATCCGTCTAGTCGCAGGGTTCGATTCTTTCACGCTGTTAGGGGAGAAAGGAAAGAGTTTACCAGCCACTCTCTCTGCCAGGCACATGAGCATTGTCACCCATCCCAGACCACACTGTACACGAGGTATGAACAGCACAGCCCTATGAATGGAATCTTTATACTGACTATGTTCTACCACTGCCTGTGCAGATGTTACCTGATGGACTTGCCAATCATACGGACAATTTGTATATATTACACAACTGCTCACAGTTAATGTTGTAATTAAATTATAAAAAATAATAATAATATTGTCATAAAAATATAGCCAGAAACTTAAAGATTAAGTCCTGGATAATATTCCTAAATGCAGCTTATCAGAATTTTTGGTGCTAAAAAGGTAACAGTTCCTGCTCCATTAGGTTAAATAATATCACCTGCACCATCGGTTCTCCTCCCTGTCCCCAGGGTCTGAGCATGCTCATTGAAGACTTAGGGTTACATTTATCGAATTTCATCATATTCCACCTCTAAGAATTGTGGCAGCTGTACAGATTTCACAAAAGTCCCAGTTGCTGCTTTTTAGAATATACCCGAGACGCAAATGTAATAATAAATCCCTGCCCGAGAAGTGCTTGAGTCTACCGGTAATATAGATGTTCGAAACTGTTGAGTTTCGTTCGTTTTCGAATTTCGAAGCTCGAGTTTCAATTTTCGAAAATAGTCTACTTTAGATTTTCATATTGTCTACTTTCGATTTTCGATAAAATCAAAAATTCGAAAAATCCGTGTTCCGTAAAATTTGGAGTTCCCGAAAGTTTTGTTGGGACTTCGAAACGCTCAAATTCGATTCAAAACCGGGTTCTATTCGAACCCACATTACATCTCTACCGGTATAGGGCCCTTAATGCTCGAACGATAAGAGTCCCTGCAATGGCGACCAATAAGTGATGTCTCTAAGCTCACTGGAAGTGGAGAAGCGTTAACCTTTTCAGCACCATAAATTCTGCAGCATTACTGTATATCCAGAAATGATGCCACAAAATGTTAAACAGGTCTTAGCTCGCAAAAGCAAACTAGCACTTGTCAAGTGAATATTATATATATTTGGTCCATGCACTTAGCAACAATAGGGTACGGCAGGGATGACAGTCTTATGACAGATCTTAAACTGCTGCAGAGGCACGGTCCAATAAAGTTTAAAGAAACCAAGCGGCCCTTTTTTGGTACAGTTTACGGGAATAGACTAACTATGCCCATCGTGTTCACAGTTATTTAGTGTTGGAAGCACAACTGGAAAAAGATCATTTCAAATTATCCTATGCAATGCAACAAGAAACCATAACCAGATTTAAGGACAACTAAACCCCAAAATGAACTATTTTCCTGGAATCTATAGTTGTATGGGAGAAATAACAAGTGTCCTACCACTCCAGTTTTGCTTTTTTAAAGAGTTAATAAGATTTCGCTAAAATTAGATTTGTGTGAGCCACGCAGGGGGGAACGTCAGTTTGCAATTTACCCCGAGTCGCAACTGCTTTATTAATTTTTTTCTCACTATTACTATCTAAATAACCATAATAATGTACATAAAGTATAGTACTGACTTATATTAGGTAGAATACAAAATATCTAAAGTTATAAAATAGTAACAGAGGTGAGACCTTGTTTAAAATGGAATAGGCAAATGGAGAATCGCGTGTGTGTGCCCCTCCTCTTGCCTAGGGTAAGTGACTGTCTGTGTTGCCAGTGCTGGGCACTGCACATCTTATTTACAATTTTTCTGGGTGAGTGGGGCATTAGGGCATCTTAATGTACCAGTCTGTGTGAGCTGGGCATTAGGGCATCTTAAATGTACCAGTCGTGTGGGATGGGGATGAGGGTATCTTATATTTACCAGTCGTGTAAGCTGGGCATTTGGGTATCATTATTTACCAGTCTGTGTGGGATGAGATAAGGGCTCTTATATGTACCAGTCTGTGTGGGATGGGGATGAGGGTACTTATATGTACCATCTGTGTAAGCTGGGCATTTGGGTATCTTATTTGTACCAGTCTGTGTGGTGATGAGGATAAGCATTTCTATATGTACAGTTGTGTGGATGGATGAGGGTATCTTATGTGTACCATTCTGTGTAAGCTGGGTATGAGGGTATGTTATATGTTCCATCTGTGTGAGCTGGGCATGAGGGCATATTATATGTACCTATGTTATGAGCTGGGCATGAGGCATCTTATATGTACCTATCTGTGTGAGCTGGTCATGAGGGCATCTTTTATGTACTTGTCTGTGTGGCGTTTCTGTCAAATCGCACTTAATACAATTCTATAAGAGCACGTGAAAATGTGGGCCCAACTGGGCCCACATAAAGAGAGAGAGAGAGAGAGAGAGAGAGAAGAGAGAGAGAGAGAGAGAGAGAGACGAACCTAGCCCCACCCCAGTCTGTGAGATATACAATGGGGAGAAGCATTTCTTTTAGAGCTTTTCTTTCCATTGGTTAGGCCCTAGGCCATAAGAGGGGGTGGAGTAACAACACTACAATTGTCCTTTGATTAAATGCATTTTGGTTTCTTGCTTTTTATTCTTGGAGGAACATTCCATGTTAATAAGTCCACATTAAATAAATTATATATCATTCGATCCTTTCAACCTTAATTTACAACATATTCCAGAAATCTTTTTAAGCAGAAATGTACCGTTCACTAAACTTTTTCCTGCTGAGTCAGAGCATCAATGAGTCAATGAATAGTTCACAATGTCCATAGGAAAACCTTACAGACTGCAATAATACAGTGAATGATGCCCTAACATAATTATAAGGGTTTAGAAGCCACCAAGGACTTCTATTACCATATAAACCACGGGCCAAATTTATTATCCTTATATAACACTATATATAAGTGTTATATCTAACTTGTCACCCATGGAAGTGTTATTGATGAATTACAACCTTTTTTGCCATAGCCTTGACGGAACATGTGCTGCTGGTGTAATTACACCAATTACCTCTTTTGGTTGCATTCACCTGTGTCACAGAAATAATCAACTCTGATTAGATTAGATACAGCTGATCTGGGGGTACTTACACTGTGTCTCTCTGACACACACACAAAAGTCCTAAAATTAGGAGTTATAGAGCCTTGACAATAGAGCTTTATTATTGTGGATTTATATAGCGCCAACATCTCGCTGTAGCCATGTGCTGCCTTCTGAAATGGGGCTTTTCAAACTAAATTCCAAGTTTGTACTTAAGGGCATGTCCACCCCTTTTGATAATTTTTTAATGTTGTGGGCTAATTCCCCAGCCCCACCGCTATATTATTTTTAAAAAGGTCCCCCAATCATACTTACTACCTTCCCTCTCTACTCGCCCGCAATGCCCAGGCTTCTGCTTGCACGGAACTGGACCGGCAGCCAATTACAGACGCGGCTGCCGGCAGTTCATAACGCCGGAGGAGAGAGGGAAGGTAAGTAAAGACCGGGGACTTTCTTAAAATATTTTATAGCTGTGGGAACTATCCCTAATATGTGGAAATACACTAGGGGGAGGGAGAACAAAATGGAGGGAGAGGGGGTGGGGGGAGGGAGTGAAGGGCTGCTCTGAGCAAGCCAAAAGCCTCTGAGAGCGGAAACTATTTCCCTGGTGACCATTTTTTTAACTTTGGGGGGACATTACAGGAGAACCATTTGAGCTGGGATGTAAGGTAAGGATTTTATTACACTACAGAGTGGGGTCAGGTGGGTTAAATTGTAGTTTTGGGGGGTGGACATGCCCCAAGTTTTAGTGAATCGTGACTGATGTGTTTATAAGATGACATAGTTAAGCACCATTTATAAGAATATAATTTACAGGATATTCTAATTCATGTGTTATACAATATATGGGATGTGTTTAGATAGTGAAGGTTTCTTTTCCATAATGAATGTTACCGAGAGGCTGATATTAATGGAGTCTCAATATTGTTTGCCTACTACAACCTACTAAGTAATGGAACAAATAGGATTGATTTAAAATGAAATACTTGGATTTCATGACATGTACAGGACAAGCTAAGCAAGAAGCAGGACATTAAATGATGATATCAGCTGTAATATTAGGCTGTATGGCTTAGATTATTGTCCCTACACTCAGGACTGTCTCTAGACTTTTTGTACCTAAAAAAAAAATCCAATGCTGCCCACCTTGCGCGCTGCGGCAAGTGGTGTACTTTTATAATTGAAAGTGGGTGATGCTTTGTCCGGGAAGTGGGGTGTGACTTGTCTGGAAGTGGGAGGGGCTTTATACACATGACTGGTAAGTAATGCCCACAATGACTGGTACATGACGCCCACAATGATAGTATTAATGCCCACAGTGACTGGTATGGATACCCACCCAACATTGATTTTTGATCTACAGGGCTACCAAACATTGATTTGGATCAAATGAATTGCCAGTCAGATTTTTTTTTTTCTGGCATCAAAACTGTTTTGTAATGTGCTTCACCTTGCTCATTAGGAAGGCAGCCCTGCCTACACTATCTAATACTAAAGGATAAAATCTATTCTATATTAATGTTGGGAGACCCATAAACAGAGAAGTTTTTCAATGAACTACTTCTACTACACAACAGCTATTTCCATAGAACCAAGATATTCCATCAGAAAAACCCTTTATAACTGGTGCAAATTCTGAAACTGGGCCCCGTTTGTAATGATCGGCATTATCCACAATGCAACTAGAATCAGGAGGCCCATTGCGTGGGTAAGACCCGAAAGTCAACTAGCTATAATTGGCATTATTAACTAGTCATTCTAAAACTAGTTGCAATCCCATAATGAATTTGTTTCGTCTGTGTCTTTTTTGATACCTGCCAGGCCGGTGCATTGCTGGGTTAAAGTCGCGCTAAACAAATCGAATCAGAGTGCTGGGGCTCTGGGTAATTTCATTCATGATTTAAGATAAGTTTCTGGCTTTCGAAATGATGCGGATTTGCAAAGCTTTCAATCCAAGTTTGGTTTGAAACCAACTTATCAATACTCTGTCGGTCGAGAATAAAACATACGCCAATATTTCAACAGACCAATCACAGGGTCTTCAATAGGGCAAACGATTGGTCTCGTGAAAATAACGGACTTGTCTGGCTCATTTTTTTTTTGCGATTTTTGGCCAAAAATTGGGTTAAATGTCATTGGGACGTCCTATTTGCATTCCATAGAAATCTGCCCATTCGTCCTCATATACACTTTTATATCGGTTGGTCAGTGTGAAAAATAGTATGGTGTGTACCCAGCCTAAATAAGGGAGCCCTAAATGATCTGATCCATCTCTGCCTGCTCCTTCTTTATAAGTTTATATATCATTTTATAGAAATCGTGTCCCTTCTTTCTATAGACGATAGTCTGTTGGTTTTACAAGAGGATTCTGGCAATTTCCAGGGATCTATCACAGCTCACCCAGCCTGCGGCTCCTCTTGTCTTTATGTAAAGGTTAATCTGCTAACTGGCACGGTAGGTATTTCTACTCCCATATCTAGACACACAGCTAGGATCGTACGCTCTGATGCACATGGATGAAATTTACTGTACGGTCAATCTTCGCACTATGCAATCGGTTACATCAATCCCAAAATCTCTAAACTATTTACTGTACAGTCCCTAGAAGGTTTTAACCATTTGTAAAGTGCAGTTGATTCCAAACTGTATGTGGGACATGTACGAGAGCCACAAGCTGTTCAATCCACACTAACCAAGCAAAATTGTTGGCACTGTCGATATTTCAGTGCAACCGTTTGCACAGGCCACGCTGTCAGCCAAACTTACCAATATGTCAGATCAAATTTTTCATCCAATTTAGTAAAACAATCAATCAAAAATCGATCGATATTTCTACCTAATCAAAGGGACGTGGCGTGTGATCACCGGTGGTAGACTCTGGATGGAAGGTACTACCTCTGTTACTATTACCGTGTTGGTGGTGCAGATAAACAGCCTTAGGATCTGGTGATCCCGTAAACCCCTGTGTCCACCCACAGATACTACAATTAGAACGTTCGCATTTTGCAATGGAGGAGGGAGGATTTTCTGTGGATGGAACGGGGAAGTTTCTGAGAATTCTATGGGGAAGATCTTGCACCGTATCACAATTAGGGCTAGGCCACACTAGCGCGTTTTCGCGCGTTTGCGCCGCCGCGTTTCGCGCTCGCGTTTGCGCCGCGATTTTCGCTAAATGGAAATCGCGGGAACACAAAAAATCCCGCGATTTCCGATGCGCATGCGATTGCGCGTCCGTTCGCGTTATGGTAACGCATGCGTTCACCATTTTTGGTGCGTTAACGCATGCGTTTCCATAACGTGAAAAGGCGAAACGCATGCGCAAAACGCGAACGCGAGCGCAAACACGCAAGAATCGCGCCACACAATCGTGCGATAACGCTCGCATTTTGTGCACGATTCCTGTGCGTGTTCAGTGTGGCCTCACCCTTAATGTGGAATATTTCCGTGCATTGGTGTGGTGGTTCATCCTTTTACGCACTGCCGCACCACCGCCGTTTAGTTACTTTCAAAGCTGCTTATTAGCCCTTGGTCTTTGGTTAAGTGCGTTTTAGGCTGAGGTCACACTATAGTACGCCCATGCCTCACTGAAGCGCACGCCCGAATGCTCACATTGCGTTGGCTCGCGATTGCGATCACCCAGTGATTCGCAATCAGAGCGCATGCGATTGTGCACAGAAATGACCTCGTACTATTAATATAAGGACATAGAACTAATATATATATATCGCTTAGCAGTCACCTTGACCTCATACTATTAATATAAGGACATAGAACTAGATATATATATATCGCTTTAGCAGTCACCTTGACCTCATACTATTTTAATATAAGGACATAACTAGTTTAATATATCCTTTAGCAGTCACCTTGCCCTCATACTATTAATATAAGGACATAGAACTAGTTATATATTTATCCTTTAGCAGTCACCTTGACCTCATACTATTTAATATAAGGACATAGAACTAGATATAATATCCCTTTAGCAGTCACCTTGACCTCATACTATGTAATATAAGGACAATAGAACTAGTTATATATATCCCTTTGGCAGTCACCTTGACCTCATACTATGTATATAAGGACATAGAACTATATATAGATCCCTTTAGCAGTCACCCTTGACCTCATACTATGTAATATAGGACATAGAACTAGTTATATATCCCTTTAGCAGTCACCTTGACCTCATACTATGTAATATAAGGACATAGAACTGTATATATATATCCCTTTAGCAGTCACCTTGACCTCATACTATGTAATATAAGACATAGAACTAGATATATATATATCCCTTTAGCAGTCACCTTGACCTCATACTAGAATATCAGGACATAGAACTAGTTATATATATATCCCTTTAGCAGTCACCTTGACCTCATACTATTTAACATAAGGACATAGAACTATTATATATATCTCTTTAGCAGTCACCTTGCCCTCATACTAGTAATATAGGACATAGAACTAGTTATATATATATATCCCTTTAGCAGTCACCTTGACCTCATACTATGTAATATAAGGACATAGAACTAGTTATATATATCCCTTTAGCAGTCCACCTTGACCTCTATACTATGTATATAAGGACATAGAACAGTTTATATATATCCCTTTAGCAGTCACCTTGCCCTCATACTATTTAATATAAGGACATAGAACTAGATATATATATCCCTTTACAGTCACCTTGACCTCATACTATTTATAAGGACATAGAACTAGATATATATATCCCTTTAGCAGTCACCTTGACCTCATACTATGTAATATAAGGACATAGAACTAGATATATATATCCCTTTAGCAGTCACCTTGACCTCATACTATGTAATATAAGGACATAGAACTAGATATATATATCCCTTTAGCAGTCACCTTGACCTCATACTATTAATATAAGGACATAGAACTAGTTATATATATATCCCTTTAGCAGTCACCTTGACCTCATACTATTAACATAAGACATAGAACCTAGTTATATATATCTCTTTAGCAGTCACCTTGCCCTCATACTATGTAATATAAGGACATAGAACTAGTTATATATATATATATATCCCTTTAGCAGTCACCTTGACCTCATACTATGTAATATAAGGACATAGAACTAGTTATATATATCTCTTAAGCAGTCACCTTGACCTCATACTATGTAATATAAGGACATAGAACTAGTTATATATATATCCCTTTAGCAGTCACCTTGACCTCATACTATGTAATATAAGGACATAGAACTAGTTATATATATATCCCTTTAGCAGTCACCTTGCCTCATACTATTTATATAAGGACATAAACTAGATATATATATCCCTTTAGCAGTCACCTTGACCTCATCACTAATTAATTGGACATAGAACTAGATATAATATCCCTTTAGCAGTCACCTTGACCTCATACTATGTAATATAAGGACATAGAACTATATATATATATCCCTTTAGCATCACCTTGACCTCATACTTGTAATATAAGGACATAGAACTAGATATATATATCCCTTTACAGTCACCTTGACCTCATACTATGTAATATAGGACATAGAACTAGATATATATATCCCTTTAGCAGTCACCTTGCCCTCATACTATGTAATATAAGGACATAGAACTAGTTATATATATCCCTTTGCAGTCACTTGACCTCATACTATTTAACATAAGGACATAGAACTAGTTATATATATCCCTTTAGCAGTCACCTTGACCTCATACTATGTAATATAAGGACATAGAACTAGATATATATATATATATATATATATTCCCTTTAGCAGTCACCTTGCCCTCATACTATGTAATATAAGGACATAGAACTAGTATATATTATATAATCCCTTTAGCAGTCACCTGACCTCATCTATGTAATATAAGGACATAGAACTAGTTATATATATCTCTTAAGCAGTCACCTTGACCTCATACTATGTAATATAAGGACATAGAACTAGTTATATATATATCCCTTTAGCAGTCACCTTGACCTCATACTATGTAATATAAGGACATAGAACTAGTTATATATATATCCCTTTAGCAGTCACCTTGCCCTCATACTATTTATATAAGGACATAGAACTAGATATATATCCCTTTAGCAGTCGCCTTGACCTCATACTATGTAATATAAGGACATAGAACTAGATTATATACCCTTTAGCAGTCACCTTGACCTCATACTATGTTATATGGACATAGAACTAGATATATATATCCCTTTAGCAGTCACCTTGACCACATACTATGATATAAGGACATAGAACTAGATATATATATCCCTTTAGCAGTCACCTTGACCTCATACTATGTTATATAAGGACATAGAACTAGATATATATTCCCTTTAGCAGTCACCTTGACCTCATACTATTTAATATAAGGACATAGAAACTAGATATATATATCCCTTTAGCAGTCACCTTGACCTCATACTATTAATATAAGGACATAGAACTAGATATATATATCCCTTTAGCAGTCACCTTACCTCATACTATGTAATATAAGGACATAGAACTAGATATATATATCCCTTTAGCAGTCACCTTGACCTCATACTATTTAATATAAGGACATAGAACTAGTTAGTGACTTATATATATATATCCCTTATCTGTAATATCCTTATATTTTACAATAGGGGTGTGCTGTTTGCATCATAATCTAACAGTTTTGTTGCAAAACTAAGGCTGGGAACACACCATAAATACTTTTTCGCCCGACCAACTGATATTACTGTGTATTGGCTGGTCAGATGAAAATTTTGTATGGTGTGGGTGCCAACAGATGTGATCTACCAGCATACCCAATCACCCGTTTGTCCGGATTGGGTATGCTGTTAGATCCCAGCCAATAGTGTGGTACCCATGGGACTGCACCATTGGTCAGGGTGAACTGATGGGTGTGGCTACAACCGACATTGATTTGTCCCAGTCAACCGTTTGCTAGCGGGATAAAAAGAAAGCATCATGGCTGGTATGATTATATAGTTAATAGCAGTGATGCTTAGCTTGGCATGGCAGATGTTTGGAAGCTACAACTCCCAGCATGCTTTGTTTTCAGAATGCTTAGACTGATTTATTAGATCTTACAAAGCTATTAGGAGCCTGATGGAGGGGCAGGCAAACCAGCCGCGTCCGACAGTTAGGCAGTACCATAGAGGACCACACGATCGATTGTGATTTTCCGACCTGTCTGATTCTTCGTTCGTCTGATTTGGACGCAGCCGCAAAAAATTGCCATACAATAATTCGGCCCGACCGATCTAAACACTGAAATGCCGGTCGGTCTGGGTGGATTATTGCATGGTGTGTACCTAGCTTAGACAATCCAGGGATCCCACAAAGACTGAATAGGATAAGGGCAGTTCGATATATCATCAGGGGGTCTCTCATTTCAATCACAATATCATTATAAATACCTGGCAAAGAGTCTGGTGGAGGAAAGGACCCCAGGTCAGCAGTTAGCATTGCTGGATCCACCCTGGGAGCTAATAGACTAGCCCAGCGCCTGGAATGATTAGCCAGGAAGACCAGTGTTTCCTTCCACTGCGATTCACATGAATAAAGGGTTCCATTTCATTATCCTCAATGGGATGTGTTCATAAAGGACGGATCAGAGGTCGCTCGCCATACACCACACATCAAGGCAACCAATAACACGCAGCAAACAGTGAGTTAAACAGGAGTGGAAAGGTTAAAGGGGATTTAGAACTGTTTTTATGAGAATAAATACCGTATACAGGGTTATTCAATAAAAGTTCTTATCGTTTAAATTGGTGCTAATTTTTTCCCAACCAATCAGATCTTATTTAATATTTGAAAGCTAACATCTGATTGGTGGGGCAAATTAGCACCATTTTAAATGATAAGACCTTTATTGAATAACCCTGATAGTGCATGTAGCCCATTAATGGAATGCAGTTAGTATTATTCAAAAGAAAAATAATAACATAATTACAGTATGTTGTAATACTACTGTTCACCACTTGGCCCACCAACTCATTATCTCCATAGAAAAACCAATTGAAATTGTGTATCACAGCGCCTCTTATTGAATAGGGTTGCAGATAAGATACTGATTATTAAATTAACACTGACATACAAAACAATAATACAATGCCATTAAAGGGTACTGTTTCAAGACTATTTATTGGCTTTTAAATGTAGCATTAGGCTGTATTGTGCCAAGTGTACAAATATATAGATATAATGTTTATTAATGATCGATAAGATGGAATCTTAAGTTAACATGCTATTGACCAGCCAAATGGCAGCACCACTGACACTAATTCTAGGCAAATTCCTTGCACAGTGATACTTCCAGGGTTGAAGCCACGCTAAAGGTTTTGTGTCCGTTATCGCGACCCTTGGTAGCTGCATGCTGATAAATTAGTTGTTTTTTTTAAATCATGAGTTTTTTATTGAATTTCAAAGTCTGTGTTACAGGTATGAACAATAAATAAAATAAACATAGATACAATATTCAAAATATTAACAGTATGCATTAGTTGTGAAGTGTTTATACATACATATACATGGAAATATATCTTATTTCTTTTCTCTTTTTTGTTTTACTTTTCTTCACTTATTACAAGAATTTAACAATTCTCTAGAAGATCTTTGTTCTGTGTACACATTTCCTGAGAAGGATTCAATTTGTTTTGGAAATGTAGAATGTCTTTCGTTAGTACATGTTTTGATTACATATATGTTATTTCTTTTATTTTGGGATTCTCTTGATTCCATCTTCTGGCAATTAAAGTTCTAGCGATGGTGAGTATATGAATATAATAGTTTGTACGTTATGAGTAGATTTATGAGTCCTATGTTTAAGTACATAATTTAGGGGTTCGTTTTATATGATGGTGTAATGGCTTTGTATTAGGTTGTTGACTTCATTCCATATTTTCTTTCTATTTTGTGGCATGTCCACCATACGTGCAGTAGATCTGCTTTTCGGTAACATTCCCTCCAACATAGGGGGGATGTTTCTTTGTGCCATTTTGCTTCAGTTTCTGGGGGATATACATTCTATATAGTATTTTGTTTTCTCGTGGGAGCACTCGAGCTTTGTATGGGACATTGAGGTGTTGTTTCCAGGTGAAATCTTCGATTGATTTTGTTAAGATCTCTGTTCCATGAACTTAATAAATCTAAATTTGTTGGTTTCTTCTTTTTGGGTTAGTATTTTGTAAAGGATGGATATTCCATGTGAAATATTTATAGATTGAGTGATATGTTGTTGTACAAAATTTGTTGTCTATGGATTGGAGATGTACTGTTTTATTTTTAGGTAGCTATTGAGTTGTAAATTTTGTAAAAAATCGTTTTTAGAGATTTGATGTGTATTTGTAATTCTGAAAATTGAATTGGTATCTGTTGTGGTATAGGTAGAATAAAGTTCCAGTATTCCTGAATTTTGGCTGATGAAGTAGTTAACCACACAGCCATACCACTAGCTATGTTATATCCAATAGCGGAAAAGTATTTACGCACTTTTTAACACTATAGCGAATGGTTAGTGATGTGCTGAGGGCCCTATCAGCATATAACATGGCTGGCTCTCCCCTGTAATGTCATTCTAAGACGTCACCCATAAAAAGATAACTCAGCTACTACGTATTATTATATGTGTGATTACTGAGTAGGTTGGACTGGATGGACGTTTTCAACCTAAAATTATCATACTATACTATAGATATTACTATTACTATACTATACGTACTTATCTACTGTATTATACTATAATATTACTATACTATACTATCCTATACTATAACTATCTATACTATACTGTAATGTACTATACTATAATATACTATTACTATACTATACTGTACTGTCTATACTATAAGATTACTATTCTATGCTATACTGTACTGTACTACTATACTGTAATATTACTAACTAATACTGTACTGTACTTATTACTATAACTATACTATTATTATACTATACTATAACATTACTATTACTATACTATACTATACTGTACTGTACTATAATACTATAACTACTATTATATTACATATGACTATACTATACTATACTATACTGTACTGATAACTATATTATGATTTACTATTACTATACTATACTGTACTGTACTGACTATAACTATACTAATACTATACTATACTGTAATATATATTACTATACAATACTGTCTATACTATACTGTATCTGTACTATACTATAATATTACTATACTATACTGTACTGTGGCTGCTATACTATAATAACTATACTATACTAGACGACTGTACTGCACTATACATATACTGTACTATATTATACTATATACTATACTTTTCTGTACTATACTATACTATACTATATAATATACTATTCTATACTGTACTGTACTATACTATAATATTACTATTACTATACTGTACTATACTATACTATAATATACTATTACTATACTATTACTATACTGCACTGTACTATACTATTACTATACTGCACTGTACTATACTATTGCTATACTATATTTTTCTATACAATACTATAATAATTAATATATCGCTGTCCTGTATGGATAAAGTTACACATAATGATACAATCTGTCCATCACACAACTAATTAATATTATCACTATAATGATAATTAATATATCGCTGTCCTGTATGGATAAAGCTACACATAGTGATACAATCTGTCCATCACATCAACTAATTAATATGATTACTATAATGATAATTAATCAGTTAAAACCTGATCAGTAGTAGCCCAGTTAAAACATGATCAGTAGCCCAGTTAAAACCTGATCAGTAGCACATTTAAAACCCGATCAGTAGCCCAGTTAAAACATGATCAGTAGCACATTTAAAACCTGATCAGTAGCCCAGCTAAAACCTGACATAGCACAGTTAAAACCGATCAGTAGCCCGTTAAACTGATCAGTAAGCCCAGTTAAAACCGATCATAGCACATTTAAAACCTTATAGTAGCCCAGTTAAAACCTGATCAGTAGCCCAGTTAAAACCTGATCAGTGCCCAGTTAAAACCTGATCAGTAGCCCAGTAAAACCTATCAGTGATTAAAACATAACGCATAGCACGTAAACCGATCAGTAGTTAAACCTATCGTAGCCATAAAAAACTATCAGTAGTCCATTTAAACCGATCAGTAGCCCAGTTAAAACCTGATCAGTAGCCCAGTTAAAACCGATCAGTAGCCCAGTTAAAACCGATCAGTAGCACCGTTAAAACCTGATCAGTAGCCCAGTTAAAACCTGATCAGTTAGCCCAGTTAAAACCTGATCAGTTGTTGCCCAGTAAAACCTGACAGTAGCCAGTTAAAACCGATCAGTAAGCCACAGTTACGTTAAAACCTTATCAGTACCCAGTTAAAACCTGATCAGTAGCCCAGTTTAAAACCTGATCAGTAGCCCAGTTAAAACCTGATCAGTAGCCCAGTTAAAACCTGATCAGTTGGCCAGGTAAAACCTGATCAATAGCACTGTTAAAACCCGATCAGTAGCACAGTTTAATCCTGATCAGTAGCCCAGTTAAAACCTGATCAGTAGCCCAGTTAAAACCCGATCAGTAGCCCAGTTAAAACCTGATCAGTAGCCCAGTTAAACCGATCAGTAGCCCAGTTAAAACCGATCAGTAGCCAGTTAAAACCGATCAGTAGCCAGTTTAAAACCTGATCAGTAGCCAGTTAAACCCGATCAGTAGCCCAGTTAACCTGATCAGTTAAAAAAAAACAAAAACCCAGTTAAAACCCGATCAGTAGCCCAGTTAAAACCTGATCAGTAGCCCAGTTAAAACCTGATCAGTAGCCCAGTTAAAACCTGATCAGTTAGCCCATTAAAAATCTGATCAGTAGCCCAGTTAAAACCTGATCAGTAGCCCAGTTTAAAACCTGATCAGTAGCCCAGTTAAAACCTGATCAGTAGCCCAGTTAAAACCTGATCAGTAGCCAGTTTAAAACCCGATCAGTATAGCCCAGTTAAAACCCGATCAGTAGCCCAGTTAAAACCTGATCAGTAGCACATTTAAAACCTGATCAGTAGCCCAGTTAAAACCTGATCAGTAGCACATTTAAACCGATCAGTAGCCCAGTTAAAACCTGATCAGTAGCCCAGTTAAAACCTGATCAGTAGCACGTTAAAACCCGATCATAGCCCAGTTAAAACCTGATCAGTAGCACAGTTAAAACCTGATCAGTAGCACATTTAAAACCTGATCAGTTAGCCCAGTTAAAACCCGATCAGTAGCCCAGTTAAAACTGATCAGTAGCACATTTAAAACCTGATCAGTAGCACATTTAAAACCTGATCAGTAGCACATTTAAAACCTGATGACATCATCAACCATTGCAATGACTAGCTGTTTTCCCCTGCTGTCTCCTCTGCACATGCTTAAATCTTAGAAAAGCTCCATTGAGCAAAGAGTGAGAAGATACCCTTTTGTCATAAAGAGAATAAAACAGCATGCTAATTCTGGTTTACAAATGCAATATATTAAACTTGGAAAATAGCAGTTTGGTTGCGGGCAATAACTGGTAAGTAACCAGTTTGTTTTGTATTTTAAGGGTGACATGCCCTTTAATGCCTCCCTTTAAAAGGCTAAACCTGTTGGTGTCATTTTTGATATATGATAGGATTCCGATGTTTTTCTTGTCCCGTCTGAATAGTGGAAGCTTCCTGCTCAAGTTTTATAACTCGTTGCAAGTTGAAGGCTTTGTCAATTGAAGGCCTTGTCCAGGCTGGAACTAGTGATCCAGGCGGAATTCCACAATAGGAATGTTCTAATTTCCTTCCAAACTGCACAATAAGGATTGAAAAAAATCCTTTAATTTACCTCTAGGCAAGGTGGGAATGGGCTACTGGTAATTAGTACACAAACACTGCACCACTAGCATTTATTTTTTTGGGACACATGAAGAGATACATACGCATGATCAGTGGGGTAGGGGAACATAAAAAATTTAAAGGGTATGCTGATGACTGAAAACAAAAAAAATATGTAATCTAAATGAATACCTGTAGCCTTTACTCCGAGTGTCTGTTTTTGCTGTGCTTGTCTTCAATCCGTCTTTCTGCTTTTGCTCGAGGTCAGTCTCTCCCCCAATCCTGACTTATTTCCCAATACCACACTGCACACAGCATACTAACTGTCAAAACTCTGTCACCATTCCAGCTACAACATAACTGCACACCTGCAGTAAGAGTTTATTATAATAAGGCACTTGATTGACAACTGAAGTGGAAGATGTTCCAAATTTGATATCATAAGGAATATTGGACAGATCAACAAAAATTGGAACAGTTATAAATGGGAAAAAATGAAGTTGTCTGTCAATGCACATAATATGTTTTTAATAATTGGTGTCACCTACATTGCTTGTGTTGACTTCTGCTGTCTGATTCTATATCTGCATGCACACGCTATGCGATATAGATATTTTTTTAGGACTGGTTACATGATGAATAGTTATGCCACGGAGGTGCGCTGTTTCAAGTTTATCATGAGTATAATTCTATACATCCGTTAATCACATACCGTATTAGTATTATAATTATTATGGATTAGATATAGCACCAACATCTTCTGTGGCACTTTACTAATACACTGTATCAAGAAAAACAGTATGAAAGCTCTTTACCCAATGCACTAAAGGGCACAATATTGTTCATTTTAACTTTTTTAGAATTAAAAGTAATTAGTAGCCGGGAGACAGTATGAGGTATTTCTACTGTCGCAATCACTCTAAAGAATCCCTACCACCCACTCCCCATTATAATTCATTATTAAGGAGACGCGGTGTTCTGAACTCTACACTCACAATAAAACGTGAAACACACATTCTGTAAGGTGTCCCTCATCCTTCCTTACTTTTACTCGTATGCTACATACAAGTAATGCCTGAATCACAAACAGAATGGATAAGACATTGCAAAGCAGGTCTATCGCCACTCTGCAGAAGAGAACAGGGATCATATCACCCCCTGAAAAAGGATAGGAGGTATGGATTCTACCCCTCTGGAAAGAACAGGAATTAGGAGGTCTGGTACTCGTTGGCTATGGTAATTTATATTTTAATTACTGTAAAATGGGAGTATTTAGAACTGTGTGGGGGATTTCTATTCTCTGGATTAGTGCTTTCTTTAATCACTACCTTAGTAGCTTTGCAACACAGACCCCATTAAACTGCCATAGTACCCTACCACCCATGTCAGAAATTCTGATGAAGGTGCTCTGCAAGGCAACGAAACGTTAAATAAACTTTTGTGTGAAGAAGTGCTCGTAACCTTTTTATTTTTGTTTACTAATATAAATATATAATATATATATATATATATAATATATATTATATAGAGTCAATATATACACCCACACATTACCGTATAACCGTATATAGACAAGGTGGAGTGTGCGCACATCCAACAATAGCTCCAAGTGCCTGGTGCTGTGATGATAGATATGATATAATATATGTAGTGACTTAATTCGGTCCAACCTGTAACCCTAGATCAGGGGTCATGTTCATAAGACAAGAAGTCTGACTCTCTCCTTCCTAGTGTCATTATACTGTAACTCCCCTGGCATGATAAGAAGGAACACAATAGGCTACGTACTTAAATCTCCAATCCTGGACTCCATCCAAGCTGCCTCTATGTCTGACAGGACGGTCTGAACGAATGAACCTGACAATTCACCAAACGCTCCCATTGCTCCCTGTCACCGTCTCCACTAAAGTCTGGGAACTTTCTTCCTTGAAACTTTGTATCCGTTTAAAAAATTCCCATGTGTTCCTTAGGCGGGGACTTGGGAATGTGAGTCACAAATTTGTGAGTCTTCTGAACCAAGAATGGAATAAAATGAAAAGGGTGAATATACCAAGTGGGAAGGGAGATGTTTGGGTACATGTGCTGCGGTTAGAGAAATTTCAATTTCAAATGGTATAACAGAGGATCCACACAAGGAATCTTTATGTTCTCAGTCTGGGCTAGTGCCCTGATATTCTTTACAGTGTAGCAATTTTATTGGTACACACAGAATGGGGAACACAGATACGTATACCTGCCCAAATAAAGATCAAGGTAAGTGTTCATTCCGAATGAGATATACCTGCCCAGATAAGGAGTAAGTGTAAGTGGTACATTCCGAATAGATAACCTGCCCATATAAGAAAGGTAAGTGGTACATTCCAAATGAGATATAACCTGCCCAGATAAGAAGCAAGGTAGTGGTACATTCGAATGAGATATATACCTGCCCGATAAACAGCAAGGTAAGTGGTACATTCAGAATGAGATAAACCTGCCCAGATAAAGAGTCAAGGTAAGTTGGTACATCCGATGAGATAACCTGCCCCAGATAAAACAGCAAGGTAGTGGTACATTCAGAATGAGATAACCTGCCCAGATAAGAACAAGGTAGTGGGTACATTCAGAATGAGATAAACCTTGCCCAGATAAACAAGGTAAGTGGTACATTCAGAATGAGATAACCCTACCCACGATAAGAACAAGGTAGTGGGTCATTCAGATGAGATAACCCTGCCCATAAATACAAGGTAAGTGGTACATTCAGATAGATAACCCTGCCCAGATAAATAACAAAGGTAGTGGTACATTCAAGAAGATAACCCTGCCCACATAAAGAGTAGGTAAGTGGTACATTCAGAATGAATAACCCTGCCCAGATAGAGCAAGGTATTAGGTACATTCAGAATGAGATAAACCTGCCCAGATAAAGAACAAGGTAAGTGTACATTCAAATATAAACTGCCCAATAGAAACAAGGTAGTGGTACCATTCAAATGATAACCCTGCCCAAATAAAGAGCAAGGTAAGTGGTACATTCAGAATGAGATAACCTGCCCAGATAAGAGCAAGGTAAGTGGTACATTCAGAATGAGATCTTCCTGCCCAGATAAGAACACAAGGTAATGTGGTACATTCAGAATGAGATAAACCTGCCCAGATAAGACAGGTAAGTGGTACATTCAGAATGAGATAAACTGCCCAGATAAAGGCAGGTATGTGGTACATTCAGAATGAGATATACCTCCCAGATAAACAGCAAGGTAATTGTTTACATTCAGAATAAGATAACCCTGCCCAGATAAAGAGTAAGGTAGTGGTACATTCAGAATGAGATAAACCTGCCCAGATAAACAGCAAGGTAAGTGGTAACATTCATAATCAGAATGAGATAAACGGCCCAAGATAAGAGCAAGGTAAGTGGTACAATCAGTATGAGATAACCTCCCCACAGATAAGAAAGGTAAGTGGACATTCAGAATGAGATAAACCTGCCAGAAATAAAGGCAAGTGGTACATTCAGAAGAGTAAACCTGCCCAGATAAAGACAATGTAGTGGTACATTCAAATGCTATGATGGATACCCACCCAGATAAAGAGCAGGTAAGTGGTACATTCAATGAGATAAACCTGCCCAGATAAGACAAGGTAAGTGGTACATTCGAATGAGATAAACCTGCCCCAGATAAAGAAAGGTAAGTGGTACATTCAGATGAGATAAACCTGCCCAATAAAGAAAAGGTAAGTGGTACATTCAGAATGGATAAACCTCCCCAGATAAAGAACAAGGTAAGGTCATGCACGAATGAGTATACCTGCCAATAAACGCAAGGTAAGTGGTTATTCAGATGAGATAAACCTGCCCAGATAAAGAGTAAGGTAAGATGGTTATTCAGAATGAGATAAACTGCCCAGATAAAGAGTAACAGGTAAGTGGTACATTCAGAAAGAATAAACCTGCCCAGATAAAGACAAGGTATGGTACTTCAGAATGAGATAACCTGCCCAGATAAGAACAAGTAAGGTACATTCAATGAGATAAACCTGCCCCAGATAAAGAACCAGGTAATGGTACATTCAGATGAGATAAACCTGCCCAGATAAAAGCAGGTAAGTGGTACATTCAGAATGAGATAAACCTGCCCAATAAGACAAGAGGTAAGTGGTGCATTCAGATGTGATAAACCTCCCAGATAAAGCGCAAGGTAAGTGGTACATTCAGAATGAGATAAACCTGCCCAGATAAAGAACAAGGTAAGTGGTCATTCAGAATGATGATAAACCTGCCCAGATAAAGAGCAAGGTAAGTGGTACATTCAGATGGATAACTACCCGATAAAGAGCAAGGTAAGTGGTATGATTCAGAATGAATAAACCTGCCCAGATAAAGAACAAGGTAGTGGTACATTCAGAATGAGATAAACCTCCCAGATAAAGAGCCAAGGTAAGTGGTACATTCAGAATGAGATAAACCTTGCCCAGATAAGAGCAAGGTAAGTGGGTAACATTCAGAATGAGATGAAACCTGCCCAGATAAAGAGCAAGGTAGATGTGGTCATTCAAATGGATAACCTCCCAGATAACGAGCAAGGTAAGTGGTACAATTCAGATGAGATAACCTGCCCAGATAAAGAGCAAGGTAAGTGGTTCATTCAGATGGATAAAACCTCCCAGATAACAGCAAGGTAAGTGGTACATTCAGATAGAATAAACCTGCCCAATAAAAACAAGGTAAGTGTTAACATTCAGAATGAGATAAACCTGCCCAGATAAAGAGCAAGGTAAGTGGTCATTCAGAATGTAGATAACCTGCCCAGATAAAGAGCAAGGTAAGTGGTACATTCAGAATGAGATAAACCTGCCCAGATAAAGAACAAGGTAAGTGGTACATTCAGAATGAGATAAACCTGCCCAGATAAGAGAGGTATGTAAGTGGTACATTCAGAATGAGATAAACCTGCCCAGATAAAGAAGGTAAGTGGTACATTCAAATGAGAATAAACTGCCCAGATAAAAGTAAGGTAAGTGTCCTTCAGAATGAAAAACCGTCCAGATAAGAAAGGTAATGGTACATTCAAATGATATAAACCTGCCCAGATAAGACAAGGTAAGTGGTACATCAGAATGAGATATACCTGCCAATAAACGCAAGGTAAGTGGTTTACTTCATGAATGAGATAAACCTGCCCAGATAAAGAGTAGTAATGGTTATTCAGAATAGATAAACTCCCAATAAGAGAGGTAGTGGTACATTCAGAATGAGATAAACCTGCCCAGATAAAAGACAGGAAGTGGTACATTCGAATGAGATAAACCTGCCCAGATAAAGAACAAGGTAGGTGGTACATTCAAATAGATAACCTGCCCAGAATAAGAACAATGTAGTGGTACATTCGAATGAGATAAACCTGCCCAGATAAAGAACAGTTAGTGACATTCAGAATGAGATAACCTGCCAGATAAACACAAGTAAGTGGTTATTCAGAATGAGATAAACCTGCCCAATAAAGAGTAAGGTAAGTGGTATTCAGATGAGATAAACTGCCCAGAAAACAGAGTAAGTAGTGGTACATTCAGAATGAAATAAACCTGCCCAGATAAAGAGCAAGGTAGTGGTACATTCAGAATGAGATAAACCTGCCCAGATAAAGAACAGTAAGTGGTACATTCAGAATGAGATAAACCTGCCCAGATAAAGACAAGGTGATTGGTACTTCAGATGAGATAACCTGCCCATAAAGAGCAAGGTAAGTGGTACATTCAGAATGAGATAAACCTGCCCAGATAAGAACAAGGTAAGTTGGTACATTCAGAATGGATAAACCTCCAATAGACAAGGTAAGTGGACATCAGAATGAGATAAACCTGCCAGATAAAGAACAAGGTAGTGGTACATTCAGAATGAGATAAACCTGCCCAGATAAAGACAAGGTAAGTGGTACATTCAGAATGAGATAAACCTGCCCAGATAAAGAGCAAGGTAAGTGGTACTTCGAATGAGATACCCTCCCAGATAAAGCGCAGGTAATGTGTACATCAGAATGAGATAACCTGCCCAATAAAGAGCAAGGTAAGTGGTCATTCAGAATGGATAAACCTACCCAGATAAGAGCAAGGTAAGTGGTACATTCAGAATGAGATAAACCTGCCCAGATAAAGACAGGTAAGTTACATTCAGAATGAGATATAAACCTGCCCAGATAAAGAGCAGGTAAGTGGTACTTCAGAATGAGATAAACCTGCCCAGATAGAAGAAGGTAGTGGTCTTCAGAATGGATAACCTCCCAGATAAAGAGCAAGGTAAGTGGTACTCATTCAGAATGAGATAAACCTGCCCAGATAAAGACAGGTAAGTGGTCATTCAGAATGAGATAACCTCCCAGATAAAGAAGGTAAGTGGTACATTCAGAATGAATAAACCTGCCCAGATAAAGAAAGGTAAGTGGTACATTCAGAATGAGATAAACCTGCCCAGATAAAGAAGCAAGGTAAGGTGCATTCAGAATGGATAACCTACACCCAGATAAAGAGCAGTAATGGTACATTCAGAATGAGATAACCTGCCCAGATAAAGAACAAGGTAAGTGGTAAGGAAGTGTCATTCAGAATGATAAAACCGCCCAGATAAAGAGCAAGGTAATGGTACATTCAAATGAGATAAACCTGCCCAGATAAAGAGTAGGTAAGTGGTACTTCAGAATGATAAAACCTGCCCGATAAGAGAAGGTAAGTGGTACATTCAGAATGAGATAAACCTGCCCGATAAGAACAAGGTAAGTGGTCATTCAGAATGGGATAAACCTGCCCAGATAGACAAGGAAGTGGTCATGCAGATGAGATATCCTGCTCATAAAACAGCAAGGTAAGTGGTTATTCAGAATGAGATAAACCTGCCCAGATAAAGATAAGGTAAGTGGTAAATTCAGAATGAGATAAACTGCCCAGATAAGAGAGGTAAGGTACATCGAATAGTAAACCTGCCCAGTATAAAGCAAGGTAAGTGGTACATTCAGAATGAGATAAACCTGCCCAGATAGAGCAAGGTAAGTGGTACATTCAGAATGAGATAAACCTGCCCAGATAAGAACAAGGTAAGTGGTACATTCAGAATGAGATAAACCTGCCCAGATAAAGAACAAGGTAAGTGGTACTCAAATGAGATAACCTGCTCAGATAAACAGCAAGGTAAGTGGTTTATCAGAATGAGATAACCTGCCCAGATAAAGAGAGGTAAGTGGTTTATTCAGATGAGATAAAACTGCCCAGAAAAGAGTAAGGTAAGTGGTACATTCAGAATGAGATAAACCTGCCCAGATAAAGAGCAAGGTAAGGTGTACATTCAGAATGAGATAAACCTGCCCAGATAAAGAACAAGGTAAGTGGTACATTCCGAATGATATAAACCTGCCCAGATAAAGAACAAGGTAAGTGGTACATTCAGAATGAGAATAAACCTGCCCAGATAAAGAGCAAGGTAAGTGGTACATTCAGAATAGATAAACCTGCCCAGATAAAGAGCAAGGTAAGTGGTGCTTCAGAATGTGATAAACCTACCCAGATAAAGAGCAAGGTAAGTGTACATTCAGAATGAGATAAACCTGCCCAGATAAAGAACAAGGTAAGTGGTACATTCAGAATGAGATATAACCTGCCGAATAAAGAGCAAGGTAGTGGTGCATTCAGAATGTGATAACCTACCCAGATAAGAGCAAGGTAAGTGGTATATTCGAATGAGATAACCTGCCCAGATAAGAACAGGTAAGTGTACATCAGAATGAGATAAACCGCCAGATAAAGACAAGTAAGTGGTACATTCAGAATGAGATAAACCTGCCAGATAAAGAGCAAGGTAAGTGGTACATTCAGAATGAGATAAACCTGCCCAGATAAAGAGCAAGGTAGTGGTGCATTCAGAATGTGATAACCTACCCAGATAAAGAGCAAGGTAAGTGGTACATTCAGAATGAGATAACCTGCCAGATAAAGAGCAAGGTAAGTGTCATTCAGAATGTGATAAACCTCCCAGATAAAGAGCAAGGTAAGTGTACATTCAGAATGAGATAAACCTGCCCAGATAAGAACAAGTAAGTGTTACATTCGAATGAGATAAACCTGCCCAGATAAAGACAAGGTAAGTGGTCATTCAGAATGTGATAACCCTCCCAGATAAAGAGCAAGGTAGTGGTACATTCAAATGAGATAAACCTGCCCGATAAAGACAAGGTAAGTGGTACATTCAGTAATGAGATAACCTGCCCAGATAAAGAGTACGGTAGTGTACATTCAGAATGAGATAACCTGCCCAGATAAAGAGACAAGGTAAGTGGTACATTCAGAATGAGATAAACCTGCCCAGATAAAGTAAGGTAAGTGGTACATTCAGAATGAGATAAACCTGCCCAGATAAAGAACAAGTAAGTGGTACATTCAGAATGAGATAAACCTGCCCAGATAAAGAACAAGGTAAGTGGTACATTCAGAATGAGATAACCTGCCGATAAACCAAGGTAAGTGGTTTATTCAGAATGAGATAAACCTGCCCAGATAAAGAGTAAGGTAAGTGGTATTCAGAATGAGATAAAACTGCCCAGATAAGAGAAGGTAAGTGGTACATTCAGAATGAGATAAACCTGCCCAGATAAAGAGCAAGGTAGTGGTACATTCAGAATGAGATAAACCTGCCCAGATAAAGAACAAGGTAAGTGGTACATTCAGAATGGGAGGGGGGAGTGAGATAAACCTGCCCAGATAAGAGCAAGGTAAGTGGTACATTCAGTATGAATAAACCTGCCCAGATAAAGAGCAGTAATGGTACAATTCAGAATGAGATAACCTGCCCGATAAAGAACAAGGTAAGTGGTCATTCAGAATGTGATAAACCTGCCCAGATAAAGAGCAAGGTAAGTGGTACATTCAGAATGAGATAACCTGCCCAGATAAAGAACAAGTGTAGTGGTACATTCAGAATGAGTATAAACCTGCCCAGATAAAGACAAGGTAAGTGGTGCATTCAGAATGTGATAAACCTACCCAGATAAAGAGCAAGGTAAGTGGTACATTCAGAATGAGATAACCTGCCCGATAAAGAACAAGGTAAGTGGTACATTCAGAATGAGATAAACCTCCCAGATAAAGAGCAAGTAAGTGGTACATTCAGAATGAGATAAACCTGCCAGATAAAGAGTAGTAAGTGGTACATTCAGAATGAGATAAACCTGCCCAGATAAAGAACAAGGTAAGTGGTACATTCGAATGAGAATAAACATGCCAGATAAAGAACAAGGTAAGTGGTACTTCAGAATGAGATAAACCTGCCCAGATAAGAGCAAGGTAAGTGGTACATTCAATGAGATATACCTGCTCAGATTAACAGCAAGGTAAGTGTTATTCAGAATGAGATAACCTGCCCGATAAAGAGTAAGGTAAGTGGTTTATTCAGAATGATAAACCTGCCCAGATAAGCAGAAGGTAAGTGGTCATTCAGATGAGATAACCTGCCCGATTACAGCAAGGTAAGTGGTTATTCAGAATGAGATAAACCTCCCAGATAAGCAAGGTAAGTGGTACATCAGAATGAGATAAACTGCCCAGATAAGAGCAAGGTAAGTGGTAAATTCAGTATGAGATACCCTGCCCAGATAAAGAGCAAGGTGAGTGGTACATTCAGAATTAGATAAACCTGCCCAGATAAAGAGCAAGGTAAGTGGTACATTCAGTATGAGATAACCCTGCCCAGATAAAGAGCAAGGTAAGTGGTACATTCAGAATGAGATAACCCTGCCCAGATAAGAGCAAGGTAAGTGTACATTCAGAATAGATCAACCCTGCCAGATAAAGAGTAGGTAAGTGGTACATTCAGAATGAGATAAACCTGCCCAGATAAAGACCAGGTAAGTGGTACATTCAAGAATGAGTATAAACCTCCCAGATAAAGAACAAGGTAAGTGGTACATTCAGAATGAGATAAACCTGCTCAGATAAAACAGCAAGGTAAGTGGTTTATCAGAATGGAGATACCTGCCCAGATAACACAAGGTAAGTGGTACATTCAGAATGAGATATACCTGCCAGATAAAGAGCAAGGTAAGGGTACATCAATGAGTAAACCTGCCCAGATAAAGAGCAAGGTAAGTGGTACATTCAGAATGAGATAAACCTGCCAGATAAAGAGCAGGTAAGTGGTAAGGTCATTCATAGGTATGGTAATCTGTATCAAGATCAACTGACTTGAAATGTAGTCTGCAACTAGTAAGTCTTCAGAACTACTTCAAGTCAGTTTGATCTAATGAGATAACCACACAGATAAGCAAGGTAAGTGGTACATTCAATGAGATAAACCTGCCCAGATAAGAGCAAGGTAAGTGGTACATTCAGTATGAGATACACCTGCCCGATAAAGAGCAAGGTAAGTGGTACATTCAGAAAGAGATAAACCTACCCAGATAAAGAGCAAGGTAAGTGTACATTCAGAATGAGATAAACCTACCCAGATAAGAGCAAGGTAAGTGGTACATTCAGATGAGATAAACCTGCCCAGATAAACAGCAAGGTAAGTGGTTTATTCAGGATGTGTACCCATACCTATTGACTGCCCAATGTTAATAACACAGAGTAACTACCTATCTTACCCAATGCTTTATGGGCCAATATATTAAGTGCCAAAATTATTTGCAGTAATATTCGCTCTATGGTAGTTTCACTTGTGGCACTGTATCAAATGTTGCAATGTGAAAGGTTGGGTTGATGTGACGTGAAGGCCACGGCCACGGAATTAGTGGGAGGAATACCAGAAATGGCACCAGCCAACATAGTGGTGGAAAACACAGATATAATGATGCTTGCAGAAGGAGCCTCTGGGCTCTGGGACCCTACAGCTAGTATTTGGAATCCAAAGCCAATAAAAGGGCCCTTGTGGCCAGCATTTAATTTACCTTCCTTTGGGGCCAAGGGCGTACTTATCAAACTGAAAAGTTTGCTCACGGTGCGACCCTGTGGTACACTAGAAAAATGGCAGTTAGTTCCTAGGAAAAGAAAATTAGAACTATGTGGCACGGATAGAGCATGAGAGCTGCACTGTGATTGAGTTAATATAGCAGGAGTACATTCATGTGGTCACTCAGGCCTGATAATGACTCTCTGTCTTTTTCAATTTAATGTACCAGTCTGTGGGGCTGGGGATGAGGGTATCTTATATGTACCAGTCTGTGGGGCTAGGCATAGGGCATCTTATATGTTTCAGTCTTTATTATCTGGGAATGAGGGCATCCTATATGTACCAGTCTAAGTGGGCTGGGCATGAGGGAATCCTAAATGTACCAATCTTTGTGAGCTGGACATGAGGGCATCTTAATGTTCCTATCTGTGTGAGCTTGGCATGAGGGCATCTTATGTACCTATCTGTGTGAGCTGGACGTGAGGGCATCTTATATCTACCAGGCTGTGTGAGTTGAAAGACCAATGAGAGAACAGATATACACAGCACACAATTGGATATGAAAAGTGTATATACACACCTTTATTAAGGCAATACCCAGGGTATAAACAGTGATAGCAACATTAAAAAGTTAAAAACACATATATACAAAACCATCCATAATGTGGAAGAATGTTGTAAGTACAACCCTTTCTACACCTAAAAGTCCCCCTAGTATCCTAGATAAACTCACCAACTATCTGTCCAGTTGCAGTTCAGTCAAAGTAACACACACCACGGGGGTACATATCAATGCTGTATATTCAGGTAAGGAGGTTCCACATGGAGGAAAAGCAGCCATAAGAAACGATATACGCCTTACGCCTCCGCACGAGGCTTTCTCAATAGTCTGTGTGAGTTGGGCATGAGGGAATCTGATATGTACCAGTCTCTGTGGGCCGGTCATTAGGGCATCTTATATGTTCCAGTCTGTGTTGAGGGCACTAATACTTTCCAGTTCACCATCCAAAATAAAGCCACAGGAAAATACAGGGGAAGTTTTAAATATTTGTTTCAGGTTAAAATATGTCTAGAAACGCCCTGCTTACGATCCTTTTCTTCTCTATAGACCTTTTTTCTTCTTCAGTACTTCTCTCTTCTCAGTCATGCCTTTTAATCGGAGGTTCTGCTTTATATAAACTTTCATAAGCATCACCTCTAAATTACCTAAAATACCCATCCCCTTGGCTATGGTGAGTCAGTAGCACCCAGCACTAAGACACTGGGTGGATATGGATAGTGTGCAGACAACTGATTGACTGTGTAGGATAGGTTCACACGAACGGCTATATTTAGTTTTCACCGCATTTTTACCATCAGAGTTTTAAAGTTGCTCCTAGGAAAATGCTGCATTGCATTTATATTTGCACTAATATATTCTAATTAAGTATTATATTTACAAAGCACTTATATAGTATACCTGGCTGATATATTTATATATTATAACCAACTGTAACAGTATATTAATACACTGACTAATTTATATTTATATAGCATTTATATATTATGCCTGACATACATTTATATATTATAACCAACTGTTATACACTGACTGATACATTTGTATAGCACTTATATATTACAGCTGTATTATATTAATATACCACACATATTATAACTGACTTATACATTTATATAGCCCCTATATGGTACACCTGGCTAATACATTTATAAATTATAACCAACTGTTATATTTATACGTAACTGATACATTTATAAGTTATATGTATTTAACTGTATGTATTATATATAATATAGCACTTATATAGTATAACCAGACTAATACATTTATACAAGTGCTATCTTAATATAATACTCAGTTATAATATCTAAGTGCTATAAATGTATCAGTTACTGTTAACAATAACAGTTGTTTATAATATATGAATGTATCAGTCAGCTATAATATATAAGTGCTATGTAAATGTATCAGTCAGATGTACTGTATAAGTGCTATATAAATGTATAAGTTAGTTATATATGAATGTATCAGTCAGGTATACTATATATGTGCTATATAAATGTATCAGTTACTGTATAAATATAACAGTTGGTTGTAATATATAAATGTATCAGTCAGGTATAATATATAATTGCTATGTAAATGTATCAGTCAGATGTACTATATAATAAGTTGCTTATAAGATGTTAATAATCAGTCAGAGGTACTATATAATCCTATAGTTTGGCGATATAAATGTTACTCAGTCAGATGTACTATATAGTGCTATGTAAATTACATCAGATGTACTATATAAGTGCTATGTAAAATGTATCAGTCAGATGTACTATATAGTGCTATATAAATGTATCATCAGATGTACTTATAATGTTATATAAATGTATCAGTTCTGTTTAATATACAGTTGGTTGTTATATAGAAATGATCAGTCAGTGTAACTATATAAGTGCTATGTAAATGTATCAGTCGATGTCTATATAAGTGTTTATAAATGTATCAGTTACTGTATAAATATAACAGTTGGTTGTTATATTAGAATGTATCATCAAGTACGATATAAGTGCTATATAAATGTCTCAGTCAGAATGTAACTATATAAGTGCTTATGTAAATTATCAGTCAGATAGTACCATATAAAATAGTGCTATAGAAATGTATCAGTCAGTTACTATATAATTGCTATGTAAATGTATCGTCGATGTTTTAGTCTGTGTGTATAAATGTACAGTCGATGTACTATATAGTGATGTGTAAATGTATCTCAGTTTATTATTAAATGTATCAGTCAGGTATCCATATATGTGCTATATAATTATCAGTAACGTATAAATATAACAGTTGGTTTATAGAATGATCAGTCGATGTACTATATAAGTGCTATATAATGTATCAGTCAGATGTACTATATAGTGTTTATCAATGTATCAGTTACTGTATAAATATAACAGTTGGTTGTTTATGAAAATGTATCAGTCAGATGTACTAATATAGTGTCTATATAAATGTATCAGTCAGATGTACTATTAAGTTCTATGTAAATTATCATCAGATGTCTATATAGTGCTATAGAAAGTATCAGTCACTTATTACTATATAATTGTTATGTAAATGTACATCAGATGTACTATATAAGTGTTATGATAATGTATCAGTCAGTATATATAAATGTATCAGTCAGATGTCTATATAAGTGATGTGTAAATGTATCAGGTCAGTTTATAATAATGATCATCAGTTATACTATAATGTGCTATAATAAATGTATCAGTACTGTATAAATATAACAGTTGGTTTTGTTAATAGAATGTATCAGTCAGATGTACTATTAAGTGCTATATAAATGTATCACATATGTACTATATAAGTGTTATATAATGTATCAGTTACTGTATAAATATAACAGTTGGTTGTTATATAGAAATGTATCAGTCAGATGTACTATATAATTGCTATGTAAATGTATCAGTCTGTATAGTAAGTGCTATAAAATGTATCAGTCAGATATATTAAGTGCTATATAAATGTATCGTCAGATGTCTATATAAGTGCTATGTAAATGTATCAGTCAGATGTACTATATAAATTGCTATAAAATGTATCAGTCAGATGTCCTATATAGTGCTATATAAATGTATCAGTCAGATGTACTAATAAGTGTTATATAAATATCATTCTGTAAAATATAACAGTTGGTTGTTAAAGCATGTATCAGTCAGTTGTACTAATAATTGCTATGTAAATGTATCAGTCAGATGTACTATATAAGTGCATGTAAATGTATCATCAGTCAGTTATATATAAATGTATCAGTCAGATTACTATTAAGTGATGTGAAATGATCGTCAGTTATATATAAATGTATCAGTCAGGTATACTATATATGTGCTATATAAATGTATCAGTTACTGTATAAATATACAGTTGGTTGTAATATATAAAATGTATCATTCAGGTAAATATATAATTGCTATGTAATGTATGTCAGATGTACTATATAAGTGCTATGTAAATGTATCAGTCAGATGTACTATATAAGTGTATGTAAAATTGTATCAGTCATAATATATGTACTATATAGACCCTGGCTACTGTAATGTATCAGTCAGTTATATATAAATGTATCAGTCAGGTTAGACCATATAAGTGCTATATAAATATAATAGTCAGTGACAGGAAACTAAACCTTCCTTTGTCTGCTTTTCCTCTGTTCCCTACCATTGACACACATATGATATGAAGTATTAGACCAGGGGTGTCTTTGCTTTTTAATGTAACTTACCAGTGATATATGTAGGTATGGACAATGGGCATACCAGTGGCATAACTAGGAATCACTGCCCCCCCCACCCACAGGGGCATAACTGCAGGGGCCCGAGCCCGAGCCCCCTACGAAATTGGAGACCGAGCCCCTGACCCTCCCCCCTCCACTATCAGCTGTTCACAGCTGATCACACGTATGAATGAAACATATGCATGGTCACCGGACGCAAACTTCCAGTTCGGTTCCGGAAGGTCCGGTCTTTTAAACAGCTGATCGCGCGCATGTTTCCTTTATACGCATGATCAGCCGTTTAAAAATAGCTGATCGCGGCTGAGGTTTTGGGCTTGTGGCAAGCCCTCCTACTGTCCAGGGCACCCCTGTGCTGGTGGTGGGGGACAGTAGTTTTGCCACTTCCCCCCAGCAAAACTATGATGGGCCCCTATTCATGCTTCATCCACAGTGGTTTTCTTGGAGGAGGCTATATCTGTCATAGGAAAAATAAGAAGATGGGGTCACCTTGGCTCTCTTGTTAAAAAAATGCCATAAGCGCTATATTAAAGGGACACTAACGTTTACGCAGGCTGTGCGGGGGGTCTTTTGCGATATCCACATAGCTGAGTGGGGCTGGTTTGGGATAATAGTTCCCCTTTAACAGCGATCGGAGAAACTGCTAACTATGACAATGAATCACTTGCCTTTCTACATCATTTGTAACCAAACATAATGGAAATATAAAGTCTCTCTCCCCTCCGCCTAGCACCGGGGGATACAAATACCAGTATGCTCTGTAAGCTGCGATAGATGAAAGGACAACTATACTGTAAAAAATAACTGTTTAAAAATGAAAAGAACCTAGGGCAGGGAGGTAGGATTAATATCCCTACCTCCCAATAGTGGTTCGATGAGGAGCTGCAGCATGTACAGTTTTCATCTGGCAGGTTAATCCTGGGCTTTCCTGTATGAAAAGTAGCGCTGAAGCATTCAGGAAGACTGGCAAAAGCAGTTTTCTTTGTGATGCTGCTCTTCATAGAAAAACTAGCACACACCCCATGGGTTCCCCCCACCGCTCGCTCAACCCCCCCTCTGTGCACGCATTCCCTCGATCTTCTCCTGCACCCACCGTGCGCACAGATGGGTCCAGCGTCCGTGCATATTTACAGGTACAGTTGCAATCCTACCTTTCTTCCCCATGTACTTTTCTTTTTAACAGTTTTTGAAAAAACTTTATGCGCACTATTGTTCTCCTTTAAGAACTAAAAAGTTGGTCCATTTAGCAAATAGAGAAAGAAAAGTCAATTTTTTAGTAGTACTGCAGCAATTCCCCAATTTATTCATTTCCATACAGACTCGTATAATTTTATATTAAGGTAAATGTATTCGCATTGCAACTAAGATGTAGAAGAGTAGTCCCTAAACTGAATGAACCATTTAACCTAACAGACAAAATCATTCACTTAAAGGGACAGTAACATTGTATAACTGTTCCCCTCTATACAGGTCTGCTTATGATGATTAAAGAAAAGCAGTAAACCAGGTGTGACCTGATTCAAAAACAACTGGAGGAAAGTATTGAATTGGACAATGGAACAGATCCTTTAAACCGCCCCTTTAATTAACCCCTGTGTGTATTTACCTTTCCACAAAGAAAAATGTATGAACCAGTTTGCTGTTTCCTTCTTATGTCGTTCCAGGGACAGCAGATCCGTCTAGTCCAGGGTTCGATTCTTTCAGCTGTTAGGGGAGAAAGGAAAGAGTTTACCAGCCACTCTCTCTGCCAGGCACAATGAGCATTGTCACCCATCCCAGACCACACTGTACCAGGGTATGAACAGCACAGCCCTATGAATGGAATCCTTTATACTGAGCTATGTTCTACCACTGCCTGTGCAGATGTTACCTGATGGACTTGCCAATCATACGGACAATTTGTATATATTAACACAACTGCTCACAGTTAATGTTGTAATTAAATTATTAAAAAATAATAATAATATTGTCATAAAAATATAGGCCAGAAACTTAAAGATTAAGTCCTGGATAATATTCCTAAATGCAGCTTATCAGAATTTGTGGTGCTAAAAAGGTTAACAGTTCCTGCTTCCATTAGGTTAAATAATATCACCTGCACCATCTGTTCCTCCCCTGTCCCCAGGGTCTGAGCATGCTCATTGAAGACTTAGGGTTACATTTATCGAATTTCATCATATTCCACCTCTAAGAATTGTGGCAGCTGTACAGATTTCACAAAAGTCACAGTTGCTGCTTTTTAGAATATACCCAGAGACGCAAATGTAATAATAAATCCCTGCCCGAGAAGTGCTTGAGTCTACCGGTAAATAGAGATGTTCGAAACTGTTGAGTTTCGTTCCGTTTTCGAATTTCGAAAGCTCGAGTTTCGATTTTCGAAAATAGTCTACTTTAGATTTTCAATAATTGTCTACTTTCGATTTTCGATAAAAATCAAAAATTCGAAAAATCCGTGTTCCGTAAAATTTGGAGTTCCGAAAGTTTTGTTGGGACTTCGAAACGCTCAAATTCGATTCAAAACCGGGTTCTATTCGAACCCACATTACATCTCTACCGGTAAATAAGGCCCTTAATGCTCGGAACGATAAGAAGTCCCTGCAATGGCGACCAATAAGTGATGTCTCTAAGCTCACTGGAAGTGAGAAGCGTTAACCTTTTCAGCACCATAAATTCTGCAGCATTACTGTATATCCAGAAATGATGCCACAAAAATGTTAAACAGTCTTAGCTCGGCAAAAGCAAACTAGCACTTGTCAAGTGAATATTATAATATTTGGTCCATGCACTTAGCAACCAATAGGGTACGGCAGGGATGACAGTCTTATGACAGATCTTAAACTGCTGGCAGAGGCAAACGGTCCAATAAAGTTTAAAGAAACCAAGCGGCCCTTTTTTGGTACAGTTTACGGGAATAGACTAAACTATGCCCATCGTGTTCACAGCTTATTTAGTGTTGGAAGCAGCAACTGGAAAAAGATCATTTCAAAATTATCCTATGCAATGCAACAAAGAAACCATAAACCAGATTTAAGGACAACTAAACCCCAAAATGAACTATTTTCCTGGAATCTATAGTTGTATGGGAGAAATAAGCAAGTGTCCCTACCTCCAGTTTTGCTTTTTTAAAGAGTTAATAAGATTTCGCTAAAAATTAGATTTGTTAGAGCCACGCAGGGGGGGGAACGTCAGTTTGCAGTTTACCCCGAGTCGCAACTGCTTTATTAATTTTTTTCTCACTATTACTATCTAAATAACCATAAATAAATGTACATAAAGTATAGTACTGACTTATATTAGGTAGAATACAAAATATCTAAAGTTATAAAAATAGTAACAGAGGTGAGACCTTGGTTTAAAAATGGAATAGGCAAAATGGAGAATCGCGTGTGTGTGCCCCTGCTCTGCCTAGGGTAAGTGACTGTCTGTGTTGCCAGTGCTGGGCACTGCACATCTTATTTACAATTTATTCTGGGTGAGTGGGGCATTAGGGCATCTTAAATGTACCAGTCTGTGTGAGCTGGGCATTAGGGCATCTTAAATGTACCAGTCTGTGTGGGATGGGGATGAGGGTATCTTATATTTACCAGTCTGTGTAAGCTGGGCATTTGGGTATCTTATTTGTACCAGTCTGTGTGGGATGAGGATAAGGGCATCTTATATGTACCAGTCTGTGTGGGATGGGGATGAGGGTATCTTATATGTACCAGTCTGTGTAAGCTGGGCATTTGGGTATCTTATTTGTACCAGTCTGTGTGGGATGAGGATAAGGGCATCTTATATGTACCAGTCTGTGTGGGACTGGGATGAGGGTATCTTATGTGTACCAGTCTGTGTAAGCTGGGTATGAGGGTATGTTATATGTTCCATTCTGTGTGAGCTGGGCATGAGGGCATATTATATGTACCTATGTGTATGAGCTGGGCATGAGGGCATCTTATATGTACCTATCTGTGTGAGCTGGTCATGAGGGCATCTTTTATGTACTTGTCTGTGTGGCGTTTCTGTCAAAATCGCACTTAATACAAGTCTATGGAAGCACGTGAAAATGTGGGCCCAACTGGGCCCACATGAGAGAGAGAGAGAGAGAGAGAGAGAGAGAGAGAGAGAGAGAGAGAGCCCCACCCCAGTCTGTGAGATATACAATGGGGAGAAGCATTTCTTTTAGAGCTTTTCTTTCCATTGGTTAGGCCCTAGGCCATAAGAGGGGGTGGAGTAACAACACTACAATTGTCCTTTGATTAAATGCATTTTGGTTTCTTGCTTTTTATTCTTGGAGGAACATTCCATGTTAATAAGTCCACATTAAATAAATTATAATATCATTCGATCCTTTCAACCTTTAATTTACAACATATTCCAGAAATCTTTTTAAGCAGAAATGTACCGTTCACTAAAACTATTTTCCTGCTGAGTCAGAGCATCAATGAGTCAATGGATAGTTCACAATGTCCATAGGAAAACCTTACAGACTGCAATAATACAGTGAATGATGCCCTAACTATAATTTATAAGGGTATTAGAAGCCACCAAGGACTTCTATTACCATATAAAACCACGGGCCAAATTTATTATCCTTATATAACACTTATATATAAGTGTTATATACTAACTTAGTCACCCATGGAAGTGTTATTGATGAATTTACAACCTTTTTTGCCCATAGCCTTGACGGAACATGTGCTGCTGGTGTAATTAACACCAATTACCTCTTTTGGTTGCATTCACCTGTGTCACAGAAATAATCAACTCTGATTAGATTAGATACAGCTGATCTGGGGGTACTTACACTGTGTCTCTCTGACACACACACAAAAGTCCTAAAATTAGGAGTTATAGAGCCTTGACAATAGAGCTTTTATTATTGTGGATTTATATAGCGCCAACATCTGCTGTAGCCATGTGCTGCCTTCTGAAATGGGGCTTTTCAAACTAAATTCCAAGTTTGTACTTAAAGGGCATGTCCACCCCTTTTGATAATTTTTTATATGTTGTAGGGCTAATTCCCCCAGCCCCAACCGCTATATTATATTTTTAAGAAAGTCCCCCAATCATTACTTACCTTCCCTCTCTACTCCGCCGCAATGCCCAGGCTTCTGCTTGCACGGAACTGGACCGGCAGCCAATTACAGACGCGGCTGCCGGCAGTTCATAACGCCGGAGGAGAGAGGGAAGGTAAGTAAAGACCGGGGGACTTTCTTAAAAATATTTTATAGCGGTTAGGGGAACTATCCCTAATATGTGGGAAATACACTAGGGGGAGGGAGAACAAAATGGGAGGGAGAGGGGGTGGGGGGAGGGAGTGAAGGGCTGCTCTGAGCAAGCCAAAAGCCTCTGAGAGGCGGAAACTATTTCCCTGGTGACCAATTTTTTTAACTTTGGGGGGACATTACAGGAGAACCATTTGGAGCTGGGATGTAAGGTAAGGATTTTATTACACTACAGAGTGGGGTCAGTAGTGGGTTAAATTGTAGTTTTGGGGGTGGACATGCCCCAAGTTTTAGTGAATCGTGACTGATGTTGTTATAAATGATGACATAGTTAAGCACCATTTATAAGAATATAATTTACAGGATATTCGTAATTCATGTGTTATACAATACTATGGGATGTGTTTAGATAGTGAAGGTTTCTTTTCCATAATGAATGTTACCGAGAGGCTGATATTAATGGAGTCTCAATATTTGTTTGCCTACTACAACCTACTAAGTAATGGAACAAATAGGATTGATTTAAAATGAAATACATTGGATTTCATGACATGTACAGGACAAGCTAAGCAAGAAGCAGGACATTAAATGATGATATCAGCTGTAATATTAGGCTGTATGGGCTGTAGATTATTGTCCCTACACTCAGGACTGTCTCTAGACTTTTTGGTACCTGAAAAAAAAAATCCAAATGCTGCCCACCTTGCCGCGCTGCGGCAAGTGGTGTACTTTTATAATTGAAAGTGGGTGATGCTTTGTCCGGGAAGTGGGGTGTGACTTGTCTGGAAGTGGGAGGGGCTTTATACACATGACTGGTAAGTAATGCCCACAATGACTGGTACATGACGCCCACAATGATTAGTATTAAATGCCCACAGTGACTGGTAATTGATACCCACCCAACATTGATTTTTGATCTACAGGGCTAACAAACATTGATTTGGATCAAATGAATTGCCAGTCAGATTTTTTTTTTTCTGGCATCAAAACTGTTTTGTAATGTGCTTCACCTTGCCTCATTAGGAAGGCAGCCCTGCCTACACTATCTAATACACTAAAGGATAAAATCTATTCTATATTAATGTTGGGAGACCCATAAACAGAGAAGTTTTTCAATGAACTACTTCTACTACACAACAGCTAATTTCCATAGAACCAATAGATATTCCATCAGAAAAACCCTTTATAACTGGTGCAAATTCTGAAACTGGGCCCCGTTTGTAATGATCGGCATTATCCACAATGCAACATAGGAATCAGGGAGCCCATTGCTGTGGGTAAGACCCGAAAGTCAACTAGCTATAAATTGGCATTATTAACTAGTCATTCTAAAACTAGTGCAAATCCCATAATGAATTTGTTTCGTCTGTGTCTTTTTTGATACCTGCCAGGCCGGTGCAATGGCTGGGTTAAAGTCGCGCTAAACAATATCGAATCAGAGTGCTGGGGCTCTGGGTAATTTCATTCATGATTTAAGATAAGTTTCTGGCTTTCGAAATGATGCGGATTTGCAAAGCTTTCAATCCAAGTTTGGTTTGAAACCAGACTTATCAATACTCTGTCGGTCGAGAATAAAAACATTACTGCCAATATTTCAACATGACCAATCACAGGGTCTTCAATAGGGCAAACGATTGGTCTCGTGAAAATAACGGACTTGTCTGGCTCATTTTTTTTTTGCCTGATTTTGGCCAAAAATTGGGTTAAATGTCAATTGCGACGTCCGATTTTGCATTCCATAGAAATCTGCCCATTCGTCCGTCATATACACGTTTATATCGGTTGGTCAGTGTGAAAAATAGTATGGTGTGTACCCAGCCTAAATAAGGGAGCCCTAAATGATCTGAATCCATCTCTGCCTGCTCCGGTTCTTTATAATGTTTATATATCATTTTATAGAAATCTGTCCCTTCTTTCTATAGACGATGAGTCTGTTGGTTTTACAAGAGGATTCTGGCAATTTCCAGGGATCTATCACAGCTCACCCAGCCTGCGGCTCCTCTTGTCTTTATGTAAAGGTTAATCTGCTAACTGGCACGGTAGGGATATTTCTACTCCCATATCTAGACACACAGCTAGGATCGTACGCTCTGATGCACATGGATGAAATTTACTGTACGGTCAATCTATCGCACTATGCAATCGGTTACATCAATCCCAAAATCTCTAAACTATTTACTGTACAGTCACTAGAAGGTTTTAACCATTTGTAAAGTGCAGGTGATTCCAAACTGTATGTGGGACATGTACAGAGAGCCACAAGCTGTTCAATCCACACTAACCAAGCAAAATTGTGGCACTGTCGATATTTCAGTGCAACCGTTTGCACAGGCCACGCTGTCAGCCAAAACTTACCAATATGTCAGATCAAATTTTCATCCAATTTAGTAAAACAATCAATCAAAAATCGATCGATATTTCTACCTAATCAAAGGGACGTGGCGTGTGATCACCGGTGGTAGACTCGGATGGAAGGTACTACCTCTGTTACTATTACCGTGTTGGTGGTTCAGATAAACAGCCTTAGGATCTGGTGATCCCGTAAACCACCTGTGTCCACACCAGATACTACAATTAGAACGTTCGCATGTTGCAATATGGAGAGAGGGAGGATTTTCTGTGGATGGAACGGGGAAGTTTCTGAGAATTCTATGGGGAAGATCTTGCACCGTATCACAATTAGGGCTAGGCCACACTAGCGCGTTTTTCGCGCGTTTGCGCCCGCGTTTCGCGCTCGCGTTTGCGCCCGCGATTTTCGCTAAAATGGAAATCGCGGGAACACAAAAAATCCCGCGATTTCCGATGCGCATGCGATTGCGCGTCCGTTCGCGTTATGGTAACGCATGCGTTCACCATTTTTGGTGCGTTAACGCATGCGTTTCCATAACGTGAAAAGGCGAAAACGCATGCGCAAAACGCGAACGCGAGCGCGAAACGCGCAAGAATCGCGCACACAATCGCGTGCGATAACGCTCGCGATTTTGTGCACGATTCCTGTGCGTTGCAGTGTGGCCTCACCCTTAATGTGGAATATTTCCGTGCATTGGTTGTGGTGGTTCATCCTTTTACGCACTGCCGCAACCGCCGTTTAGTTACTTTCAAAGCTGCTTATTAGCCCTTGGTGCTTTGGTTAATGCGGTTTTAGGCTGAGGTCACACTATAGTACGCCCATGCGCTCACTGAAGCGCACGCCCGAATGCTCACATTTGCGTTGGCTCGCGATTGCGATCACCCAGTGATTCGCAATCAGAGCGCATGCGATTGTGCACAGAAATGACCTCGTACTATTTAATATAAGGACATAGAACTAGATATATATATATCGCTTTAGCAGTCACCTTGACCTCATACTATTTAATATAAGGACATAGAACTAGTATATATATATATCCTTAAGCAGGTTCACCATTGACTCATACTAGGTAATATAAGGACATAGAACTAGTTATATATATATCCCTTTAGCAGTCACCTTGACCTCATACTATTAATATAAGGACATAGAACTAGTTATATATATATCCCTTTAGCAGTCACCTTGACCTCATAACTATGTAATAAGGAACATAGAACTAGTTATATATATATCCCTTTAGCAGTCACCTTGACCTCATACTATTTAAATAAGGACATAGAACTAGTTATATATTATATCCTTTAGCAGTCACCTTGCCCTCATACTATGTAATATAAGGACATAGAACTATATATATATATATATCCTTTAGCAGTCACCTTGACCTCATACTATGTAATATAAGGACATAGAACTATATATATATCCCTTAGCAGTCACCTTGACCTCATACTATGTAATATAAGATAGAACTAGTTATATATATTATCCCTTTAGCAGTCACCTTGACCTCATACTATGTAATATAAGGACATAGAACTAGTATATATATATCCCTTTAGCAGTCACCTTGCCTCATACTATTTAATATAAGGACAAGAACTAGATATATATATCCCTTTAGCAGTCACCTTGACCTCATACTATGTAATTAAGGACATAGAACTAGATATATATATCCCTTTAGCAGTACACCTTGACCTCATACTAGTATATAGGACATAGAACTAGATATATATAATCCCTTTAGCAGTCACCTGACCTCATACTATGTAATATAAGGACATAGAACTAGATATATATATCCCTTTAGCAGTCACCTTGACCTCATACTATGTAATATAAGGACATAGAACTAGATATATATATCCCTTTAGCAGTCACCTTGACCTCATACTATGTAATATAAGGACATAGAACTAGTTATATATATATCCCTTTAGCAGTCACCTTGACCTCATACTATTACTATAAGGACATAGAACTAGTTTATATATATCCCTTTAGCAGTCACCTTGACCTCATACTATGTAATATAAGGCATAGAATAGATATATATATATATATATATATATCCCTTAGCGAGTCACCTTGACCTCATACTATGTAATATAAGGAATAGAACTAGTTATATATATATCCCTTAGCAGTCACCTTGACCTCATACTATGTAATTAAGGACATAGAACTAGTTATTATATATCCTTTAGCAGTCACTTGACCTCATACTATGTAAATACGGACATAGAACTAGTTATATTATATATCCCTTTAGCAGTCACCTTGACCTCATACTATGTAATATAAGGACATAGAAACTAGTATATATATATCCCTTTAGCAGTCACCTTGCCCTCATACTATTTAATATAAGGACATAGAACTGTAATAATATAATCCCTTTAGCAGTCGCCTTGACCTCATACATGTAATATAAGGACATAGAACTAGATATATATATCCCTTTAGCAGTCACCTTGACCTCATACTATTTAACATAAGGACATAGAACTAGTTATATATATCTCTTTAGCAGTCACCTTGCCCTCATACTATGTAATATAAGGACATAGAACTAGTTATATATATATCCCTTTAGCAGTCACCTTGCCCTCATACTATTTAATATAAGGACATAGAACTAGATATATATATCCCTTTAGCAGTCGCCTTGACCTCATACTATGTAATATAAGGACATAGAACTAGATATATATATCCCTTTAGCAGTCACCTTGACCTCATACTATGTTATATATGGACATAGAACTAGATATATATATCCCTTTAGCAGTCACCTTGACCACATACTATGTAATATAAGGACATAGAACTAGATATATATATCCCTTTAGCAGTCACCTGTGACCTCAACTATGTAATTAAGGACATAGAACTAGATATATATATCCCTTTACAGTCACCTTGACCTCATACAGTAAGATAAGGACTAGAACTAGTATATATATATATCCCTTTAGCAGTCACCTGACCTCATACTATGTAATATAAGGACATAGAACTAGATATATATATCCCTTTAGCAGTCACCTTGACCTCATACTATGTATATAAGGACATAGAACTAGATATATATATCCCTTTAGCATCACCTCTTACCTCATAACTATGTAATTATAAGGACATAGAACTAGTTATATATATATCCTTTAGCATTCACCTTGACCTCATACTATTTAATAAGGACAGGAACTAGTTATATATATCCCTTTAGCATCACCTTGACCTCTACTATGTAATATAAGGACATAGAACTATTAATAGTATATATATATATCCCTTGCAGTCACTTGCCCTCATACTTGGATATAAGGACATAACTAGTTATATATATATATCCTTAGCAGTCACCTTGACCTCATACTATGTAATTAAGGACATAGAAACTAGTTATATATATCTCTTAAGCAGTCACCTTGACCTCATACTATGTATATAAGACATAAGAACTAGTTATATATATATCCCTTTAGCAGTCACCTTGACCTCATACTATGTAATATAAGGACATAGAACTATTTATATTATATCCCTTTAGCAGTCACCTGCCCTCATACTATTTAATATAAGGACATAGAACTAGATATATATATCCCTTTAGCAGTCACCTTGACCTCATACTATGTAATATAAGGACATAGAACTAGTATATATAATCCCTTTAGCAGTCACTTGACCTCATACATTAATATAAGGACATAGAACTAGATATATTATCCCTTAGCGTCACCTGACACATACATTAATGACAATAGAACTAGATATATATATCCCTTTAGCAGTCCACCTTGACCTCATACTATGTTTATAAGGACATAGACCTAGTATAATATATCCCTTTAGCAGTCACCTTGCCTCTACTATTTAATATAAGGACATAGAACTAGATATAATATATCCCTTTAGCAGTCACCTTGACCTCATACTATTTATATAAGGACATAGAACTAGATATTATATCCCTTTAGCAGTCACCTTGACCCCATACTATGTAATATAAGGACATAGAACTAGATTATATATCCCTTTAGCAGTCACCTTGACCTCATACCTATTAAATAATATAAGGACATAGAACTAGTTAGTGACTTATATATATATATCCCTTATCTGTAATATCCTTATATTTTACAATAGGGGTGTGCTGTTTGCATCATAATCTAACAGTTTTGTTGCAAAACTAAGGCTGGGAACACACCATACAATATTTTCGCCCGACCAACTGATATTACTGTGTATTGGCTGGTCAGATGAAAATTTTGTATGGTGTGGGTGCCAACAGATGTGATCTACCAGCATACCCAATCACCCGTTTGTCCGGATTGGGTATGCTGTTAGATCCCAGCCAATAGTGTGGTACCCTATGGGACTGCACCATTGGTCAGGGTGAACTGATGGGTGTGGCTACAACCGACATTGATTTGTCCCAGTCAACCGTTTGCTAGCGGGATAAAAAGAAAGCATCATGGCTGGTATTGATAATATATAGTTAATAGCAGTGATGCTTAAGCTTGGCATGGCAGATGTTTGGAAGCTACAACTCCCAGCATGCTTTGTTTTCAGAATGCTTAGACTGATTTATTAGATCTTACAAAGCTATTAGGAGCCTGATGGAGGCAGGCAAACCAGCCGCGTCCGACAGTTAGGCAGTACCATAGAGGACCACACGATCGATTGTGATTTTCCGACCTGTCTGATCTTTCGTTCGTCTGATTTGGACGCAGCCGCAAAAAATTGCCATACAATAATTCGGCCCGACCGATCTAAACACTGAAATGCCGGTCGGTCTGGGTGGATTATTGCATGGTGTGTACCTAGCTTTAGACAATCCAGGGATCCCAGCAAAGACTGAATAGGATAAGGGCAGTTCGATATATCATCAGGGGGTCTCTCATTTCAATCACAATATCATTATAAATACCTGGCAAAGAGTCTGGTGGAGGAAAGGACCCCAGGTCAGCAGTTAGCATTGCTGGATCCACCCTGGGAGCTAATAGACTAGCCCAGCGCCTGGAATGATTAGCCAGGAAGACCAGTGTTTCCTTCCACTGCGATTCACATGAATAAAGGGTTCCATTTCATTATCCTCAATGGGATGTGTTCATAAAAGGACGGATCAGAGGTCGCTCGCCATACACACAACATCAAGGCAACCAATAACCCAGCAGCAAACAGTGAGTTAAACAGGAGTGGAAAGGTTAAAGGGGATTTAGAACTGTTTTTATGAGAATAAATACCGTATACAGGGTTATTCAATAAAAGTTCTTATCGTTTAAAATGGTGCTAATTTTTTCCCAACCAATCAGATCTTATTTAATATTTGAAAGCTAACATCTGATTGGTTGGGGCAAAATTAGCACCATTTTAAATGATAAGACCTTTTATTGAATAACCCTGATAGTGCATGTAGCCCATTAATGGAATGCAGTTAGTATTATATCAAAAGAAAAATAAATAACAATAATTACAGTATGTTGTAATACTACTGTTCACCACTTGGCCCACCAACTCATTATCTCCATAGAAAACCAATTGAAATTGTGTATCACAGCGCCTCCTTATTGAATAGGGTTGCAGATAAGATACTGATTATTAAATTAACACTGACATACAAAACAATAATACAATGCCATTAAAGGGTAACTGTTTCAAAGACTATTTATTGGCTTTTAAATGTAGCATTAGGCTGTATTGTGCCAAGTGTACAAATATATAGATATAATGTTTATTAATTGATCGATAAGATGGAATCTTTAAGTTAACATGCTATTGACCAAGCCAAATGGCAGCACCACTGACACTAATTCTAGGCAAATTCCTTGCACAGTGAATACTTCCAGGGTTGAAGCCACGCTAAAGGTTTTGTGTCCGTTATCGCGACTCCTTGGTAGCTGCATGGCTGATAAATTAGTTGTTTTTTTTAAATCATGAGTTTTTTATTGAATTTCAAAGTCTGTGTTATTACAGGTATGAACAATAAAATAAAATAAAACATAGATACAATATTCAAAATATTTAACAGTAATGCATTAGTTGTGAAGTGTTATACATACATATACATGGAAATATATCTTATTTCTTTTCTCTTTTTTGTTTTACTTTTTCTTCACTTATTACAAGATAATTTAACAATTCTCTAGAAGGATCTTTGTTCTGTGTACCACATTTCCTGAAGAAGGATTCAAATTTGTTTTGTGAAATGTAGAATGTCTTTTCGTAGTACATGTTTTGATTTAACATATATGTTATTTCTTTTATTTTAGGGATTCTCTTGGATTTCCATCTTCTGGCAATTAAAGTTCTAGCGATGGTGAGTATATGAAATATAATAGTTTGTACGTTATGAGGTAGATTTATGAGTCCTATGTTTAGTAAAGCTAATTTAGGGGTTCGTTTTATATGGATGTGTGTAATGCTTTGTATTAGGTTGTTGACTTCATTCCATATTTTCTTTATTTTGTGGCATGTCCACCATACGTGCAGTAGATCTGCTTTTCGGTAACATTCCCTCCAACATAGGGGGGATGTTTCTTTGTGCCATTTTGCTTCAGTTTCTGGGGGGATATACATTCTATATAGTATTTTGTTTTCTCAGTGGGAGCACTTCGAGACTTTGTATGGGACATTGAAGGTTTGTTTCCAGGTGAAATCTTCGATTGATTTGTTAAGATCTCTGTTCCATGACTTAATAAATCTAAATTTGTTGGTTTCTTCTTTTTGGGTTAGTATTTTGTAAAGGATGGATATTCCATGTGAAATATTTATAGGATTAGTATATGTTGTTGTAAATTTGTTGTCTATGGATTGGAGATGTATCTGTTTATTTTTTAGGTAGCTATGAGTTTGTAAATATTTGTAAAAAATCGTTTTTAGAGATTTGATGTGTATTTTGTAATTCTGAAAATTGAATTGGTATTCTGTTGTGGTATAGGTAGAATAAGTTCAGTATTCCTGAATTTTGGCTGATGAAGTAGTTAACCACACAGCCACCACTAGCTATGTTATATTCCAATAGCGGAAAAGTATTACAGCACTTTTTAACACTAGCGAATGGTTTAGTGATGTGCTGAGGGCCCCTATCAGCATATAACATGGCTGGAGTCTCGTCCCCTGTTAATGTCATTCTAAGACGTCACCCATAAAAGATAAACTCAGCTACTACGTATTATTATATGTGGGTATTACTGAGTAGGTTGGACTGGATGGACGTTTTCAACCTCAAAAATTATACTATACTATACTATAATATTACTATTACTATACTATACTGTACTATACTCTACTGTATTATACTATAATATTACTATTACTATACTATCCTATACTATACTATTCTATACTATACTGTAATGTACTATACTATAATATTACTATTACTATACTATACTGTACTGTACTATACTATAAGATTACTATTACTATGCTATACTGTACTGTACTATACTATACTGTAATATTACTATACTATACTGTACTGTACTATAATATTACTATTATTATACTATACTATAACATTACTATTACTATACTATACTATAATACACAAGTCTCTGTATTTTCAATGGAGAGCTGCAGTGGCGAGAATCCTTATTAGAATCACTCAGTGATGTCACTGAGTGACTAGTTCAATTATTAGTGCCACTGCAGCTCTCCATTCCTAATATAACATAAAAATCATTGTCCTACCTCTTATCCAGCCACCCCGGAATCGAACATTTCACAAAAAAACATTACATGCAACATGCAATTGAAAAACTAAACAAACTTTGGAAAAATAAAAGTTAAATAAATTCTTTTCACCAGCTATTATCACTGTACTTATTTAAAATAAAAACTTGTGTATTATAAGAAATAATTCGCCCCTTACAGTGTAATATACGCCTATTATGCCACCTCGGAGTTCCCTGACCTGTATAAAAGCACTCCTTATTACAGGTATAGGTGACATTTTGTTATTAAAAGCACAGTAAAGCATTCATCCCCCCCCCCCCCCCCCCCTTCTACAATGAAATGAATGAGACTGTACAGGTACAAGGTACTTACATTGCTGTGCCACTGAGCAGCCCTGGTGTGTGGTGTGTTCACATGAAATCTCCTCCAGCCGGTATAAATAAGGCCACAACCCGGCCAATTTCCACCTCCCCCACCCCTGTTATTATCCTGTTTTCACATCTACACCCCATATCCCTTCACATAGGAACATCCAGGAGATCCCAATTCCACCCCCATCTATTGTCTGCCCAGTGATGTTTTTGTAACCAGAGAAGGTAGATTTGGTTGTGGTGTATATGGTCCATACCATACAATACTGGGGGCTGTGAAGCTTTGTGGACAATTGCTCCTGCTCCTTGGCAGGTTATTTATTCCCTAGTGATCACCTAATGATTCCCTAGTGATTCCCTATAGATTATTTAGTGATCCCTAGTGATTACAAAGTGATTCCCTAGTGATTACCTAGAGATTACATAGTGATTCCCTTGTGATTAAATTACTGTATGATTCCAGTGATTCATAGTGATACCTAATGATGACCACCCCCTGTGATTCCATCTAATAATTCCTCAGTGATCACCAATGATTCCTAGTGATACCCTAGATGATTACAAAGTGATTCCCTAGTGGATTTACCTAGAGATTAATAGTGATTACCTTGTGTATTACATATGTAGTGATTCCCTAGTGATTACCAGTGTGCTCACCTAAATGATACCTAGTGATCATCTAATAATTTCCTAGTGATCACCTAATGATTCCCTAGTGATACCCTAGAGATTACAAAGTGATTCCCTAGTGATACCTAGAGATACATAGTGATTCCTTGTGATTAATACTGTAGTGATTCCCTAGTGATTACCTAGTGATCACCTAATGATGCGACCTAGTGATCATCTAATAATTCCTAGTGATCACCTTAATGATTCCCTAGTGATACCCTAGAGATTACAAAGTGATTCCCTAGTGATTACCAGGAGATACATAGTGATCCTTGTGATTACCTAATGTAGTTGATTACCTAGTGATTACCTAGTGATCAACCTAATATGACCTAGTGATCATCTAATAATTTCCTAGTGATCACCTAATGATTCCCTAGTGATACCCTAGAGATTACAAAGTGATTCCCTTGTGATTCCCTAGTGATTCCCTAGTAGTCACCTAATGATTCCCTTGTGATTACCCAGTGATTCCCTACAGATTACATATTGATTCTCTTTTGATTTCCTAGTGATCACCTAGAAATAACATAGTGATTACCTTGTGATTCCAAAGTGATTCCCTAGTGATTACATAGTGATTCCCTATTGATCACCTAATGATTCCCTAGTGATCACCTAATGATTCCGTAGTGATCACCTACCCTATTGATCACCTAATGAGTCCCTAGTGATCAGCAAATGATTTCCTAGTGATTCCCTATTGATAACCTAATGATTCCCTAGTGATCACCTAATGATTTCCTAGTGATTACACAGTAATTCCCTATTGATCACCTAATGATTCCCTAGTGATTACCTAATGATTCCCTAATGATCACCTACCCTATTGATCACCTAATGATTCCCTAGTGATTCCCTAATGATTCCCTAATGATCACCTACCCTACTGATCACCTAATGATTCCCTAGTGATCACCTAACGATTTCCTAGTGATTCCCAAGTGATTACATAGTGATTCCCTATTGATCACCTAATGATTCCCTAGTGATCACCTAATGATTCCCTAGTGATCACCTACCCTATTGATCACCTAATGAGTCCCTAGTGATCAGCTAATGATTTCCTAGTGATCACCTAATGATTCCCTAGTGATCACCTAATGATTTTCTAGTGATTACATGCCAGGGGAGGGGGCCAGAAGGCCAGGACGCCATGGAGGGGGGGCCAGTTCCAGTTACCTATACACCGCATTTGTTTTTTTGGGGGGAGTTGGCCATTCATCTATCCTGCCTTCCATGGGAGTTGGCCCATTCAAATTACCGAGTTTCCTTTGGAGTTTGGCCATTCCATTACCCTACACATCCCATGGAGTTGGCATTCGCATTACACGGTTCCATGGAGTGGGCCATTCCATTACCTTCCATTGAGTTGGCCATTCCATCTCCCATGGATGGGCCTTCCTACTTCATGAGGTGTAATGTGCCATGTCCATTACCTTCCATTGAAGTTGGCCATTCCATTTACCTTCCATTGTGAGTTTGGCCATTCCATTACCTTCCTTGGAGTTGGCCATTCCATTATACCTTCCATTGAGTTGGCTCTCTTTATTCCATTCACCTTCCATTGGATGTGGCCATTCCATTACCTTCCATTGGAGTTGGCCATTCCATTACCTGATCCAGTTGGAGTTTGCCATTCCATTACCTTCCATTGGCGTTTGGCCATTTCCTATTCCGCTCCATTGGAGTTGCCATTCCATTACCTTCGCATGATTGGCCTCCATTCACCCATTGATTGGCCACCATTCCTTCCATTGGAGTTGGCCATGCATCCTCATTTGGAGTCTCTTAACCTCATTGGAGATTGGCCATCAGTCCATTCCTTCCATTGGGAGTGGCCTCTTCCATTACCTTCCATTGGAGTTGGCCATTGCCCTTACCATCCATTGGAGTTGGCATTCCATTACCTTCCATTGGAGTATGGGCCATTCCATTACCTTTCATGGAGTTGACCATTCCATTACCTTCCTTTGGAGTTGGGTCCATGTCCCATTACCATTCCTGAGTTGGCTATTCCTACATTGAGGGCCTTCATCCTATTGGAGTTGGCCATTCTACCTCCATTGAGTTGCATTCCGATTTACCTATTGAATCCACATAACTTCCTGGGAGTTGGCTATCCACTACATGTTCGGCATCATACTCATGAGGCCATTCAGTTCACCTTCATTGTGGCCATCCATACATTGATTGTTGCAATTCCATCCTTCATGCCAGCATCCCAAAGGCTTTCATGACGTTGCCTCTTCTTCTGGAAGTTGCCTTCATTACCCTTGATGGATGGTATCTTCCATTACTACCTTGGAGCCTTCACCGTGCCTAACAGAAGTGTGCCACTATCGCTAGGAGAGGTCCGTTGCAACAGTGGCTTCACATTACGCGACCCGCACAGGCCAAGTTGATAGTGTCCACTCGGTCATCGTAACACTGGTTTGTTTTTGATTTTGGCCCCTTATGTTGTAGAGTTTGCACCCCCTGAACTAGGGAGCGCAATATTCTAGGTAGATTGGTTTTTTTCTCCTTTAAACTAGATGATCCCACTACCAGCGTCACGAGGCGTAGTGGATTCCATGTACTCACACTTCTGGACGTCCATTGTTAAGAGGACCATGTGGGACAGGCAGTTGGTGTCAATGCAGGGAACATGATTACCTTTGTCCAAATTGGTTTCCCAGTTTGATTTCGTGAAACCGGGCATTTGGCTTCTACATAGCTGTTCCCTGTCTTGATCGTACGCTAGGTGGATTCCAGTCCTCTCTGATAGAGCAATTACGGTAGGTATTGTTGTTTGATAGGGTGCCTAACTCTACAGTGGTGTTGAATAGGGGGTGGTGGGTCTCGCTGTGCAGTGTGATTCCTGGGTGTCTGGTTCTGCGTAGAAGGGGTAATGTGGTCTGGTTTTGGGACTTATTTGACATGTATATCTAATGTAATTTATCCTATATGTCTTTGATAGATTTGCTATCAGTGATAGAAGATAGGAATAATAGAGATGATACGACTTTATGTCAGGATAATGATTTACTGAGCACAAAAGGGCTCCCAGGCATTCGTCTCTCATTGATGTTTGAGTAGGATGGGAGTAATTTACGTGGGAGACCGTTGCTTTATATCCTGCCTGCATGACAGTCTGGGGTGGCGCTTTTCGTAGGTGAATTTGCACATTGTGCATGCATAATCAGGGGGCTTCCATCACCAATTAGACTCACAATATTCCCGGTCATGCATCCTGACTCGCTCTACTGAGATGCAGAGATGTTGTCCAAGTGCACTCAGATTTCTTGGGCACAAGACGCCAAGTAATTAAATCTGTATTTATCTCTAGCTGGTACTGGGCTGCTTATTGAATGGTGACCACCACAATCCAGAGTAGTAGTGTAGTATCTACACAGTAGAAGACAGAGGTATGACTCACCATAATCAATATGTCAATTATGTCTTGTGTGTGGGCCTTCTCAACACATCAAACGAGGATTAAATATTAATAATAATTACAATAAAAATATGCATTGCAAGTTTATTCTTTCTGTCTAGTTTGTCTGTGATCAGGTTCCTGGACCCGTGGTATGTCACTCCTGTTGGCTGGCTTTGGGCTCGGTTATATCTATAACTTTAGTTCTCGATGAAGTGGTATTGGTGATCAATCTCCATGTCGGTAAGTGGTTTTCTAATACATTGTCAATGTGATTTTTAGATTTGGTGTTGGCTTTAAGGCATATTCGCATAATCCCACAATGCCGTATCTTTCCATCAATATTGTTGACATTATCTACCTGAATATGTGTGGGACATGCCTTGTTGGGGTTCTCATTCATCCAGGCCATGACTATATCTGTAATAGTTCATTGCATCCAGGTCACGGGTATCATCTGTAATCCATTCATCGCTGGTACTGTAACACCAAGGTCTGGTATTATACTGTAATATTCCATTCCATACCCAGGTGTACTTATTTAAGCTTCATAGTATACTGTAAATTATTGTCATCCAGGTCTGGTATATCTGTAATATTCATCGCCATCCGCAGGTCGATTAAGTTGGGGCGTATCTATTTGCGTAATACTTCATTCATCCAGGTCATGGTATATCTGTATATTCATTCATCCAGGTCATACCATACTGTAAATATCATCGGTACTATAGTTGTCAGATTCATCCATCCAGGTCGGATATCTTGTAATATTCACTCCTCCAGGTCACAAGGTACCTATCTGTATATTTCATTCATCCAGGTGCATGGTATTCTTAGATATTCATTCATCCAGGTCCGGTATACTCTGGTAATCTTCATCCATCCAGGTCCAGTGTCTTATCTGTAATATTCATCCAGCTCAGGTCATGGTATAATCTGTAAGATTCATCCATCCAGGTCATGGTCTTCTGTAATATTCATTCTCCAGGACATGGTATATCTGTAATATTCATTGCATCCAGGTCATGGTATTCTTAATATCACCATCTCCCCAGTCATGGTATTCTGTAATATGTCATTCATCCAGGTCATGGTATTCTGTAATATCATCCATCCAGGTCATGGTATATCTGTAATATTCATCCATCCAGCTGGTATATCTGTAATATTCATTCTTGCCCAGGTCAGTGGTATATCTGTAATCTTCATCCTCCCAGGACATGGTATATCGTGTATATTCCATCCTCCAGTCCGGTAATACGTCGTATTTACATTCATCCAGGTCATGGTCGCTATCTGGTGTATATCTTCATCACATAGGTCATGGTATATCTGTAATATTCATGTCATCCAGTTCACGACGTGTAATATCTGTAATATTCATTCATCGGCAGGTCATTCGGTCTTGATATCTGTAATACTTCATTCATCCGTTCTGGGTAGTGAGGTCTGTCAATATTCATTGCTCTAGGTCTGGTATATTCTGGTAATAGTACATTCATGCCAGGGTCACGGTATATCTGTACTATTCATCCGTCCAGGTCATGTCATATCTGTAATTTCATTTCATCCAGGTCATGTATCTCTGTAATTATTCATTCATCCAGTCACGTGTAATAAGTCCTTAATATTCATTCCATCCAGGTCACGGTATATCGTGAATCTTCAAGGTCATACCAGTCGGGTTGTATACTGTTAATATTTTATCAGTCCAGATCACTGTATATCTTAAATAGTCCATCCTCCCAGGTCATGGTATATCTGTAATATTCATCCATCAGGTTGTGGTATATCGTAATATCATTCATGGATGGTACTGATCAATTGACATCAGGTGTACATGTATCTTATACCATGCCATTTATGTCATTGGTCATCTGTATTCATCCTACAAGGTTGTGTATATCTGTAATATTCATCCATCCAGGTCATGGTAATATCTGTAATATTCATACCATCCGCATGGTATAGTCTGGTAATATTCATCCAATCCAGTATGGTATAATCTTGTAATATTCATCCATCCAGGTTTAATGATACTGGTAATATTCATTCATATCCAGTCATGGTATATCTGTAAATCTAACATCAGGCTGTCTTATATCATTCATCAGTGCACTGGTATATCATGTATATATGATCCATTCCATCCAGGTCAGGTAATCTCGTAATATTCTCTCACCAGTCTGATATTAACTGTAATCTTCATTCATCCAGGCATGGATGTCTGTAATACTCTTCACGTCAGTTATTCTGATATTCATCCACTCCAGGTATACGAAAGTCATATATCATGTCAATGTATATCTTCTTTCATCAGGTAATGGTATATACTGTGTAATATTCATTTCATCCGGTCATGCTATATCTGTAATATTCAGTCAGCGCTGTCTGATCGCAATGGTTCATTACCAGAATGCCCATCTGTAATATTCATTCAATTCCGGTCACTGGTCTAGACTTCTGTCATAACTGTTACGATATCATCATCCGGTCATGGTATAGTCTTAATATTCATCATAGCCAGGATTCCATGGTTATTCTGTAATCATTTAAGCTCATCAGGTCATGTATGTACTGTAATATTCAGCTCATCATCCGATCTATAGTGTATATCTGTAATTATGTCGATTCTCCAGGTCATAGGATAATCTGTACATAGTACATCCATCCAGGTCGGTTTCTGGTGCAATATTCGCATCCATCCAGGTCACGGTATATCTTGTAATATTCATCAATGTCATCCCGGTCACAGATAATCTGTAATCGTCATTCGTCCGCAGTCACGGTATATCTGGTAATATGTCATTCAGCAGTCACAGTATTCTGTACTATTCATATGTTCTCTTCAGGTCACGGTATATCTGTAATATTCTTCATCATGTCATGGTATAGTCCTTAAATTCATTCATCCGGTCATGGAGTATATCATTGTACAATTCATTATCCAGGTCACAGGTATATCTGTAATCTTCATATCATCCAGGTCAGTGTAGGTAATATCTGTTTGTATTCAGTTTTAGATAGACGGGACTTAAAGTTTAGTTTCTTGAGAACGCTGTCATCCGATGGCTTTCCTCAATTCAGAAACTGGGGCATGTCAATCGGTGTAGTAAATATCAACTGTGTGTACTGGTTTCTAGATTGTCCCTGTCCAGGCTGTATTTCCCATACCGAGCAATTGCTTACATGTTGTCCCTAATTGAAAGTCCAAAGGCTTAAGCAGTCAGTGTATTGTAACCACTGCCACCATCCATCTTCTTACATCTGTTCAAGTTATGCCCCCGAAACCAATGGGTAAGATTTGGTAGAAAGTTTCCCACTGCCTGTCTTCTTGGGTTCGAGCTTCCTGGCAGGAAACATTGTGGGACAACAGGAACACTCTCAAATGAACTGTAAGTCACTAGGGAATGACTAGGGATACTGGCTAGTGATTACACAGTAATTCCCTAGTCATTCCCTAGTGATTACCGTGAGAGTGTTCCATGTTGTCCACAATGTTTCCTGCCAGTGAAGCTAGAAACCAAGAAGACAGAGTGGGAAACTTTCTACCAATCTTACCCATGGGGGGGCAATAACTTGAACAGATGTTAAGAAGATGGATGGTGTGCAGTGGTACAATACACTGACTGCTTAATCCCGTATGACTTTCAATTAGGACCAACATGTAGCCAATTGCTCAGTGTATGGGAAATACTCCTGTACAACGGGGACAATTAGAAACCAGTACACACAGTCTGATATTTCCTCCCGATTGACTGCCCCATTCTGAATTGAGAAAGCCAGTCGGATGACTAGCGTCTTCAAGAACTAAACTTTAAGTCCCGTTTATCTAACTGAATACAACAGATATACCATGACCTGACCTGGATGGATGAATATTACAGATATACCATGACCTGGATGGATGGATATTACAGATATACCGTGACCTGGATGAATGAATATTACAGATATACCGTGACCTGGATGGATGAATATTACAGATATACCGTGACCTGGATGGATGAATATTACAGATATACCGTGACCTGGATGGATGAATATTACAGATCCAGTTTTTGTATTCTGTAATCTGCATCACCAGGCAAATACGGTTAATCTGTAATATGCATCCATCCATCATGGTATTCGTAATCTTCACCATCAGGTTTTGTATATCTGTAATAGTCATTCACAGGTAGGGTAGAGTCTGTAATATTCTCCATCTCAGGTCTGGTATATTGTCTATTCATCCATCCATTCATGGTTTATCTGTAATATTCGCCATCCAGTATTAGTATATCTGTACATTATGCCTGCATCAGGTCACTGGTATCTGTAATATCATCATCCCGGCACGGTATATGCGTAATACTTCATTCATCCAGGTCACTGGTATAATCTGTATATTCTTCATCCCAGGTCATGGTATAATCATCTGTAATATGCATTCATCAGGTCACGGTATAAGTCTGTCATCATTCATTCATCCCGGTACCTGATAGTCTTGTATATTCTTCTCATCCCAGTCACACGGTATATCTGTACTATCATTCATCGGTGCAGGAATCTCTGGTTCTATCGGTCGTTGTAATTCATTCCATCCAGGTCAGTGGTATATCTTGTAAATATTCATAGTCATGAATCTTTACATCCAGCCAGTCGCTTCTGCTAATTTCATTACTCCAGGACTGGCTATACTGTAATATTCACACCAGGGCCCGTATAAGGGGTATTCTGTAATTACGGCGAATGGACCATTCTCCCCATGTCAGTGTATTTCTGTAATATTCATCATACCGGTCATTGTGCTTAATCATCTCTCAGTCATTATATCTTCATTCACCATCCATGGCGGTATATGCTTGTAATATTCATTCTCCCAGGTCATGGTATCATCTGTTATTTCTCATCCCAGGTCATGGTATTCGTAAATCTCTCATCGTAATATCTATTTCTGCATCCAGTCATGGTTATTAATTCTTCCGGTCAGTATTCTCCATCCAGTTCCCGGTATATCTGTAATATTCCTTCAATCCAGTCCATGTATATCTGTAATATTCCTTCTCCAGTCATCGGTATCTGTAATTCATGTCCATCAGGTCACATGGTATATTCTGTAATATTCATTCCATCCAGGTCAACTGGTATTCTGTAATATTCATCATCCATGTCATGGTATATCTGTAATATCCATTTCATCCAGGTCATGGTATATCTTAAAATTCATTTATCCGTCACAGTATAATCTGTATATTCATTCATCTCCCATGGATGAATATTACAGATATACCATGTCCTGGATGAATGAATATTACAGATATACCATGTCCTGGATGAATGAATATTACAGATATACCATGACATGGATGAATGAATATTACAGATATACCATGACCTGGATGAATGAATATTACAGATAGACCATGTCCTGGATGAATGAATATTACAGATAGACCATGTCCTGGATGAATGAATATTACAGATAGACCATGACCTGGATGGATGAATATTACAGATAGACCATGACCTGGATGAATGAATATTACAGATATACCATGACCTGGATGAATGAATATTACAGATATACCATGACCTGGATGAATGAATATTACAGATATAAGGTGTCCTGGATGAATGAATATTACAGAGATACCGTGTCCTGGATGAATGAATATTACAGAGATACCGTG
>CM033474.1:15963406-16012431 GCA_019447015.1 Hymenochirus boettgeri | reverse complement strand
AAACAGGTACAGCTAACTGGGATTATTGATACAGGTAAATAAAACTGGTATTGATACAGGTACAGAAAACTGGGATTATTGATACAGGTACAGAATACCCTCCATGAGGAATGGGAATGGCCAACTCCCAAGTGTAGAAAGCCAAAATGGATAATGGAATGGCTCCATAATATGAAGGTTCTCCAATGAAAGGTAAATGGAATGGCCAACCTCCAAGGAAGGTAAGTGACATTGCCAACTCCAATGGAAAGGTGAAGGAATGCCAACTCCAATGGAAGGTAAGGAATGGCCAACTCCAAGGGAATGGTGCCACACTCAATGGAGTTACGCACTCCATGGATAAAAGCACTCCAATGGAAGCGTTAATGGAATGGCCAACTCCAATGAAGGTAATGAATGGCAACTCCAATGGAAGGTAATGAATGGCCACTCCAATGTGAATGGTACTGGAATGGCCAACTCCAATGAAAGTGTAATGGAATGGCCACTCCCATGGAAGGTAATGATGGCCACCTCCAATGGAAGGTAATGGAATGCCAACTCCAATGGAAGGTATTGGAATGGCCAACTCCCAATGGAAGGTACTGGAATGCCAACTCCAATGAGAAAGGTAATGGAATGGCCAACTCCAATGGAAGGTAATGGAATGGCAACACTCCAATGGAAGGTAATGGAATGCACTCCAATGGAAGGTAATGGAATGGCCAACCTCCCAGGAAGGAAGGTATGGAATGGCCAACTCCATGGGAGTATGGAATGCCAACTCCAATGGAAGGTAATGGAATGGCCAACTCCAATGGAAGGTAATGGAATGGCCAACTCCCAATTGAAAGTAATGGAATGGCAACTACTCCAATGGAAGGTAATGGAATGGCCAACTCCAATGGAAGGTAATGGATGCCAACTCCAATGGAAGGTAATGGAATGGCCAACTCCAATGGAAGGTAAAATGGATGGCCAACTCCAATGGGAAGGTAATGGAATGGCCAACTCCAATGTAAGGTAATGGAATGGCCAACTTCCATGGAAGGTAATGGAATGGCCAACTCCAAATAAAAAGGTAAAATGGAATGCCAACCCAATGGAAGTAATTGATGGCCAACTCCAATGGAAGTGGCTCTTTGTCACACCTCCCTCAACTCCCCAGTGCCGGCAGATATTGAGCCGTTGTTACACCCTTGACGGGTGACTGTAATCCAGCTTACTACTCTGTGCAGTCCCAAGCAACGTCTAACTTGATCTGCCTGTAGATACGTGACCAGTCTGTTTGCACCTATCCTTCTTACATGGGTGAGTGCAATCACAGCTGTTAAAAAGACATCACTGTATCTAACAGGCGAACTATAGTTACGATGCGCTTGGGGACTGCACAAATGATAGCAGTGTGATAGATCGGATGCATGACGACAGTCACCGGGGGCCACAACAACAACCAGAAGGGCCAGTTCAGGCCCGTCGGGCCTGTGAGTTTGATTGACACGTGGTGCTCTAGTTTGTGCAAGATATTACATAACTGGTAATACATATTAAAAACATCTAAAAGTGTAAGTGCATAACAGGCTTACTCCCCTATATACCACCTACATATATCCATTAATAATACATCACAGACCTGACTATAATTTTAATCACTGGAGTAATTATCCGTCCACTAAAATCCCTGCCAGTCTACTGTCTTGTATTAGAATGGGGCCGCAGGAATAGCAGCAGGTAAGATTCAAACATATTTCCGCAAGGGTGGAGGACCCTTGACAAATGTAGCCGGGGTGCACTTCGCCTACATCAAAAAGGTTTTTCACTGAGCTAGTGATACATCACCTTTGGCAATATCTTAAATACAGTACATAAAAAAATCATTTAATCTGGCATCTGACTAACCTATGAAATGCCTTTTTTTTAATGGTATGGACATTAACCATGAACAGAGGGCCAATTTATGTGAGATCTGAAAATACCCACCTCTATTCCCATCCCCAAAAAAGAGGTTTAGCGTAGGATGGAGCACCATTCAGCCCCCATGGCAGTTCCCCTGGTTCTGTAGGTACATTTTCCATTGCGTAAAATAATTAAAAAATGTAAGAATTAACACCCAACTTGCGAGTCCTTGGGGATTACCCATTTGTAGAATAGGACGTATCTCTAATACCTGTTTCATGGTCAGTTCAGGTACTGATATATTGATTCCACATCTAGAATTATAACTAGCTGGATTCCAGTCCCTCTGTCGATAGAAGATATTGTGGGATTTTGTCGGTGCGGTACCTAACATTACATGGTGTTGGATAGGGCTAGGTGGTCTCCTGTCACTCGGGAGTTCCTGGGTTCTGGGCCTGAGAAGGGGTAAGTATGGTCATGGTTTTGGACTTGCCCTTTGTGGTGGTTGCAATTATGTTGGACTTTATCACATTGCTTCCATTATAGATATATTTGTTATACTTACTTTGTACATTGTTTTTTGAGCATATTTGGACTTTTATAAATGCAACCTATGCAGTGTAGCGTGGGTTTATATTTTGACTTTAATACTGGCAGTATCTCATTTTATGATTCTCCGCATAATAGCAGGTGTAGTAAGGCAAAACATGGAGCTTGACCAAATACCTTGTCTAAAGAACACTAGGTAACTAGATACGGAGGAACAACCTTGGTTCATTACCCTTAGTCCTTGGTAAAATCATTTTAGGATTTGGACCAATTTATTGTAAAATCCACCACAAAAGCGAAATTAAGGTGCCCATAGGCCTCGGTAATTCCCAGCAATGTTCCTCCAGTTGTTTCACTGTAGAAATGGGTCGCTACCACCACCGGCAGTTGATTCTAAAATTGTATCTGTGTCTCCAAACCACAAAATGTGTGAAGTTCACATTACTAGCTGCCCACAGTCCTGTTCTATAGGGTCGGTCCCGTGTTTATTGCACAGGGTGATTATTATAGCCATCCAGAATCCCCTTTCTGCTGGTTCACAGTTACCTGCTGTTCTGGCACTTTAGATATTGACATGCTAATATCCTCACACTCCAAAATATTAGCTGATAGTGTAGGCTAATCTCTAATGCAGCAAACTTGTGTTCTCCCCCTTCCCCTGCCTCTTAAAAGTTTTCGCCTCCTCTTCAAATTTCCAAGCTTTTTACAACTCACACATGCACAGAGGTGCAGAGAATCATTCACTCTTTGGCTGTGATTGTCACCTGTTAGCATCATGTACTGACAGCTGCTATCGGAAGGACCAGGTGGGTGGGTGGGTGAATAGAAAAGGATTATTTAAATCAGCCATGGTCATGAGATCCATTCACAAATAGGAGCTTCCATGGTGGTCCAGTGGAGGTACAACTGTGATCGCTGTTGATTGCAGTTCATTACCTGCTATCATTAAGCTTCATCACACATTGATCCGGGGCCTGACCAACAACACACGATGGTTGATTGAACGGCTGTTTCGGGCTGTATCGGTGAGTGTATGTGCACTCGGTCGGGCGCCCATACAATAATTGATAGTCAGCCAAACGGACGTTTGTGCACGACCGTTGCTTTGAGATCGAGCCCTGCGATCTTACGTGTATATGGACCTTAAAATGTTCATAGTATTGTGAATGGTCAAAGAGATTCAATGAGCAAAGACCATTGAACTGAAAGATACGATCAATATTAGGTAAGTTTGATCACTTAATATTGATCTTTCCTGGAAACACTGGGGGAGATACAATATGGCCCATTTCCGTCTAAAACCCCGTTAACCCCCCGAAAAATTTCAGGTTAACGTGGGTTTTTAGACGCTTTAGAGCACAGCGCCATTTCCGAAAAACACGCTATCATTTATCTCTATTGATTTTCTACCGAAAAACCTCATTATAGCAAAACAACATATAAATCCTTGTTCCTTTCTGCAGTCCAGTTCATGGTAACTAGATTGTAAGCTCTACGGACAGGGACCTCATTACACCTCTTGTGGCAAAGCTCAAGCACTTCTGTTGATATAATTTTTATATTAATGGACTGAACTATCTAGGTTTTATCCCCCTTGTATGACTTAGAGTATTTGTTTACTGTACAGTGCTGGGTCCCCAAGTGGCGCTTTATATAATAAACTATACATACATGGTAATACCGATACCAGGACAATATGGATAAGGACGATACGTTTTCATTATTGTTAATGTGTATCCTCTGTCACTGTCTATGTGATCAGTAATCTAACACTGGTACCAGACAATAAGGCTAAGGCATGATACGTTTCCATTATTGTTAATGTGTATCCTCTGTCACGGTCTATGTGATCAGTAATAATACTAACACTGGTACCGGACAAAAGGTAAGGATGATAAGTTTCCATTATTGTTATGTGTATCCTCTGTCACTGTCTATGTGATCAGTAATAATACTAGACTTTGTACCAGGACAATAAGGATAAGGCGATACATTTCCATTTGTATTACTCTGTATCCTCTGTTACTGTCTATGTTATGGTAATAATACTAACATTTCTCTCTATCTGTTAACAATACTGCTGGCAACCGCCGGCCCAGCGGAGCCGATGTTGCCAGCCGCTTCTTTCTTCAGCCATCTACTGCGATGGCATCTGAGTTCCCGCGGAAAGCTCCTCTTTATATAGGTTTGCAGAATCCATAATCCGTTTCTGATTGGTCAATTTTTAATACTTGCTTTACATTAACCAATCAGATTTCTGGAAAGTTTCGAAATCTGATTGGTTAATGTAAGCAAGTATTAAAAATTGACCAATCAGAAACGGATTATGGATTTCTGCAACCTATATAAAGAGGAGCTTTCCGCGCGGAACTCAGATGCCATCGCAGTAGATGGCTGAAGAAAGAAGGGGCTGCAACATCGGCTCCGCTGAGGCCGGCGGGGCCAGCGGGCTCACTGTCGGCCGCAGTGAGTCTGCCTGGCATCGGCGACCTGAGTGGGTTGGTGTCGCCAGCCCGAAGACGTCGCCTAAGGCTCTTTTAAAGAGCCGCCACTGGGGTCCCGGTTCGAGCTGCGGGACCCCCCCAAAGGCACTTATTAGTGCCGCAAGGGCACTTGTAAGTGCCGCAAGGGCCCTACAAGGGCCGGGGAGGGGGTCCGTTTCGAGCTGGCGGACCCCTAAGCCCCAAAGGGCTCTTATAGAGCCGCAAGGGCACTGTCAGTGCCGCAAGGGCCCTTATAAGGGCCGGGGAGGGGGTCCCGTTCGAGCTGCGGGACCCCTTAAGCCCCAAAGGCTCTTGTCAGAGCCGCAGGGCACTTGTAAGTGCCGCAAGGGCCCTTAAAGGGCCGGGGAGGGGGGTCCCGGTTCGAGCTGTGGGACCCCCTAAGCCCCAAAAGGCCCTTTCTCAGGGCCCCCGGCTCCCTCCCGTCCCCTCCCGGGAGCGGCCGGGGCGGGGGGCTTGGAGGGTTGCCGGGGAGGGGTGCGCGGCGGGTGGTCGCGACCACCTGCTGCGGCCCCTTCCCGGCAGCCCCTCCTAGCCTCCCGTTCTGAGATTGCCGCGAACGGGGAACGGTTGGGAGGGGCTTGGGAAGTGGCGGTGGCGGCGGCGGTGGTCGCCGCGGCCGCCGCGGGGTGTGGGCGGGGTGGGCGTTCTCCCGGGGCGGTGCGACCAACCCGCGCGGGTTGCCTTGCCCATCCCCGCCGCGGAGGTTAGTACGGCTGACTTCGCCTCCTTCAGGTGGCGAAGTAAAACAGCCGATACTAGCCGAGCGAAACCAGTACCGCCGCTTTATATAATAGAAGCGGCGGTAACAGGTAAGTATCGCGCGAAAGGTTAACGCTTCGTTAACTTTCGCGGCCGTTTTCGGACCTTTATAAATCGGTAAACGCGATTTATATGCGTAATATGTCCGCGAACGGCCGCGAAAAGTTAACGAACCTTTATAAATATGCCCCTAAGTTTCCGTTTGTTTACTGTTTATCCTCTTTTCACTCCTTCAAGACTGTTGGAAAGCCATTCCATGGGACTAACGAAGGAAGAGATTGAGTGAAACGCAAAGACTGTCTTTAAAGCCAAAGTGGCTACTTTGAAGACTATTGGTCCATTGGTTGTTAAACCATATTCTCTATGGGTGGTATTTACTGTATAGAGGATCAATATTGGTATTTTCCCATATCGATCATTTATTGTAGTGAAAAATAACAATACGATTGATATTTTTCCAATTGTGTCTGTAATATTTGGATGGTTTACAAGCAGTTGGTAGTCAATGGACCGATTATGACGCAGTAGTTTACAGTTTAAAACATTTTAAAGGATTGTTATCACTAAATTACAATATTGACCCTTTACAGCGATTATTGATCCTTTATAAATATCTTTCATAATACCTTATTTCCAATGTAAGGGCCATATTATCTCCTATATAGTATTTTTACGGTGCCAGAGAGCAGTCATTAAGGAGCATACCACCCCCTTGAGATGGGGACTTTCTGGAAGTGAAATTCTATTGCTATTTCTAGCGTCAACTTTACCAACAAATTTCACACCTTACACCAAATCACAGTTTGACAGTGAAATCCGACCACAAAATCAAAAGTTTAGAATGCAGAACTGAATTTCATCAGTTCCGTCATCATTAAAGGGCATGTCCACCCCAAAAACTATAATCCACCCCCCACTCTGTCGTGTAATAAAATCCTTACCTCACATCCCAGCTCCATATGGTCTCCTGTTATCCCCCCACAAGTTAAAAAACTGCCCACCAGGAGGATAGCAGAGTCATATAGGACTCTGCCTCCTGTCTCCCCTCTGGGAAAAGTTTGGCAGTGTATGCAGCCATTCTCCCTCTAGTTTCCTTTCTCCATCCCTAGCGTGTAACCCTTTGCTATATTATAGGTATGCTCCCTGCCCCAACGCTATAATCTTATGTGCAGAAACTCCCCCGATAGTTACTACCTACCTCTCTCCTTCACCATTCTGAACTGCCGGCCGAGCCGCATCCGTGATTGGCTGCCTTCACAGATGCGGCTGCGGTCCGGCCCCTGCTTGCAGTTCCGTCCAAGCAGAGGCCGGGGCAGTGCGGCGAAGGAGAGAGGTAAGGTAGTATCAGGGGAGTTTCTGCACATAAGATATAGCGTTTGGGGCTGGGGGAGCAATACCTATAAAGTAGCAAAAATTTTAAGAGCGGTGACATGCCCTTTAAAACCACAAACTATTTCCTTCTCTAGTTGTGAAATGTCTACTCGATTACTCAAGATGAGTTTAAAGGGCAAATCCACCCTTCATACTTAATAGGTAGGTAAATTTTACCTTAGGTAGGTAAATTTATTTAGCTTCATTCCGGGCTCCTGTAAAATGAATTAAAGAAAGGGAAGTAAGGCATAGCTCCTTTACTCCTGTTCTTCAATTAATGCATGTAAAGAATAGTTCACTTTCTTAGTAAACTAATCTCTAACCAGATATTTAAAGTATTGCCCCCGTCTTCATTTCTGGCAGAGGTGGCCCCCTCCCTGCTCAATGAGCTTTAGTAGCTTGAGCATGTGCAGAGGAGTAGATGGCTGTAATGTCAGCAGTCACATGCCTTATTGACTGCATGTAGGAGCCAGCTCTCTCTGCCAGAATAGGAACAAATCATTCCTATTTAGTGGTTAGTAAAATGCCTAATAATGTGCTGAATATATCAGTTGGAATTGGGTGCAGGTAACTGATAAGTGAACTTTTTTTGTTATAAGTGTGAACTGTAATTTAAATTTGATTTAATACTAAAAGATGTTTGTGAACTACTAATATTTTATGGACCCTTTAATTAGATCTTAAAAGGACACTATACTGAAAAATGACTTTGCCTCATCTAATTATAATTTAATACATGAATAGCACTTACTCTGATTTGCTTTGTTGCTGCATGCCTTCAATCCAGCACACATTTTGTTTAGGACAGTATCCCCCTCCCTCTTTTAAACCACTCCCACTCCATCTACTGACTTTTTCCCACAACCCCATCAACGCACACAGCATGCAACATTCCAACTGTCAAAACTCTGTCACCATTCCAGCTACAGTAAAACTACTCACAGAAGAATATTTTTGAGAGCAATGAACTTGATTGACAGCTGAAATATAACTAGTTTTAGACTGGATATCTAAGAAATAGGGGGCGGTCAACAAAAAAAATATATGTGGTGTTGGGAAGAATTATAGCTTCCAGTTATGGTCAATTTAAAATAACCTATTTTTCGGTATAGATGCCCTTTAAATCCATTGAAGGTAGATTTTTTTTTACTAATAATTACATACAATGATTTCAAATGTTTATTTCCCAACCAAGTAATACATTTTTTAACAAATATATAAAAAATACCCATGCTCAATAGCAAGAAAATAATATAGTGATAAAGTTCATAGATTCCTCTGGGAAAACATGTTTATGTTCCTTAATTAAAATATTCTAACAATCAATTGCTATAGATTTGCTTTATATTAATTCTAAGTCCTTCGTGATCCAATGTTTTGTCACTGGAATAGCAATTGTCCCCACATTTTTGCATTGCGTTGAAATAACCTGCAACAAGTTTAATGACCAGCAGAGGCACTGTTCTGTGATGATTTATATTCAGTGCAAAAAAGATATGGAAGGCATCATAGATAATTTCCAATCTAAGAGAAGCTCAATGGAAGAAAACCCAAGGGTTCTAATTGTACTATGGAAGCTATGGAAATAAGGTAAAATTAATTATAGCATGACTTCAGACATCTTAGTCTTGTAAGGAACTGTACATTAAATAAAGATGATGAAGAATAAAGTAGAGTGATTACAGGTGGATGTGATAGTAAATGAGTATTATGCAGAACTAATTCAACATAACACCATAAATAAGTAGGTTATGGTGGACTTATGACCAACAATGAAGAAATGTTGGATATAAAGATAATATACCATTAAATTAGATAAATGGATGATTGAACCTTGAAAATAAGGAAAACACTAAGACAGTAGGTATACCAGAAGTAGAGATGATCTTTAACTGGGCAGCACGGTGCTCAGTGGTTAGCACTGATGTCTTGCAGTACTGAAGTCCTGAGTTCGATTCCACCCTTGGACACATCTGCGAGGGGTTTGTATGTTCTTCTCCGTGCTTGCGTGGGTTTCCTCCGGGCACTCCGGTTTCCCCCACAATCATGAAGACATACTGAAAGGTTGTAATGTGTCAAATGTGCTTAGATTGTAAGCTCTTCAGGGCAGGCGCTGATGGGAATGTATCCATGTAATTGTAAAGCGCTCCGGAAGATGTTGGTCTCATATAAATCACAATAATAGCAACTGGTTCCTTCTACTTATTCCGTTTGCTTTAGTCTATATTCTAAGGGCAGTATCTGATGTCACGTTACTTTTCATTTAAAAGCGGAGTCTATACTTAAACGGACGGACCTCGCGGGTGGGCTGCATGGTACCAAACCCAATCTGTTTGGATCAATGGTGGGATCTCCTCATCTGGGTTTTCTAACTCAAACTCAAAGTAGGTCAGCATGAGGAAGACAAATTGCTAAGTTCATTACAGCAAAGAAACGACCAGGGCATATGGAAGTGCCAGCTCCCCAGGCATTGTGTAATATTTCAGCTTCTTCCCCTTCTTATAGAACTCTGTTTTTTTGGTGCCTTTGGATTAAGAAAGCGGTCATACTTGAACTTTTCAGGATCTGGATGAACTTCTGGATCGACTTGGACTGCGATGGTAAGGATAGGGCAATCTGTCCCCTTTCCTGATAGCAAACTCGTTCCCACTTGCCATTTTGATATTCAATTCTGTTTGACTGCCCTAATGAGCACTGGAGCAGCTGTTAACGGAGGGTCTCCTCAACAGCACTGTCCATAACGGGAGTCTTCTGCAGCATCTCTCGTGTAAGGTTAATAAGGGGACCACCAGGCTTTACTTGTTGGCCAGTCTCCTTAGTATTGCCTGGACCTCCTCCCTTACTGCTTGCATGGCTTCTGGGTGTTTCTTAAATAAAGCATAAACCAGAAAGATGCTGGCCCTGTATTACCCTGAGATGCCCAAAAGCAGAAACATAAACCTATCCTGCATGTACTCTGGCATCCCTAGTTCTTCCCTCTGCTGCTTGTGCTCAGAAATCCAGCCGCTGATATTTTCTTTTTGCAGGGTGTTCTTTACAGACAACATATTCCAAAACATCCTCTTCAACCTTTCTGCTTCCATTTTATCTTTGGGAGGAAGACCGCATAAGCCGACGTGGAACAACTTGTCGTACTTTCTAAACTCATGGAACAACTCTTCAGAGTGTTGGCGATCGTGCTCTTTGGCTTTATCTGTGCTATCCTTACTCTTAGCTGGCTCATTACCATACAGTGCAAGATATCCGGCACGAAATACAATATTGTAGCTGTAGTTAAATAACCCATCGCGGTGCCATTTTCTCTCACTGTCATTGCCACCAATGCATGAAGCAATGAGGTTTTGAAGATTGTCCACTCATGGCCTGAGTCATCAGTACTAGTCCATCACCCATGGATGCTTTGTGCTTGACTTCTCTAACATTTTGTGCTCATTGGTGCCTGAATAATACCCAAAACCCTTGCAACCAATTCTTTAGCAAATTGATCAAAGTCCAGATATGTTTTAGATTTTTACGAATCGCCCCAAAAGACAGAGGATCCATCACAATGTGAAAATAATAACCTGCGATCTGAACGGTGAATATGTCTCCGTGTTTCTTTGCATCTTTGTAAAAACGCTGCGGTGTTATTTCTGAATTCTAGGGCATACCCTAACCACGGTATCAAGCCTTATCCAGAGGTGGCTCTTCTGGTTTTCTTCTACGAAACATTCCCAGCAGGTAGAGCCCCCCGATAACCGAAGCCAACACCCAAAAGGATTGAAGTAGCAAGGCCATGATGAAACCTGAGGAGGAGAAAATGGAACTATTAGAAACCAGTAAAATAAAAGTTCTACAACATAATGCACACTTAGGGTTTGGCTTTAAACTGCTGGAGAGGAGGAAAAGTGACGTATCTCTCCCTTAAAGCACATGAAGGTAATAGATTACAGGATCTCTCTCTTAAAGGACCATTATACTCACCTATTCTGCGGCCTACTGCTGCACAGTACCCAGTTACTAGTAATGCTAAGTCCTCACAATGGGTACTTTACCAAACTGCTGATTTTTCTCGAATTCTCCCTCTGCACTTCGGTCCGTTTCTTGCCACTGGCACTGTCAGTGACAGTCCGCAATCTAGCCAATGGGAACACATGCCTCCTTGCTGAGCGTAGCTTTCCATTGGTTACATTGTGAACTGCGGAAGAGGACCAGAACACAGAGAAGAAAATTAAGGCTACGCCACGCTAATGCGTTTTAGCGTGTTTACGCCTGCGCTTTTTTTGTTAAGAGAAATCGCGGGAACGCAAAAAATATCAGATGCGCGGAAACGTGGACCGCATGCAATATATGCGATAATGCTCGCAGTTGCGCATATATGTGCCTTGTTGCACGTTGTTTTTTTCAGTTAATAGCTGTCAGTCATAATTGTAACAGATGACATCTCAGCCAGTGACTGAATGCTATTTCCCTAGCCTCCTCCTCCAAGCATGTAAAGGCTTGTGAAAGAGCTTGGAGAGCTTGAACAGGAGTGGAAACTTCTGAGGGTTAAGTAGCCCTAATTCTGTCAGCCTTCTAATTATTGTAGTTTTGGGGGGTGATCTATCTATATATGATTTTCATTTCAACATGCCCTTTAAAGGAACACTCTACTGTGTTTATGAAGAATGTAAACAAATGATATGGAAGGTATGACTATTCCTGATTCCACCTCATGTGCACCCATGTGCATCCATTCCTGAACACTCTACTGCCCACGTTCAAACAGGGAAACAAGTTCCCGACCTAGAGGGCAGCTTAGTTTTAAAGCCAAGTCTTGTGAATTATTGCATAATTAAAGGTACGAAAGATAGAAACTCCTACCTCCCAATTATAGAAGGTAGGTGCACATTCTGTGAAAATTACAAGACCTTCCCTTTTGGTTTAGTGATGTTGAATTAGTTCTCCATAATACTAGTAACTAGACTGTCCACTTCTGCCCCAGTGTAATGGCAGTTGTAATCCTTAGCATACTTAGGGGTAATAGTGCAAAATACCCAACTAGCAGAAACATTGCCTATAAAAGGTTAGGTATGTTTAATATTATTATACTATATTATTATACTATATTATATTATATACTATATTATTATATTATATTGTAAGCAATTAAGTGACCATAAATGGGATAATTTTGTCTGCACACGGACCAATTATCTTAAAGCTAAGGCTGGATACACAAGTCACAAAAGAGTGGTCAGATGGGACCAATCACTGTCCGCCGTGGCCATCAGTTCACGGGACTGATTGTCGGTCCATAGTGATTTACCAAGCGACACATGTGTTGTGTGTGTATGTGTGTGAGACAAGTCTCAGAGAACTTCTTATACCAAAATAAAATGCTTACCCTACCCCCACACCATATCATATGACCCTCTGTTAATGAAAACAAAGACATTCCAGACTTTTGTAGACCCCCATACAATGGGCGTCACAGAAAATGTTCCTGGGGGGAGAGCTAAAAGGGAATAATAATGTTGTGGGAGAGGATGTGGCCTTGTGGGGGGGAAATTTTGGAAAATTTAAAGGGAACTGTGGCCAAAAATGACTTTAGGTAAATCAACAGGAATTGCTTTCCTAAGATTTTTTTCAATTTACTTCATTATTTTTTTTACATAGTTTTAAAGATATTTACATTTTTGTGTGTAATGTGGAAGGAACCTCACCAGATCCCCTGCACTTCCTGCTCTGAAGCCATGTGACAGTCCCTATTCCCTGTGCCTCATCTTTCCCTTTAATGTGCCCTGGTCCTCCATGCATTAAAAATCAATTTAATTGAAAGGTTTCCATGGATAGAAATATGTCCTTTCAACAACTTGGAGCACTTATGTGCAGTTTAAAAACATACACACACCTCTCCCTGCTGTGAGCTGTACTGTAACCCCCCCCCCCCCACACACACACACTTTCTCCCTCTGTCTGCTGTCAGCTTCCTTACACTAACTTTCCCATGGCTGTGACCCATACACCCCCCCCCCCCTTTCCCAGAGCAGAGAATAGTAGTGAATAGAGACTTGCAAGAACTGACCTAGAGGTAGCGTAACAAAGAAGTAGCAGGCAGAGTCAGGTAGGGGGGAGTACAGTACAGCCCACGCTGGGAAGAGACCTGCGTGTGTTTGATCCGCACAGTGTTTGATTCTGCATAGTAAGGAGTGAGAGCATATACTGACGTTCTCTGGAGGGGAGGGACTTCCGTTTCCTCCTCACTTATGGGAATTTGCGGCTGAGCTCACCGCCGGCGAGGGGGGGAAGCCTTAGCATTGACATTTGGAACTCTCATCAGTTTTTGATCAGTAAATTCCATACAGCTTGGGCTGTATTGCACACAGAGAGGTGGTTGGTAGCTTATTTTAAAGGTAGGAACCTGGCCTTTAATCAACAAGTAACTTGTGGTGGAGACCACAGTTCCCCTAATATAATATTAAAAAATATAAATATAGCATAATTAATAGATAAACAGAAATAGACAGATAAGGAGATATGAATACAGACTCCCATCCTGCCAAATCTCATTTGAGGGAGGGTTCCCACACATTTCAGGGAAGGTATCCACCCCCTAAAGCCCCACCAAGAGATTAACGCATAGTCAATGAATATAGATAACACATGTATACAGTTAGACACACATGCATCCCACAGACACACACTCTTGAAAGCAGTCAGACACACATGCATATAGGTGGGAAAATGAACTTTGTTCTTTCTTTCCATGTGTTTTCATAATTCCCCACAACCCCTGAGTGTCATCACATTTTTCAGATTCCCTCTCTGTCCTGAGATACACCAATTAGAAGAATACGTGATTGCATTCCTCTACTCCTACTTGGACTGCAGGGCAGGACTGGCCAAGTAGGCTGAGGGGAAAATGCCCCCGGGCTGGACTCCAGTGAAACATTTGGGCTGAACACAGAGCTTTAGTAGTTACGGCTTGAAAGGCACATCTCACATCTCTAGCTCTAACATAAGCAAGAATCAGGAAACTCATCCTCCTTCATATCGTTTACTTGTCAGCCCTCAAGTTCATTAGCAGTGTGTTAGTTAGTCTCCAGTTCAGTATCCAGTGTCATCAGCCTCTAGTTCAAAGATATATTTTCAACCATCAAGATCATTGCCGTGTTGTCAGTCCTTCAGATTGTTAGCCAGTGTCGTTAGCCCTCCAGTTCATAGACCAGTATTGTCAGACCTCCAGGTCATTAGACAGGGTTAATCAGCCCCCTAGTTTATTATTAGTGTTTGTCAGCCCTCTAGTTCTTAGCTGTGTTAGTCAACCCTCCTGCTCATTAGTAATGTTGTCAGCCTCCAGTTCATTAGCCAGTGTTAGTCAGCCCCTCATTTGTTATTCAGTGTTGCAAACCCTTCAGTCCATTAGCTGGTGTTAGCCACCCCCCTCCAGGAACAAAGGAAAACTTGACTTAGCAAGTGTACCCAGGGGGGAGGACTTAGGATTCAGCTTCTCACCCCAGGTACTTGTAAGGGGAAGGTAATTGGTTGTCCTATAACCACATAATACACTTGAAAATGTTGCAGGCAACAATGTAAATGGACCAGTGCTCTTAAAAATGAGCATAACTTAAACAGTGTGTGACCTTAGCAAAGTGAGCGTGGTTACAAATGTTGCAATCTACCGTGAAAGGGCCACTTGGTTGTATTGCCCCCCAGGCAAAAGTCCCAGTCCTCCCTGTTGGACTGTCAATCAAATCCTTGTGACTGATCCCCCCTCCCTGCTTGTAATAAACATAGAGATAAGAGCATTAGCAGGGGGAGAGAGGTAGCTTTGATGGTAGATATAAGCTGCACTTGACCCCCCCTTCTTATAGCTTTCACGGATTGATGATGGGTCACAAAGTGAGAGATCGTAAACTGTACTGTTCTCCTTCTTTCTTCTGTGTCTCCATTACAGCTTGCTTTCTATTGGGCACTGTGCTGGGTTTGTGTTTTCAGGATGTTGAACTTTTAACTCCTTGCACATGATAGGTTGTCGGTTAGCCGGAGTTGAGACATGAGAGGTAACAGAGGGGAGGAGGGAGGGGGGACTGCACACAGATCTGACACCATGGTTAAACAAGTCACTGACAGAGATAGGATTAAGGCAAGCACAGAGTACATGAATTTAACTTTGCAAAGGGCAATGTGTTTTTCACTATAGATGCCCTTTAAGTGTTTTTGTCCACTGTTTACCTCCCTCTAATAACTCATCATTGCCATTGGTGGTCCCATACTCAACACATTTAGGAGATTTTACATAATTTCAGGGAGTCAGGGAGCTGCTATTAATATCAGGGAGACTTCCTAAACTTCAGGAGAGATGGCACAGAGAGACAGCCAGAGATATAAAAAGATAGACATAAAGAGACAGACATAAAGATATTGAGAAGAGAGATACAGGCGATATCTACAAATAACCGCTAGACATACACATATACAGAGAAATAGAGACAGATGGTGAAAAGAGAGATAAGTAGATAGATCAATAGGTAAATTATTGATACGGAACAGCAAACGGGATTATTGATACAGGTACAGCAAACTGGGATTATTGATACACGGTACAGCAAACTGGGATTAGTTGAACCAGGTACAACAGCAGACATCCCTCCTGCGCTCTTCATCCTCGGGCAGGGGTGACGAGGTACAGCGGTACAGCAAATTAAGGATTATTGATACAGGTACAGCAAACTGGGATTATTGATACAGGTACAGCAAACTAGGATTATTTATACAGTACAGCAAACTGGGATTATTGATACATGTACAGAAACTGGGATTATTGATACGTATAGCAAACTGGGACTATTGATACAGGTACAGCATAGTGGAATTGAAACGGTACACAAACTGGGATTATTGATACGGTACAGCAAACTGGGACTATTGATACAGGTAAAGGAAACTGGTATTATTGATACAGGTACAGAAAACTGGGTTATTGATACAGTACAGCAAACTGGGATTATTGAACAGGTACAGCATAGTGGGATATTGATACAGGTACAGCAACTGGATTATTGATACGGTACGAAACTGGGATTATTGATACAGGTACAGCAAACTGGGACTATTTATACAGGTACAGCAAACTGGGATTATTGATACAGGTAAAGCAAACTGGGACTATTGATACAGGTACAGCAAACTGGGATTATGATACAGGTACAGCAAACTGGGATTATTGATACAGACAGCAAACGGATTTGATATAGGTACAGAACACTTGGATATTGATACAGGTACAGCAAACTGGGATTATTGATACAGGTAGAAAACTGGGACTATTAATACAGTACAGCAAACTGGGACTATGATACGGTACAGCAAGAGGGATTATTTGAAACAGGTACAGCTACTGGGATATTGATACCGTAAATAAAACTGGTATTGATACATACAGAAACTGATTATTGATACAGGTACAGAAACCTGGGATTATTGGTACAGGTACAGCAAACTGGAATTATTGATACAGGACAGAAAACTGGGACATTGATACAGGTACAGCAAACTGGGATTATTGATACAGGTACAGCAAAACTGGGACTATTGATAGAGGTACAGCAAACTGGTACTATTGAGACAGGTACAGAAAACTGGGACTTATACAGGTAACATAGATACAGGTACGAACACTGGGACTATTGATACAGGTACAGAAAACTGGGACTATTGATACAGTTACAGACAAACTGGATTTTGATAGAGGTACAGCATAGTGGAGTTATTGATACAGGTACAAGCAAACTGGGATTATTGATACAGGTACAGCAAACTGGGATTATTGATACGGGTACAGAAAACTGGGATTATGATAGGTAAGGAAACTGGGACTATTGATACAGGTACATCAACAACTGGATTATTTATACAGGTGCAGCACAGTGGGATTATTGATACATGGTCCAGCAAACTGGGATTATTGATACAGGTACAGAAAACTGGGATATTTATACAGGTACAGAAACTGGATTATTGATACAGGTTCAGCAAACTGGCTCGCAATGAAGGTAATGGAATGGCCAACTCCAATGGAAGGTAATGGAATGGCCAACTCCAATGGAAGGTAATGGAATGGCCAACTCCAATGGAAGGTAATGGAATGGCCAACTCCAATAGGAAAGAGGTAGTGGAAATAAGAGAAGTGGCCTGACTGAATAAGGGCCAACTCCAATGGAAGGTAATGGAATGGCCAACTCCAATGGAAGGTAATGGAATGGCCAACTACTCCAATGGAAGTAATGGAATGGCCAACTCCAATGGAAGGTAATGAAATGGCCAACTCCATGGAAGTAATGATGCCAACTCCAATGAAGGTAATGGAATGGCCAACTCCAATGGAAGGTAATGGAATGGCCAACTTCAATGGAAGGTAATGGAATGGCCAACTCCAATGGAAGGTAATGGAATGGCCAACTCCAATGGAAGGTAATGGAATGGCCAACTCCAATGGAAGGCTCTTTGTCACACCTCCCTCCACTACCCAGTGCCGGGCAAGATATGTGAGCCGTTGTTACAGCGGTGACTGTATCCAAGCCTTACTACTCTGTGCAGTCCCAAGCAACGTCGTAACTATAGATCTGCCTGCTAGATACCGTGACCAGCTGTTTGCACCTATCTTATTAAATGTGAGTGCAATCAGCTGTTTAAAAAGAGCCGATCACTGTATCTAACAGGCAGAACTATAGTTACGATGCTGCTTGGGACTCCACAAATGTATAGCAGTGTGATAGATCTTGGATGCTGTACAGTCACCGGGGGCCACAAACAACAACCAGAAGGGCCAGATTCAGCCCGCGGGCCTTGAGTTTGACACGTGTGCTCTAGTTTGTGCAAAGATATTACATACTTGGTGAATACATATTAAAAACATCTAAAAGTGTAAGTGCATAACAGGCTATCATCCCTATATACCACCTACATATAGTCAATTAATAATACATCACATAACCTGACTATAATTTTAATACATGGATAATTATCCGTCCACTAAAACCAGCCAGTCTACTGTCTGTATTAGAATGGGGCAGCAGGAATGAGCAGCAGGTAAGATTCAAACATATTTCGCAAAGGGGGAGGACACCTTGACAAATGTAGCCGGGGTGCACTTCGCCACATCAAAAAGGTTTTTCACTGAGGCTAGTGATGACATCACCTGTGCAATATCTTAAATACAGTACAATAAAAATCATGTAATCTGGCATCTGACTAACCATTGAAATGCCTTTTTTTTAATTGGATGGAACTTAACCATGAACCATGAGGGCCCAATTTATGGTGAGATCTGAAAATACCACCTCTTATTCCCATCCCCCAAAAAAGAGGTTAGCGTAGGATGGAGCACATTCAGCCCCCATGGCAGTTCCCCTGGTCTGTAGGTACATTTTTCCATTGCAGGTAAAATAATTAAAAAAATGTAAGAATTTAACACCCAACTTTGCGAGTCTTGGGGATTACCCATTTGTAGAAATAGGACGTATCTCTAAATACCTGTTTCATGGTCAGTTCAGGTACTGTATATAGTGATTCCACATCTAGAATTAATAACTAGCTGGATTCCAGTCCTCGTCGATAGAGAGATTGTGGGATTTGTTCGGTGCGGTACCTAACATTACATGGTGTTGGATAGGGCTAGGTGGTCTCCTGTCACTGGGATTCCTGGGTATCTGGGCCTGAGAAGGGGTAAGTATGGTCAGTGGTTTTGGACTTGCCTTTGATGGATGGTGCAATTATGGTTGGACTTTTTATACACATTGCTTACATTATAGATTATTTTGTTATTACTTACTTTGTACATTGTTATTTTGAGCATTATTGGACTTTTATAAATGCAACCATATGCAGTGTAGCGTGGGTTTAATATTTGACTTTAAATCTGGCAGTATTCTACATTTTATGATTCTCCGCATAATAGCAGGTGTAGTAAGGCAGAGAAACAGTGGAGCTTGACCAAATACCTTGTCTAAGAACACTAGGTAACTAGATAACGGGGAGGAACAACTCTTGGTTCATTACCCTGTTAGTCTTGGTAAAATCATTTTATGATGGACCAATTATTTGTAAAAATCCCAGACAAAAGGCAAAATTAAGGGGCCCATAGGCCTCGGTAATTCCCACAATGTTCCAGTTGTTTCACTGTAGAAATGGGTCTCTACCACCACCTGCAGTGATTCTAAAATTGTATCTGTGTCTCCAAACCACAAAATGTAGTGAAGTTCACATTTACATAGCTGCCCACAGTCCTGTTCTTATAGGGTCGGTCCCTGTTTATTGCACAGGGTGATGATTATAGACATCCAGAATCCCCCTTTCTGCTGGTTCACAGTTACCTGCTGTTCTGGCACTTTAGATATTGACTGCTAATATCCTCACACTCCAAAATATTAGCTGATAGATGTAGGGCTATCTCTAATGCAGCAAACTTGTGTTCTCCCCTTCCCTCTGTCTCTTAAAAGTTTCTGCCTCCTCTTCAAATCTTCCAAGCTTTTTTACAAGCTCCACACTGCACAGAGGTGGCAGAGAATATCATTCAGTCTTTGGCTGTGATGTCACCTGTTACATCCATGACTGACAGCTGCTATCTGAAGGACCAGGTGGGTGGGTGGGTGAAAGAGTAAAAGGATTATTAAATCAGCCATGGTCAATGAGATCCATTCACAATAGAGCTTCCATGGTGGTCCGTGGAGGTACTAAACTGTGATCAGCTGTTTGATTGCAGTTCAGTACCTGCTATCATTAAGCCATACACACTGTGATCACGGGGCCTGACCAACAACACACGATGGTGTATGAACGGCTGTTTCGGGCTAGTATCGGTGAGTGTATGTGCACTCGGTCGGGCGCCCATACAATAATTGATAGTCAGCCAAAACGGACGTTTTGCACGACCGTTGCTTTAGGATCGAGCCCTGCGATCTTACGTGTATATGGACCTTAAAATGTCATAGTATTTGTGAATGGGTCAAAGAGATTCAATGAGCAAAGACTCATTGAACTGAAAGATCCAGATCAATATTAGGTAAGTTGTGATCACTTAATTATTGATCTTCTCCGGAAACACTGGGGAATACATATGGCCCATTTCCGTCTAAAACCCACGTTAACCCGAAAAAATTTCAGGTTAACGTGGGTTTTAGACGGCTTTTAGAGCACAGCGCCATTTCCGAATAACACGCTATCATTTATCTCTATTGATTTTCTACACGAGAAAAACCTCATTATAGCAAAAAACATATAAATCCTTGTTCCTTTCTGCAGTCCAGTTCATGGTAACTAGATTGTAAGCTCTACGGGACAGGGACCTCATTACCTCTTGTGGCAAAGCTCAAGCACTTCTGTTGATATAATTTATATATTAATGGACTGAACTATCTATGTATTTATCCCCCTGTATGACTTTAGAGTATTTTGTTACTGTACAGTGCTGGGTCCCAAGTGGCGCTTTATAATAAACATACATACTGGTAATACCGATACCAGGACAATATGGTAAGGACGATACGTTTTCATTATTGTTAATGTGTATCCTCTGTCACTGTCTATGTGATCAGTAATAATACTAACACTGGTACCAGGACAATAAGGATAAGGATGATACGTTTCCATTATTGTTAATGTGTATCCTCTGTCACTGTCTATGTGATCAGTAATAATACTAACACTGGTACCAGGACAATAAGGATAAGGATGATAATTTCCTATTGTTAATGTGTATCCTCTGTCACTGTCATGTGATCAGTAATAATCTAAGACTTGTACCAGGACAATAAGGATAAGGACGATACATTTCCATTTGTATTACTCTGTATCCTCTGTTACTGTCTATGTGATTGGTAATAATACTAACATTTCTCTCTATCTGTTAACAATACGCTGGCACCGCCGGCCTCAGCGGAGCCGATGTTGCCAGCCCTTCTTTCTTCAGCCATCTACTGCGATGGCATCTGAGTTCCGCGGCGGAAAGCTCCTCTTTATATAGGTTTGCAGAAATCCATAATCCGTTTCTGATTGGTCAATTTTTAATACTTGCTTTACATTAACCAATCAGATTTCTGGAAATTTCGGAAATCTGATTGGTTAATGTAAAGCAAGTATTAAAAATTGACCAATCAGAAACGGATTATGGATTTCTGCAAACCTATATAAAGAGAGCTTTCCGCCGCGAACTCAGATGCCATCGCATAGATGGCTGAAGAAAGAAGGGGCTGGCAACATCGGCTCCGCTGAGGCCGGCGGTGCCACGGGCTCACTGTCGGCCGCAGTGAGTCTGCCTGGCATCGGCGACCTGAGTGGGGTTGGTGTCGCCAGCCCGAAGACGTCGCCTAAGGGCTCTTTAAGAGCCGCACTGGGGGTCCCGGTTCGAGCTGCGGGACCCCCGCCAAAGGCACTTATAGTGCCGCAAGGGCACTTGTAAGTGCCGCAAGGGCCCTTACAAGGGCCGGGGAGGGGGTCCTGTTTCGACTGCGGGACCCCTAAGCCCCAAGGGCTCTTATAAGAGCTGCAAGGGCACTTGTCAGTGCCGCAAGGGCCCTTATAAGGGCCGGGGAGGGGGTCCCGTTCGAGCTGCGGGACCCCTTAAGCCCCAAAAGGCTCTTGTCAGAGCCGCAAGGGCACTTGTAGTGCCGCAAGGGCCCTTATAAGGGCCGGGGAGGGGGGTCCCGGTTCGAGCTGTGGGACCCCTAAGCCCCAAAGGCCCTTCTCAGGGCCCCCTGGCTCCCCTCCCTCCCCTCCCCCGGGAGCGGCCGGGGCGGGGGGCTTGGGGGGTTGGGCCGGAGGGGGTGCGGCGGGTGGTGCGCGACCACCTGCTGCGGCCTTCCCGGCAGCCCCTCCTAGCCTCCCGTTCTGAGATTGCCGCGAACGGGGAACGGGTTGGAGGGGCTGCTGGGAAGTGGCGTGGGGCGGCGGGTGGTCGCCGCTGCCGCCGCGGGGGGTGTGGGCGGGGTGGGCGTGTCCCCGGGCGGGTGCGACCACCCGCCGCGGGTTCCTGCCCATCCCCCCGCGGGAGGTTTTATCGGCTGACTTCGCCTCCTTCAAGGTGCGAAGTAAACAGCCGATACTAGCCGACGAAACCAGTACCGCCGCTTTATAAATAGAAGCGGCGGTAACAGGTAAGTATCAGGCGCGAAAGGTTAACGCTTCGTTACTTTTCGCGGCCGTTTTCGGACCTTTATAAATCGCGGTAAACGCGATTTATGCGTTAATGTCCCGAAAACGGCCGCGAAAAGTTAACGAACCTTTATAAATATGCCCCTAAGTTTCCATTTGTGTTACTGTGTATCCTCTTTCACTCCTTCAAGACTGTTGGAAAGCCATTCCATGGGACTAACGAATGAAGATGATTGAGTGAAACGCAAAGAGCTGTCTTTAAAGCCAAAAGTGGCTACTTGAAGACTATTGGTCCATTGGTTGTTAAACCATATCTTTCTATGGGTGGTATTTACTGTATAGAGGATCAATATGTATTTTCCCATATCGATCATTTATTGTAGTGGAAAAATAACAATACGATTGATATTTTCCAATTGTGTCTGTAATATTTGGATGGTTTACAAGCAGTTGGTAGTCATGGACCGATATGACGCAGTATTTACAGTTTAACAATTTATAAAGGATTGTTATCACTAAATTCAATATTGACCCTTTAAAGCATTATTATCCTTTATAAATATCTTTCATAATATCCTTATATTCCAATGTAAGGGCCATATTATCTCCTATATAGTACTTTTTACGGTGCCAGAGAGCAGTCATTAAGGAGCATACCACCCCCTTTGAGATGGGGACTTTCTGGAAGTGAAATTCTATTGCTATTTCTAGCGTCAACATTTACCAACAATTCAAATTTCTACACCAAATATCACAGTTTGACAGTGAAATTCCGACCACAAAATCAAATTTAGATGCAGAACTGAAATTTCATCAGTTCCGTCATCATTAAAGGCATGTCCACCCCCAAAACTAATAATCCACCCCCCCCTCTGTCGTTTAATAAAATCCTTACCTCACATCCCAGCTCCATATGGTTCTCCTGTTATCCCCACCCAAAGTTAAAAAAACTGCCCACCAGGAGGATGCAGAGTCCATATAGGACTCTGCCTCCTGTCTCCCCTCTGGGAAAGTTTGGCATGTGTACTGCAGCCATTCTCCTCTAGTTTCTTTCTCCCATCCCTAGCGTGTAACCCTTTTGCTATATTATAGGTATTGCTCCCCCTGCCCCAAACGCTATAATCTTATGTGCAGAAACTCCCCCGATAGTTACTTCCTTACCTCTCTCCTTCACCATTCTGAACTGCCGGCAGCCGCATCCTTGATTGGCTGCCTCTCACAGATGCGGCTGCCGGTCCGGCCCCCTGCTTGCAGTCCGTCAAGCAGAGGGCCGGGGCAGTGCGGCGAAGGAGAGAGGTAAGGTAAGTATCAGGGAGTTTCTGCACATAAGATTATAGCGTTTGGGGCTGGGGGAGCAATACCTATAATATAGCAAAAATTTTAAGAGGCAGGTGGACATCCCTTTAAAACCACAAACTATTTTCCTTCTCTAGTTTTGAAATGTCTTCGATTACTCAAGATAGTTAAAGGGCAAATCCACCCTTCATACTTTAATAGGTAGGTAAATTTTACCTTAGGTAGTAGTAATTTATTTAGCTTCATTCCTGGCTCCTGTAAAAGAATTAAAGAACGGGAAGTAGGCATAGCCTTTACCTCCTGTTCTTCATAATGCATGTAAAGAATAGTTCACTTTCTTAGTAAACTACTCTAACCAGATATTTAAGTATGCCCCCGTCTTCATTTCTGGCAGAGGTGGCCCCCTCCCTGCTCAATGAGCTTTTAGTAGCTTGAGCATGTGCAGAGGAGTAGATGGCTGTAATGTCAGCAGTCACATCCTTAATTGACTCATGTAGGAGCCAGCTCTCTCTGCCAGAATAGGAACAATCATTCCTATTTAGCTGGTTAGTAAAATGCCTAATAATGTGCTGAATATATCAGTTGGATTGGGTGGCGTAACTGATAAGTGAACTTTTTTGTTATAAGTTTGAACATGTATTTAAATTTGATTTAATACTAAAATATGTTTGTGAACTATCTAATATTTTATTGACCCTTTAACTAGATCTTAAAAGGACACTATACTGAAAAAATGACTTTGCCTCATCTTAATCTATAATTGAATACATGTAAGTAGCACTTACTCTGATTTGCTTGTGTTGCTGCATGCCTTCAATCCAGCACACATTTTGTTTAGGAGCAGTATCCCCCCTCCCTCTTTAACCACTCCCACTTCCATCTGACCTGACTTTTTCCCCACAAACCCCTGCAACAGCATCAAACTTCCAACTGTCAAAACTCTGTCCCCCATTCCAGCTACAGTAAAACTACTCACAGAAGATAGTTTTTTGAGAGCAATGAACTTGATTGACAGCTGAAATATAATAGTTTTAGACTGGATATCTAAAGAAATAGGGGGCGGATCAACAAAAAAAAATATATGTGGTGGTTGGGAAGAATTATAGCTTCCAGTTATGGTCAATTTAAAATAACTATTTTTCGTATAGATGCCCTTTAAATCCATTGAAGGTAGATTTTTTTTTACTAATAATTACATACAAATGATTTCAAATGTTTTATTCCCAACCAAGTATACATTTTTTTAACAAATATATAAAAAATACCCCATGCTCAATAGCAAGAAAATATATAGTGATAAAGTTCATAGATTCCTCTGGGAAAACATGTTTATGTTCCTTAATTAAAATATTCTAACAAATCAATTTGCTATAGATTTGCTTTATATATTCTAAGTCCTTCGTGATCCAATGTTTTGTCACTGGAATAGCAATTGTCCCCACTTTTTTGCATTGCGTTGAAATAACCTGCAACAGTGTTAATGACCAGCAGAGGCACTGTTCTGTGATGATTTATATTCAGTGCAAAAAAGATATGGAAGGAATCATGTAATTTCCAATCAAGAGAAGCTCAATGGAAGAAAACCCAAGGGTTCTAATTGTACTATGGAAGCTATGGAAATAAGGTAAAATTAATTATAGCATGACTTCAGACATCTTAGTCTGTAAGGAACTGTACATTAAATAAGATGATGAAGAATAAAGTAGAGTGATTACAGGTGGATGTGATAGTAAATGAGTATTTGCAGAACTAATTCAACATAACACCATAAATATAGTGTATGGTGGACTTATGGACCAACAATGAAGAAATGTTGGATTAAGATAATATACCATTAAATTAGATAAATGATGATTGAACCTTGAAAATAAAGGAAAACACTAAGACAGTAGTATAACCAGAAGTAGAGATGATCTTTAACTGGCACACGGTGGCTCAGTGGTTAGCACTGATGTCTTGCAGTACTGAAGTCCTGAGTTCGATTCCACCCTTGGACACATCGGAGGGGTTTGTATGTTCTTCCCGTCTTGCGTGGGTTTCCTCCCCGGGCACTCCGGTTTCCCCCACAATCATGAAACATACTGAAAGGTTGTATGTGTCAAATGTGCTTAGATTGTAAGCTCTTCAGGGCAGGGCCTGATGGGAATGTATCCATTAATTGTAAAGCGCTCCGAAGATGTTTGCTCTATATAAATCCACAATAATAGCAACTGGTTCCTTCTACTTATCCGTTTGCTTTAGTCTATAGTCTAAGGGCAGTACTGATGTCACGTTACTTTCATTTAAAAGCGGAAGTCTATACTTAAACTGGACCTCGCGGGTGGGCTGCATGGTACCAAAACCCCATCTTTTGGATCAATGGTGGGAATCTCCTCATCTGGGTTTTCTAACTCAACTCAAAGTAGGTCAGCATGAGGAAGACAAATTGCTTAAGTTCATTTACAGCAAAGAAACGACCAGGGCATATGGAAGTGCCAGCTCTCCCAAGGCATTGTGTAATATTTCAGCTTCTCCCCTTCTTATAAACTCTGTTTTTTTGGTGCCATTTGGATTAAGAAAGCGGTCATACTTGAACTTTTAGGGATCTGGATGAACTTCTGGATCGACTTGGACTGCGATGTAAGGGAATAGGGCAACTCTGTCCCCTTTCCTGATAGCAAACTCGTTCCCACTTGCCATTTTGATATTCATATTCTGTTTGACTGCCCTAATGAGCACTGGAGCAGCTGTTAAACGGAGGGTCCTCCTCAACAGCACTGTCCATAACGGGAGTCTTCTGCAGCATCTCTCGTGTAAGGTTAATAAGGGGACCACCAGGCTTTACTGTTGGCCAGTCTCCTTAAGATTGCCTGGACCTCCTCCCTTACTGCTTGCATGGCTTCTGGGTGTTTCATTAAATAAAGCATAAACCAGAAAGATGCTGGCCCTGTATACCCTGAGATGCCCACAAAAGCAGAAACATAAACCTATCCTGCATGTACTCTGGCATCCCTAGTTCTTCCCTCTGCTGCTGTTGCTCAGAAATCCAGCCGCTGATATTTCTTTTTGCAGGGTGTTCTTTACAGACAACATATTCCAAAACATCCTCTTCAACCTTTCTGCTTCCATTTTATCTTTGGGAGGAAGAACCGCATAGGCCAGACTGGGAACAACTTGTCGTACTTTCTAAACTCATGGAACAACTCTCAGAGTTGGCGATCGTGCTCTTTGGCTTTATCTGTGCTATCCTTACTCTTACTGGCTCATTACCATACAGTGCAAGATATCCGGCACGAAATACAATATTGTAGCTGTAGTTAAATAACCCATCGCGGTGCCATTTTCTCTCACTGTCTTGCCACCAATGTCATGAAGCAAGAGTTTTGAAGATTGTCCATCATGGCCTGAGTCATCAGTACTAGTCCATCACCCATGAGATGCTTTGTGCTTGACTTCTCTAACATTTTGTGCTCATTGGTGCCTGAATAATACCCAAAAACCCTTGCAACCAATTCTTTAGCAAATGATCAAAGTCCAGATATGTTTTTAGATTCTTTTACGATCGGCCCAAAAGACAGAGGATCCATCACAAATGTGAAATAATAACCTGCTATCTGAACGGTGAATAATGTCTCCGTGTTTCTTTTGCATCTTTTGTAAAAACGCTGCGGTGTTATTTCGAATTCTAGGGCATACCCTAACCACGGATCAAGCCTTTATCCAGAGGTGGCTCTTCTGGTTTTCTTCTACGAAAATTCCAGCAGTAGAGCCCCCAATAACCGAAGCCACCAACGCCAAAAGGATTGAAAGTAGCAAGGCCATGATGAAACCTAGGAGGAAAAATGGAACTATTAAAACCAGTAAAATAAAAAGTTCTACAAACATAATGCACACTTAGGGTTTGGCTGTAAACTGCTGGAGAGGAGGAAAAAGTGACGATATCTCTTCCCTTAAACACATGAAGGTAATAGATTACAGGATCTCTCTCTTAAAGGACCATTATACTCACCTATTCTGCGGCCTACTGCCACAGTACCCAGGTACTAGTAATGCTAAGTCCTCACAATGGGTACTTTACCAAACTGTGATTTAATTCTCAATTCTCCCTCTGCACTTCCGGTCCGTTTTTGCCACTGGCACTGTCAGTGACATTCCGCAATCTAGCCCAATGGGAACATGCCTCCTTGCTGAGCGTAGCTTTCCATTGGTTACATTGTAACTGCGGAAGAGGACCAGAACACAGAAGGAAAATTAAGGCTACGCCACGCTAATGCGTTTTTAGCGTGTTACGCCTGCGCTTTTTTTGTTAAGATGGAAATCGCGGGAACCACAAAAATATCAGATGCGCGAAAAACGTGGACCCGCATGCATATATGCGATAATGCTCGCAGTTGCGCATATATGTGCCTTGTTGCACGTTGTGTTTTTCCAGTTAATAGCGGTCAGTCACTAATTGTAACAGATGACATCTCAGCCAGTGACTGAATGCTATTTCCCTAGCTGCCTCCTCCAAGCATGTAAGGCTTGTGAAAGAGCTTGGAGAGCTTGAAACGGAGGTGGAAACTTCTGAGGGTTAGATTAGCCCTAAGTCTGTCAGCCTTCTAATTATTGTAGTTTTGGGGGGTGACTATCTATATATGATTTTTCATTTCACATCTGCCCTTTAAAGGAACACTCTACTGTGTTATATGAAGAATGAAACAAAATGATATGGACGGTATGAGCTATTCCATGATTCCACCTCATGTGCCACCATGTGCTCCATTCCTGAACACTCTACTGCCCACGTTCAAACAGGGAAACAATTCCCGACCTAGAGGGCAGCTTAGTTTTTAAAAGCCAGTCTGTGAATTATTGCATAATTAAAGGTACGAAAGAATAGAAACTCCTACCTCCCAATTATAGAAGGTAGGTGCACATTCTGTGAAAATTACAAGACCTTCCCTTTTGGTGTATTGATGTTGAATTAGTTTCTCCATAATACTAGTAACTAGACTGTCCACTTCTGCCCACAGTGTAATGGCAGTTGTAATCCTTAGCATACTTAGGGGTAATTTCAAAATACCCAACTAGCAGAAACATTGCCTATAAATTACGTATGTTTATAATTATTATACTATATTATTATACTATATTATATTATTATACTATATTATTATATTATATTGTAAGCATAAGTGACCATAAATGGGATAATTTTGTCTGCACACGGACCATTATCTTAAGCAAGGCTGGATACACAAGTCACAAAAGAGTGGTCAATATGGGACCAATCACTGTCCGCCGTGGCCATCAGTTCGACGGGACTGATTTGCGTCCATAGTGATTTACCAAGACCACATTTGTTTGTGTGTGTATGTGGTGAGACAAGTCTCAGAGAACTTCTTCATACCAAAATATAATGCTTACCACCTACCCCCACACCATATCATATGACCCTCTGTTAATGAAAACAAAGCATTCCAGACTTTTTGTAGACCCCCATACAATGGGCGTCACAGAAATGTTCCTGGGGGGAGAGCTAAAAGGGAATAATAACGGTTGTGGGAGAGGATGTGGCCTTGTGGGGGGGAAATTTTGGAAAATTTAAAGGGAACTGTGGTCCAAAAATGACTTTAGGTAAATCAACAGAATTGCTTTCCTAAGATTTTTTTCAATTTCATTCATTTTTTTTTTACATAGTTTTTAAAGATATTTACATTTTTGTGTGTAATGTGGAGGAACCTCACCAGATCCCCTGCACTTCCTGCTCTGAAGCCATGTACTCCCTATTCCCTGTGCCTCATCTTCCCCTTTAAGTGGCCCTGGTCCTCCATGCATTAAAAATCTTTAATTGAAAGGTTTCCATGGATAGAAATATGTCCTTTCACAACTTGGAGCACTTACTGTGCAGTTTAAACATACACACACACCTCTCCCTGCTGTGAGCTGTACTGTACCCCCCCCCCCCACACACACACACACTTTCTCCCTCTGTCGCTGTCAGCTTCCTTACACTACTTTCCCATGGCTGTGACCCATACACCCCCCCCCCCCCCCCTTTCCCAGAGCAGAGAATAGTAGTGAATAGAGACTTGCAAGAACTGACCTTAGAGTTAGCGTTAACAAAGAAGGTAGCAGGCAAGGAAGGTCAGGTAGGGGAGTACAGTACAGCCCACAGCTGGAGAGACCTGCGTGTGTTTGATCCTGCACAGTGTTTGATTCTGCATAGTAAGGAGTGAGAGCATATACTGACAGTTTCTCTGGAGGGGGGACTTCCTTTTTCCTCCCCTCCTTATGGGAATTTGCGGCTGAGCTCACCGCCGGCGAGGGGGAGGACCTTAGCATTGACATTTTGGAACTCTCATCAGTTTTTGATCAGTAAATTCCATACAGCTTGGGCTGTATTGCACACAGAGAGGTGGTTGGTAGCTTATTTAAAGGTAGGAACCTGGCCTTTAATCAACAAGTAACTTGTGTGGAGACCCAGTTCCCCTTTAATATAATATTAAAAAATATAAATATAGCATAATATAATAATAACAGAAATAGACAGATAAGGAGATATGATCAGACATCCATCCTGCACCTGCCAATCTCATTGAGAGGGTTCCCACACTTTCAGGGAAGGTATCCACCCCCTAAAGCCCCACCAAGATATTAACGCATAGTCAATGATAGATATACACATGTATCATTAGACACACATGCATCCAACAGACACAACACTCTTGAAAGCAGTCAGACAACATGCATATAGTGGGAAAATGAACTTTTGTTTCTTTCTTTCCATGTGTTCTATAATCCCCCACAACCCCCTGAGTGTCATCACATTTTCAGATTCCCTCTCTGTCCTGAGATACACCAATTAGAAGAATACGTGATTGCATTCCTCTACTCCTACTTGGACTGCAGGGCAGACTGGCCAAGTAGGCTGAGGGAAAATGCCCCCCGGGCTGGACTCCAGTGAACATTTGGGCTGACACAAGAGCTATTAGTAAGTTACGTGCTTAAAGGCACATCTCACATCTCTAGCTCTAACATAAGCAAGAATCAGGAAACTCATCCTCCTTCATATCGTTTACTTGTCAGCCCTCAAGTCATTAGCATGTTTAGTTGTCCTCCAGTTCAGTATCCAGTGTCATCACCCTCTAGTTCATAGATGTATGGTCCAACCATCAAAGATCATTAGCCAGTGTTGTCAGTCCTTCAATTGTTAGCCAGTGTCGTTAGCCCTCCAGTTCATAGACCAGTATTGTCAGACCTCCAGGTCATTAGCCAGTGTTAATCAGCCCCCCTAGTTTATTATAGTGTTTGTCAGCCCTCTAGTTCATTAGCTGGTGTTAGTCAACCCTCCTGCTCATTAGTAATGTTGTCACCCCCGTTCATTAGCCAGTGTTAGTCAGCCCCTCATTTGTTATTCAGTTTTGCAAACCCTTCAGTCCATTAGCTGGTGTTAGCCACCCCCCTCCAGGAACAAAGGAAACTTGACTTAGCAAGTGTAACCCAGGGGGGAGGGACTTAGTGTTCAGCTTCTCACCCCAGGTACTTGTAAGGGGAAGGTAATTGGTTGTCCTATAACCCATAATACACTTGAAAATGTTGCAGGCACCTGGATGGATGAATATTACAGATATACCGTGACCTGGATGAATGAATATTACAGATATACCATGACCTGGATGAATGAATATTACAGATATACCGTGACCTGGATGGATGAATATTACAGATATACCGTGACCTGGATGGATGAATATTACAGATATACCGTGACCTGGATGAATGAATATTACAGATATACCATGACCTGGATGAATGAATATTACAGATATACCATGACCTGGATGAATGAATATTACAGATATACCATGACCTGGATGAATGAATATTACAGATATACCATGACCTGGATGAATGAATATTACAGATATACCATGACCTGGATGAATGAATATTACAGATATACCATGACCTGGATGGATGAATATTACAGATAAACCATGACCTGGATGGATGAATATTACAGATATACCATGACCTGGATGAATGAATATTACAGATATACCGTGACCTGGATGAATGAATATTACAGATATACCATGTCCTGGATGAATGAGAACCTCCACAAGCATGTCCCACACAGTATTTAGGTAGATAATGTCAAAATATTGGTGGAAAGAAACGGCAATTGTGGGATTATGGAATATTGCCTTAAAGGAACACCAAATCTAAAATCACATTGCAATGTCTAGTAAACCACTACCGACATGGCAGATATCACCAATACCACTTCATGAGAACTAAAGTTATATTTATAACCAGCACCAGCCAACAGGTCATGCATCCTCTGACCTGATTCAAGACAAACTAGACAGAAAAATAAACCTTGCCATGCAATTATTTATTATTGTTAATTATTATTAATATTTAATCCTCGTTTTGTTGAGAAGCCCACACAAAGAGACATAAAGGTTGTCATACTTTTGTATTTGATGAGTTTACATACCTCTGTCTCTCTTGCCTTGGATTGTGGGTCCCATTCATTAAGCAGCAGTACCAGCTAGAGATAAATACAGTATTTATTACTGTGCGTCTTGTGCCCAGAAACTGAGTAGCCTTGGAACATCTCTGCATCCTCAGTAGAGCTGTCAGGATCTGACCGGGAATATGTGAGTCATTGGATGGAAGCCCCTGATTAGATGCACAATGTGCATTCACTAGGAATCCCAGACTGTCTGCAGGCAGGATAACCAGTCTCCCATAAATTACTCCATCACAACTCAACAGCTAATTGCCTGGGAGCCCTTTTGTGCTCAGTTCATATCTATTAAGGTACTATCTTTCTATCTATCTATTATCTATCTATCTATCGCATCCATCAAAGACCATATGAATAAGATATACATTAGATATACATCAAATAAGTCCCAAACCACTGACCACACTTACCCCTTCTCAGAACCAGACACCCAGGAATCACACTGCCAGGAGACCACCTACCCCTATTCAACACCATGTAGAGTTAGGCACCCTATCAAACAAATACCGTAATTGCTCTATCCACGAGGACTGGAATCCACCTAGCGTACTCAAGACAGGGACAGCTATTAAAGCACAATGCCCGGTTCATCAAGAAGATCTTGTTTCCCTGCATACACACTGCTGTCCACATGGTCCTCTTACCATGAGTTCCAGAAGTGAGTAATGGATCACTACGCCTGTGATGCTGTGTGGCATTATAGTATTAAAGGAGAAAAAAAATCTACATAGAATATTGGCGCTCCCTAGTTCAGGGGTGTCAAACTCAACCACATAAGGGGCCAAAATCAAAAGACAGACAAAGTGGTGGGCCGAATTACTCAGAGGGTGTAGGATTGGGACACTGTCAAGCTTGTGCCTGGTGCGGGATCTTGGCAGGGAATGGGTGTGAAGCACACTGTTTTGAACAGGGACCTCTGCCTATGGCGATAATGTGGAACACCCACCTTACTGTTCTGGCACGGTAATGAAATGGCCAACTCCAATGGTAGGTAATGGAATAGCCAACTCCAATGGAAGGTAATGGAATGGCCAACTCCAATAGAAGGTAATGGAATGGTCAACTCCAATGAAAGGTAATGGAATGGCCAACTCCAATGGAAGGTAATGGAATTGCCAACTCCAATGGAAGGTAATGGAATGGCCAACTCCAATGGAAGGTAATGGAATGGCCAACTCCAATGGAAGGTAATGGAATGGCCAACTCCAATGGTAGGTAATGGAATGGCCAACTCCAATGGAAGGTAATGGAATGGCCAACTCCAATGGAAGGTAATGGAATGGCCAACTCCAAATGGAAGTAATGGATGGCCAACTCCAATGGAGTAGGATCCACCAATGGAAGGTCGGATGCCAACTCCAATGGAGTATGGATCAACTCAGGGAGAGGAGCAATCAGGAGTTGGCCAACTCCAATGAAGTAATGGAATGGACTCAGAATGGATCCAATACCAATGGAAGGTAATGGAATGGCCAACTCAATGGAGGTAATGGAATGGAAATTGCCAATGGAAGAAGACCTCCAATGGAGTTATATGGCCACTCATGGAGGTGGTATGGCCAATCCCAATGAAGGTAATAGATGGCCAACTCCAATGGAGGTAACTCTCGGATCCATTAGCTTGCGGACGATTACCTCATAGTGGACGAAGGTTGGAATGGAATCCAAGGATAGGGTGACACAGTCTGGGAAATGGCCCATACGTCCAATGACCGTAGATGTGAAGCCACTCCACACTTGAGATGTGCTCTCCTCAACTCCCAATGAAGGTAAGAAGCCAACGACCAAGAAGGTAGCATGCCAACCCATATGGAAGTAATGGAAGACTTAAAAATAATTGAGGCCAACTCAATGAAGGTAATGGAATGGCCAACTCAAGGAAGTAATGAATGGCAACTCCAAGTTGATGCAACTCCATGAGCTCTTTGTACACACCCCCTCCACTAACCACTGCCGGCAAGATATGTGAGCCTTTTACAAGCGGTGATGTATCCAAGCCTTACTACTCTGTGGCAGTCCCAAGCAACGTCGTAAACTAGATTCTGCCTGCTAGATACCGTGACCAGCTGTTTGCACCTATCTTATAAATGTGTGGCAATCAGCTGTTTAAAAGAGCCGATCACTGTATCTAACAGGCAGAACTATAGTTACGATGCTGCTTGGGACTGCACAAATGTATAGCAGTGTGATAGATCTGGGCTGTACAGTCACCACCGGGGCCACAAACAACAACCAGAAGGGCCAGATTCAGCCCGCGGGCCTTGAGTTTTGACACGTGTGCTCTAGTTTGTGCAAAGATATACATCTTGGTGAATACATATTAAAAACACTAAAATGTGTAGTGCAAACAGGCTACATCCCTATATACCACCTACATAAGTCAATTAAAATACATCACAAACCTGACTATAAAATACATGGATAATTACCGTCCACTGCCCAAGCCAGTCACTTCTTTTGTTGGCGCAGGCAGCAGCAGGAACCAGGTAAGATTCAAACATATTTCCGCAAAGTGGAGGACACCTTGACAAATGTCGGCGGTGGCACTTCGCCACATCAAAAAGGTTTTTTCACTGAGGCTGTGATGACATCACCTGTGGCAATATCTAATACAGTACAAAAAAATCATGTAATCTGGCATCTGACTAACCTATTGAAATGCCTTTTTTTTAATGGTGTGGACATTAACCATGAACATAGGGCCCAATTTTGGTGAGATCTGAAAATACCCACCTCTTATTCCCTCCCCAAAAAAGAGGTTGCGAGGATGGAGCACACATTCAGCCCCATGCAGTTCCCCTGGTCTGTAGGTACATTTTTCCATTGCAGTTAAAAATAATTAAAAAAATGTAAGAATTTAACACCCAACTTTGCGAGTCTTGGGGATTACCCATTTGTAGAAAATAGGACGTATCTCTAAATACCTGTTTCATGGTCAGTTCAGGTACTGTATATAGTGATTCCACATCTAGAATTAATAACTAGCTGGATTCCAGTCCTCGTCGATAGAGAGATTGTGGGATTTGTTCGGTGCGGTACCTAACATTACATGGTGTTGGATAGGGCTAGGTGGTCTCCTGTCACTGGGATTCCTGGGTATCTGGGCCTGAGAAGGGGTAAGTATGGTCAGTGGTTTTGGACTTGCCTTTGATGGATGGTGCAATTATGGTTGGACTTTATACACATTGCTTACATTATAGATATATTTGTTATTACTTACTTTGTACATTGTTATTTTGAGCATTATTGGACTTTTATAAATGCAACCATATGCAGTGTAGCGTGGGTTTAATATTTGACTTTAATATCTGGCAGTATTCTACATTTTATGATTCTCCGCATAATAGCAGGTGGTAGTAAGGCAGAAACAGTGGAGCTTGACCAAATACCTTGTCTAAGAACACTAGGTAACTAGATAACGGGGAGGAACAACTCTTGGTTCATTACCCTGTTAGTCTTGGTAAAATCATTTTATGATTGGACCAATTTATTTGTAAAAATCCACAGACAAAAGGCAAAATTAAGGTGCCCATAGGCCTCGGTAATTCCCACAATGTTCCAGTTGTTTCACTGTAGAAATGGGTCTCTACCACCACCTGCAGTGATTCTAAAATTGTATCTGTGTCTCCAAACCACAAAATGTAGTGAAGTTCACATTTACATAGCTGCCCACAGTCCTGTTCTTATAGGGTCGGTCCCGTGTTTATTGCACAGGGTGATGATTATAGACATCCAGAATCCCCCTTTCTGCTGGTTCACAGTTACCTGCTGTTCTGGCACTTTAGATATTGACATGCTAATTATCCTCACACTCCAAAATATTAGCTGATAGATGTAGGGCTAATCTCTAATGCAGCAAACTTGTGTTCTCCCCCTTCCCTCTGTCTCTTAAAAGTTTCTGCCTCCTCTTCAAATCTTCCAAGCTTTTTTACAAGCTCACACATGCACAGAGGTGGCAGAGAATATCATTCAGTCTTTGGCTGTGATGTCACCTGTTACATCCATGACTGACAGCTGCTATCTGGAAGGACCAGGTGGGTGGGTGGGTGAAAGAGTAAAAGGATTATTTAAATCAGCCATGGTCAATGAGATCCATTCACAAATAGAGCTTCCATGGTGGTCCAGTGGAGGTACTAAACTGTGATCAGCTGTTTGATTGCAGTTCAGTACCTGCTATCATTAAGCTTCATACACACATGTGATCACGGGGCCTGACCAACAACACACGATGGTGTATGAACGGCTGTTTCGGGCTAGTATCGGTGAGTGTATGTGCACTCGGTCGGGCGCCCATACAATAATTGATAGTCAGCCAAAACGGACGTTTGTGCACGACCGTTGCTTTGAGGATCGAGCCCTGCGATCTTACGTGTATATGGACCTTAAAATGTCATAGTATTTGTGAATGGGTCAAAGAGATTCAATGAGCAAAGACTCATTGAACTGAAAGATACAGATCAATATTAGGTAAGTTGTGATCACTTAATTATTGATCTTTCCTGGAAACACTGGGGGAGATACAATATGGCCCATTTCCGTCTAAAACCCACGTTAACCCGAAAAAATTTCAGGTTAACGTGGGTTTTAGACGGCTTTTAGAGCACAGCGCCATTTCCGAATAAACACGCTATCATTTATCTCTATTGATTTTCTACCGAGAAAAACCTCATTATAGCAAAACAACATATAAATCCTTGTTCCTTTCTGCAGTCCAGTTCATGGTAACTAGATTGTAAGCTCTACGGGACAGGGACCTCATTACCTCTTGTGGCAAAGCTCAAGCACTTCTGTTGATATAATTTATATATTAATGGACTGAACTATCTATGTATTTATCCCCCTTGTATGACTTTAGAGTATTTTGTTACTGTACAGTGCTGGGTCCCCAAGTGGCGCTTTATAAATAAACTATACATACATGGTAATACCGATACCAGGACAATATGGATAAGGACGATACGTTTTCATTATTGTTAATGTGTATCCTCTGTCACTGTCTATGTGATCAGTAATAATACTAACACTGGTACCAGGACAATAAGGATAAGGATGATACGTTTCCATTATTGTTAATGTGTATCCTCTGTCACTGTCTATGTGATCAGTAATAATACTAACACTGGTACCAGGACAATAAGGATAAGGATGATAAGTTTCCATTATTGTTAATGTGTATCCTCTGTCACTGTCTATGTGATCAGTAATAATACTAAGACTTGTACCAGGACAATAAGGATAAGGACGATACATTTCCATTTGTATTACTCTGTATCCTCTGTTACTGTCTATGTGATTGGTAATAATACTAACATTTCTCTCTATCTGTTAACAATACTGCTGGCACCGCCGGCCTCAGCGGAGCCGATGTTGCCAGCCGCTTCTTTCTTCAGCCATCTACTGCGATGGCATCTGAGTTCCGCGGCGGAAAGCTCCTCTTTATATAGGTTTGCAGAAATCCATAATCCGTTTCTGATTGGTCAATTTTTTAATACTTGCTTTACATTAACCAATCAGATTTCTGGAAAGTTCTGAAATCTGATTGGTTAATGTAAAGCAAGTATTAAAAATTGACCAATCAGAAACGATTATGGATTTCTGCAAACCTATATAAAGAGGAGCTTTCCGCCGCGGAACTCAGATGCCATCGCAGTAGATGGCTGAAGAAAGAAGGGGCTGGCAACATCGGCTCCGCTGAGGCCGGCGGTGCCAGCGGGCTCACTGTCGGCCGCAGTGAGTCTGCCTGGCATCGGCGACCTGAGTGGGGTTGGTGTCGCCAGCCCGAAGACGTCGCCTAAGGGCTCTTTTAAGAGCCGCACTGGGGGTCCCGGTGAGCTGCGGGACCCCCGCCAAAGGCACTTATTAGGCCGCAAAGGCACTTGTAAGTGCCGCAAGGGCCCTTACAAGGGCCGGGAGGGGGTCCTGTTTCGATGCGGGACCCAAGCCCCAAGGGCTCTTATAAGAGCCGCAAGGGACTTGTCAGTGCCGCAAGGGCCCTTATAAGGGCCGGGGAGGGGGGTCCCGGTTCGAGCTGCGGGACCCCTTAAGCCCCAAAGGCTCTTGTCAGAGCCGCAAGGGCACTGTGTAAGCCGCAAGGGCCCTTATAAGGGCGGGGAGGGGGGTCCCGGTTCGAGCGTGGGACCCCCTAAGCCCAAAAGGCCCTTCTCAGGGCCCCGCTGGCTCCCTCCCGTCCCCTCCCCGGGAGCGGCCGGGGCGGGGGGCTTGGAGGGGTTGCCGGGGAGGGGGTGCGCGCGGGTGGTCGGACCACCTGCTGCGGCCCCTTCCCGGCAGCCCCCTAGCCTCCCGTTCGAGATTGCCGCGAACGGGGAACGGGTTGGAGGGGCTGCGGGAAGTGGGGGTGGCGGCGGCGGGTGGTCGCCGCTGCGCCCGCGGGGGGTGTGGGCGGGGTGGGCGTGTCTCCCGGGGCGGGTGCGAACACCCGCCGCGGGTTCTGCCTCACCCCCGCGGGAGGTTAGTATCGGCTGACTCGCTCCTTCAAGGTGGCGAAGTAAACAGCGCTACTAGCCGGCGAAACCAGTACCGCCGCTTTATAAATAGAAGCGGCGGTAACAGGTAAGTATCGGCGCGAAAGGTTAACGCTTCGTTAACTTTCGCGGCCGTTTTCGGACCTTTATAAATCGCGGTAAACGCGATTTATGCGTTAATGTCCGCGAAAACGGCCGCGAAAAGTTAACGAACCTTTATAAATATGCCCCTAAGTTTCCGTTTGTGTTACTGTGTATCCTCTTTCACTCCTTCAAGACTGTTGAAGCCCTTCCAACTATGGGACTAACGCATGAAGATGATTGAGTAAAACGCAAAGAGCTGTCTTTAAAGCCAAAAGTGGCTACTTTGAAGACTATTGGTCCATTGGTTGTTAAACCATGTTCTTCTATGGGTGGTATTTACTGTATAGAGGATCAATATTGGTATTTTCCCATATCGATCCTTTATTGTAGTGAAAAAATAACAATACGATTGATATTTTTCCAATTGTGTCTGTAATATTTGGATGGTTTACAAGCAGTTGGTAGTCAATGGACCGATATGACGCAGTATTTACAGTTTAACAATTTATAAAGGATTGTTATCACTAAATTACGATATTGACCCTTTAAAGCGATTATTGATCCTTTATAAATATCTTTCATAATATCCTTATATTCCAATGTAAGGGCCATATTATCTCCTATATAGTACTTTTTACGGTGCCAGAGAGCAGTCATTAAGGAGCATACCACCCCCTTTGAGATGGGGACTTTCTGGAAGTGAAATTCTATTGCTATTTCTAGCGTCAACATTTACCAACAAATTTCTACACCAAATATCACAGTTTGACAGTGAAATTCCGACCACAAAATCAAAAGTTTAGATGCAGAACTGAAATTTCATCAGTTCCGTCATCATTAAAGGGCATGTCCACCCCCAAAACTATAATCCACCCCCCACTCTGTCGTGTAATAAAATCCTTACCTCACATCCCAGCTCCATATGGTTCTCCTGTTATCCCCCCCAAAGTTAAAAAACTGCCCACCAGGAGGATAGCAGAGTCCATATAGGACTCTGCCTCCTGTCTCCCCTCTGGGAAAAGTTTGGCATGTGTACTGCAGCCATTCTCCCTCTAGTTTCTTTCTCCCATCCCTAGCGTGTAACCCTTTTGCTATATTATAGGTATTGCTCCCCCTGCCCCAAACGCTATAATCTTATGTGCAGAAACTCCCCCGATCGTTATTACCTTACCTCTCTCCTTCACCATTCTGAACTGCCGGCAGCCGCATCCGTGATTGGCTGCCTCTCACAGATGCGGCTGCCGGTCCGGCCCCCTGCTTGCAGTTCCGTCCAAGCAGAGGGCCGGGGCAGTGCGGCGAAGGAGAGAGGTAAGGTAAGTATCAGGGGAGTTTCTGCACATAAGATTATAGCGTTTGGGGCTGGGGGAGCAATACCTATAATATAGCAAAAATTTTAAGAGCAGGTGGACATGCCCTTTAAAACCACAAACTATTTTCCTTCTCTAGTTGTGAAATGTCTACTCGATTACTCAAGATGAGTTAAAGGGCAAATCCACCCTTCATACTTTAATAGGTAGGTAAATTTTACCTTAGGTAGGTAAATTTATTTAGCTTCATTCCTGGCTCCTGTAAAATGAATTAAAGAACGGGAAGTAAGGCATAGCTCCTTTACCTCCTGTTCTTCAATTAATGCATGTAAAGAATAGTTCACTTTCTTAGTAAACTAATCTCTAACCAGATATTTAAAGTATTGCCCCCGTCTTCATTTCTGGCAGAGGTGGCCCCCTCCCTGCTCAATGAGCTTTTAGTAGCTTGAGCATGTGCAGAGGAGTAGATGGCTGTAATGTCAGCAGTCACATGCCTTAATTGACTGCATGTAGGAGCCAGCTCTCTCTGCCAGAATAGGAACAATCATTCCTATTTAGCTGGTTAGTAAAATGCCTAATAATGTGCTGAATATATCAGTTGGAATTGGGTGCAGGTAACTGATAAGTGAACTTTTTTTGTTATAAGTGTGAACATGTAATTTAAATTTGATTTAATACTAAAAGATGTTTGTGAACTATCTAATATTTTATTGACCCTTTAATTAGATCTTAAAAGGACACTATACTGAAAAATGACTTTGCTCATCTAATCTATATTAATACATGTAAGTAGCACTACTCTGATTTGTTGTGTTGCTGCATGCCTTCAATCCAGCACACATTTTGTTTAGGAGCATATCCCCCTCCCTCTTTTAACCACTCCACTTCCATCTGACCTGACTTTTTCCCCACAAACCCCTGCACACAGCATGCAACATTCCAACTGTCAAAACTCTGTCACCATTCAGCTAGCTACAGTAAAACTACTCACAGAAGAATAGTTTTTGAGAGCAATGAACTTGATTGACAGCTGAAATATAACTAGTTTTAGACTGGATATCTAAAGAAATAGGGGGCGGATCAACAAAAAAAATATATAGTGGTGGTTGGGAAGAATTATAGCTTCCAGTTATGGTCAATTTAAAATAACCTATTTTTCGGTATAGATGCCCTTTAAATCCATTGAAGGTAGATTTTTTTTTACTAATAATTACATACAAAATGATTTCAAATGTTTATTTCCCAACCAAGTAATACATTTTTTTAACAAATATATAAAAAAATACCCCATGCTCAATAGCAAGAAAATATATAGTGATAAAGTTCATAGATTCCTCTGGGAAAACATGTTTATGTTCCTTAATTAAAATATTCTAACAAATCAATTTGCTATAGATTTGCTTTATATTAATTCTAAGTCCTTCGTGATCCAATGTTTTGTCACTGGAATAGCAATTGTCCCCACATTTTTGCATTGTGTTGAAATAACCTGCAACAAGCGTTAATGACCAGCAGAGGCACTGTTCTGTTATGATTTATATTCAGTGCAAAAAAGATATGGAAGGCATCATGATAATTTCCAATCTAAGAGAAGCTCAATGGAAGAAAACCCAAGGGTTCTAATTGTACTATGGAAGCTATGGAAATAAGGTAAAATGAATTATAGCATGACTTCAGACATCTTAGTCTTGTAAGGAACTGTACATTAAATAAAGATGATGAAGAATTAAGTAGAGTGATTACAGGTGGATGTGATAGTAAATGAGTATTATGCAGAACTAATTCAACATAACACCATAAATAAGTAGGTTATGGTGGACTTATGGACCAACAATGAAGAAATGTTGGATATAAAGATAATATACCATTAAAATTAGATAAATGGATGATTGAACCTTGAAAATAAAGGAAAACACTAAGACAGTAGGTATAACTAGAAGTAGAGATGATCTTTAACTGGGCAGCACAGTGGCTCAGTGGTTAGCACTGATGTCTTGCAGTACTGAAGTCCTGAGTTCGATTCCACCCTTGGACACATTTGCGAGGGGTTTGTATGTTCTTCCCGTGCTTGCGTGGGTTTCCTCCGGGCACTCCGGTTTCCCCCACAATCATGAAGACATACTGAAAGGTTGTATGTGTCAAATGTGCTTAGATTGTAAGCTCTTCAGGGCAGGGCCTGATGGGAATGTATCCATGTAATTGTAAAGCGCTCCGGAAGATGTTGGCTCTATATAAATCCACAATAATAGCAACTGGTTCCTTCTACTTATTCCGTTTGCTTTAGTCTATAGTCTAAGGGCAGTATCTGATGTCACGTTACTTTTCATTTAAAAGCGGAGTCTATACTTAAACTGGACCTCGCGGGTGGGCTGCATGGTACCAAAACCCCATCTCTTTGGATCAATGGTGGGAATCTCCTCATCTGGGTTTTCTAACTCAAACTCAAAGTAGGTCAGCATGAGGAAGACAAATTGCTTAAGTTCATTTACAGCAAAGAAACGACCAGGGCATATGGAAGTGCCAGCTCCCCAAGGCATTGTGTAATATTTCAGCTTCTTCCCCTTCTTATAGAACTCTGTTTTTTTGGTGCCATTTGGATTAAGAAAGCGGTCATACTTGAACTTTTCAGGATCTGGATGAACTTCTGGATCGACTTGGACTGCGATGTAAGGGAATAGGGCAACTCTGTCCCCTTTCCTGATAGCAAACTCGTTCCCACTTGCCATTTTGATATTCATATTCTGTTTGACTGCCCTAATGAGCACTGGAGCAGCTGTTAAACGGAGGGTCTCCTCAACAGCACTGTCCATAACGGGAGTCTTCTGCAGCATCTCTCGTGTAAGGTTAATAAGGGGACCACCAGGCTTTACTTGTTGGCCAGTCTCCTTAAGTATTGCCTGGACCTCCTCCCTTACTGCTTGCATGGCTTCTGGGTGTTTCATTAAATAAAGCATAAACCAGAAAGATGCTGGCCCTGTATTACCCTGAGATGCCCACAAAAGCAGAAACATAAACCTATCCTGCATGTACTCTGGCATCCCTAGTTCTTCCCTCTGCTGCTGTTGCTCAGAAATCCAGCCGCTGATATTTTCTTTTTGCAGGGTGTTCTTTACAGACAACATATTCCAAAACATCCTCTTCAACCTTTCTGCTTCCATTTTATCTTTGGGAGGAAGAACCGCATAAGCCAGACGTGGGAACAACTTGTCGTACTTTCTAAACTCATGGAACAACTCTTCAGAGTGTTGGCGATCGTGCTCTTTGGCTTTATCTGTGCTATCCTTACTCTTAGCTGGCTCATTACCATACAGTGCAAGATATCCGGCACGAAATACAATATTGTAGCTGTAGTTAAATAACCCATCGCGGTGCCATTTTCTCTCACTGTCATTGCCACCAATGTCATGAAGCATGAGGTTTTGAAGATTGTCCATCATGGCCTGAGTCATCAGTACTAGTCCATCACCCATGAGATGCTTTGTGCTTGACTTCTCTAACATTTTGTGCTCATTGGTGCCTGAATAATACCTAAAAACCCTTGCAACCAATTCTTTAGCAAATTGATCAAAGTCCAGATATGTTTTAGATTCTTTTACGATCGGCCCAAAAGACAGAGGATCCATCACAAATGTGAAATAATAACCTGCGATCTGAACGGTGAATATGTCTCCGTGTTTCTTTTGCATCTTTTGTAAAAACGCTGCGGTGTTATTTCTGAATTCTAGGGCATACCCTAACCACGGTATCAAGCCTTTATCCAGAGGTGGCTCTTCTGGTTTTCTTCTACGAAACATTCCCAGCAGGTAGAGCCCCCCGATAACCGAAGCCAACAACGCCAAAAGGATTGAAAGTAGCAAGGCCATGATGAAACCTGAGGAGGAAAAATGGAACTATTAGAAACCAGTAAAATAAAAAGTTCTACAAACATAATGCACACTTAGGGTTTGGCTGTAAACTGCTGGAGAGGAGGAAAAGTGACGTATCTCTTCCCTTAAAGCACATGAAGGTAATAGATTACAGGATCTCTCTCTTAAAGGACCATTATACTCACCTATTCTGCGGCCTACTGCTGCACAGTACCCAGGGTACTAGTAATGCTAAGTCCTCACAATGGGTACTTTACCAAACTGCTGATTTAATTCTCGAATTCTCCCTCTGCACTTCCGGTCCGTTTCTTGCCACTGGCACTGTCAGTGACAGTCCGCAATCTAGCCAATGGGAACACATGCCTCCTTGCTGAGCGTAGCTTTCCATTGGTTACATTGTGAACTGCGGAAGAGGACCAGAACACAGAAGGAAAAATTAAGGCTACGCCACGCTAATGCGTTTTTAGCGTGTTTACGCCTGCGCTTTTTTTGTTAAGATGGAAATCGCGGGAACGCAAAAAATATCAGATGCGCGGAAACGTGGACCGCATGCAATATATGCGATAATGCTCGCAGTTGCGCATATATGTGCCTTGTTGCACGTTGTTTTTTTCCAGTTAATAGCTGTCAGTCATAATTGTAACAGATGACATCTCAGCCAGTGACTGAATGCTATTTCCCTAGCTGCCTCCTCCAAGCATGTAAAGGCTTGTGAAAGAGCTTGGAGAGCTTGAACAGGAGGTGGAAACTTCTGAGGGTTAGATTAGCCCTAAGTCTGTCAGCCTTCTAATTATTGTAGTTTTGGGGGGTGATCTATCTATATATGATTTTTCATTTCGACATGCCCTTTAAAGGAACACTCTACTGTGTTATATGAAGAATGTAAACAAAATGATATGGAAGGTATGAGCTATTCCATGATTCCACCTCATGTGCACCCATGTGCATCCATTCCTGAACACTCTACTGCCCACGTTCAAACAGGGAAACAAGTTCCCGACCTAGAGGGCAGCTTAGTTTTAAAAGCCAAGTCTTGTGAATGATTGCATAATTAAAGGTAAGAAAGAATAGAAACTCCTACCTCCCAATTATAGAAGGTAGGTGCACATTCTGTAAAAATTACAAGACCTTCCCTTTTGGTGTAGTGATGTTGAATTAGTTCTCCATAATACTAGTAACTAGACTGTCCACTTCTGCCCACAGTGTAATGGCAGTTGTAATCCTTAGCATACTTAGGGGTAATAGTGCAAAATACCCAACTAGCAGAAACATTGCCTATAAAAGGTACTGTATGTTTATATTATTATACTATATTATTATACTATATTATATTATTATACTATATTATTATATTATATTGTAAGCAATTAAGTGACCATAAATGGGATAATTTTGTCTGCACACGGACCAATTATCTTAAAGCTAAGGCTGGATACACAAGTCACAAAAGAGTGGTCAGATGGGACCAATCACTGTCCGCCGTGGCCATCAGTTCGACGGGACTGATTGTGCGGTCCATAGTGATTTACCAAGCGACACATTGTGTTGTGTGTGTATGTGGTGAGACAAAGTCTCAGAGAACTTCTTCATACCAAAATATAAATGCTTACCCTACCCCCACACCATATCATATGACCCTCTGTTAATGAAAACAAAGACATTCCAGACTTTTTGTAGACCCCCATACAATGGGCGTCACAGAAAATGTTCCTGGGGGGAGAGCTAAAAGGGAATAATAACTGTTGTGGGAGAGGATGTGGCCTTGTGGGGGGGAAATTTTGGAAAATTTAAAGGGGAACTGTGGTCCAAAAATGACTTTAGGTAAATCAACAGGAATTGCTTTCCTAAGATTTTTTTCAATTTACATTCATTATTTTTTTTACATAGTTTTAAAGATATTTACATTTTTGTGTGTAATGTGGAAGGAACCTCACCAGATCCCCTGCACTTCCTGCTCTGAAGCCATGTGACAGTCCCTATTCCCTGTGCCTCATCTTTCCCTTTAATGTGCCCTGGTCCTCCATGCATTAAAAATCAATTTAATTGAAAGGTTTCCATGGATAGAAATATGTCCTTTCACAACTTGGAGCACTTACTGTGCAGTTTAAAACATACACACACCTCTCCCTGCTGTGAGCTGTACTGTAACCCCCCCCCCCCCCCCCCCCCCCCCCCTTTCTCCCTCTGTCTGCTGTCATCTTTTTTACTCCTATCTCCCCGTGGCTGTGCCCCAACCCCCCCCCCCCCCCTTTCCCAGAGCAGAGAATAGTAGTGAATAGAGACTTGCAAGAACTGACCTTAGAGGTAGCGTAACAAAGAAGGTAGCAGGCAGAGTCAGGTAGGGGGGAGTACAGTACAGCCCACAGCTGGGAGAGACCTGCGTGTGTTTGATCCTGCACAGTGTTTGATTCTGCATAGTAAGGAGTGAGAGCATATACTGACAGTTCTCTGGAGGGGAGGGACTTCCGGTTTCCTCCTCACTTATGGGAATTTGCGGCTGAGCTCACCGCCGGCGAGGGGGGAGGAGCCTTAGCATTGACATTTGGAACTCTCATCAGTTTTTGATCAGTAAATTCCATACAGCTTGGGCTGTATTGCACACAGAGAGGTGGTTGGTAGCTTATTTTAAAGGTAGGAACCTGGCCTTTAATCAACAAGTAACTTGTGTGGAGACCACAGTTCCCCTTTAATATAATATTAAAAAATATAAATATAGCATAATATAATAGATAAACAGAAATAGACAGATAAGGAGATATGAATACAGACATCCCATCCTGCCAAATCTCATTTGAGGGAGGGTTCCCACACATTTCAGGGAAGGTATCCACCCCCTAAAGCCCCACCAAGAGATTAACGCATAGTCAATGAATATAGATATACACATGTATACAGTTAGACACACATGCATCCCAACAGACACACACTCTTGAAAGCAGTCAGACACACATGCATATAGTGGGAAAATGAACTTTTGTTTCTTTCTTTCCATGTGTTCTATAATTCCCCACAACCCCCTGAGTGTCATCACATTTTTCAGATTCCCTCTCTGTCCTGAGATACACCAATTAGAAGAATACGTGATTGCATTCCTCTACTCCTACTTGGACTGCAGGGCAGGACTGGCCAAGTAGGCTGAGGGGAAAATGCCCCCCGGGCTGGACTCCAGTGAAACATTTGGGCTGACACAGAAGCTATTAGTAAGTTACGTGCTTGAAAGGCACATCTCACATCTCTAGCTCTAACATAAGCAAGAATCAGGAAACTCATCCTCCTTCATATCGTTTACTTGTCAGCCCTCAAGTTCATTAGCAGTGTTAGTTAGTCCTCCAGTTCAGTATCCAGTGTCATCAGCCCTCTAGTTCAATAGATAGTATTGTCAACCATCAAGATCATTAGCCAGTGTTGTCAGTCCTTCAGATTGTTAGCCAGTGTCGTTAGCCCTCCAGTTCATAGACCAGTATTGTCAGACCTCCAGGTCATTAGACAGTGTTAATCAGCCCCCCTAGTTTATTATTAGTGTTTGTCAGCCCTCTAGTTCATTAGCTGGTGTTAGTCAACCCTCCTGCTCATTAGTAATGTTGTCAGCCCTCCAGTTCATTAGCCAGTGTTAGTCAGCCCCTCATTTGTTATTCAGTGTTTGCAAACCCTTCAGTCCATTAGCTGGTGTTAGCCACCCCCCTCCAGGAACAAAGGAAACTTGACTTAGCAAGTGTACCCAGGGGGGAGGACTTAGTGATTCAGCTTCTCACCCCAGGTACTTGTAAGGGGAAGGTAATTGGTTGTCCTATAACCACATAATACACTTGAAAATGTTGCAGGCAACAATGTAAAATGGGACCAGTGCTCTTAAAAATGAGCATAACTTAAACAGTGTGTGACCTTAGCAAAGTGAGCGTGGTTACAAATGTTGCAATCTACCGTGAAAGGGCCACTTGGTTGTATTTGCCCCCCAGGCCAAAAGGTCCCAGTCCTCCCCTGTTGGACTGTCAATCAAATCCTTGTGACATGATCCCCCTCCCTGCTCTGTAATAAACATAGAGATAAGAGCATTAGCAGGGGGAGAGAGGTAGCTTTGATGGTAGATATAAGGCTGCACTTGACCCCCCTTCTTAATAGCTTTCACTGATTGATGATGGGTCACAAAGTGAGAGATCGTAAACTGTACTGTTCTCCTTCTTCTTCTGTGTCTCCATTACAGCTTGCTTTCTATTGGCCACTGTGCGTGGGTGTGTTTTTCAGGATGTTGAACTTTTAACTCCTACTGCACATGATAAGGTTGTCGGTTAGCCGGAGTTGAGACATGGAGGAGGTAACAGAGGGGAGGAGGGAGGGGGGACTGCACACAGATCTGACACCATGGTTAAACAAAGTCACTGACAGAGATAGGATTAAGGCAGCACAGAGTACATGAATTTAACTTTGCAAAGGGGCAATGTGTTTTTCACTATAGATGCCCTTTAAGTGTTTTTGTCACCTGTTTACCTCTAATAAACTCATCATTGACATTGTGGTCCCATACTCAACACATTTTAGGGAGATTTTACATAATTTCAGGGAGTCAGGGAGCTGCTATTAATATCAGGGAGACTTCCTAAACTTCAGGGAGAGATAGGCACAGAGAGACAGCCAGAGATATAAAAAGATAGACATAAAGAGACAGACATAAAGATATTGAGAGAGAGAGATACAGGCAGATATCTACAAATAAACTGCTAGACATACACATATACAGAGAGAAATAGAGACAGATGGAGTGAAAGAGAGATAAGTAGATAGATCAATAGGTAAATTATTGATACAGGAACAGCAAACTGGGATTATTGATACAGGTACAGCAAACTGGGATTATTGATACAGGTACAGCAAACTGGGATTATTGATACCAGGTACAGCAGACATCCCTCCCTGCCTCTTCATCCTTCCGGGCAGGGTGGACGAGGTACAGCAGGTACAGCAAATTAGGATTATTGATACAGGTACAGCAAACTGGGATTATTGATACAGGTACAGCAAACTAGGATTATTTATACAGGTACAGCAAACTGGGATTATTGATACATGTACAGAAAACTGGGATTATTGATACAGGTATAGCAAACTGGGACTATTGATACAGGTACAGCATAGTGGGATTATTGAAACAGGTACAGCAAACTGGGATTATTGATACAGGTACAGAGCAACTGGGATTATGATACAGGTAAATGAACTGGTATTATTGATACAGGTACAGAAAACTGGGATTATTGATACAGGTACAGAAACGGGGATTATTGATACAGGTACAACTGATCATATAGGTGGGTTAATTGATAGGA
>CM033474.1:15947899-15962121 GCA_019447015.1 Hymenochirus boettgeri | reverse complement strand
ATTATTGATACAGGTACAGAAAACTGGGACTATTGATACAGGTACAGCAAACTGGGATTATTGATACAGGTACAGCAAACTGGGACTATTGATAGAGGTACAGCAAACTGGTACTATTGAGACAGGTACAGAAAACTGGGACTTGATACAGGTACAGAAAACTGGGACTATTGATACAGGTACAGAAAAAAATACAATAATTGAGTAGTCTAGCCCCAAAACGGACGTTTGTGCACGACGTGCTTTGAGGATCGAGCCCTGCGATCTTAAGTGTATATGGACCTTAAAATGTCATAGTATGTGAATGGTCAAAGAGATTCAATGAGCAAAGACTCATGAACTGAAGATACAGATCAATATTAGGTAAGTTGTGATCACTTAATTATTGATCTTTCCTGGAAACACTGGGGGAGATACAATATGGCCCATTTCCGTCTAAAACCCACGTTAACCCGAAAAATTTCAGGTTAACGTGGGTTTTTAGACGGTTTTAGAGCACAGCGCCATTTCCGATAAACACGCTATCTACATTTATCTCTATTGATTTTCTACCGAGAAAAACCTCATTATACAAAACAACATATAAATCCTTGTCCTTTCTGCAGTCCAGTTCATGGTAAATAGATTGTAAGCTCTAGGGACAGGGACCTCATTACTCTTGTGGCAAAGCTCAAGCACTTCTGTTGAATAATTTATTATTAATGGACTGAACTATCTATGTATTATTCCCCCTTGTATGACTTTAGAGTATTTTGTTACTGTACAGTGCTGGGTCCCCAAGTGGCGCTTTATAAATAAACTATACATACATGGTATACCGATACCAGGACAATATGGATAAGGACGATACGTTTTCATTATTGTTAATGTGTATCCTCTGTCACTGTCTATGTGATCAGTAAATACTAACACTGGTACCAGGACAATAAGGTAAAGGATGATACGTTTCCATTATTGTTAATGTGTATCCTCTGTCACTGTCTATGTGATCAGTAATAATACTAACACTGGTACCGGACAAAAGGATAAGGATGATAAGTTTCATTATTGTTATGTGTATCCTCTGTCACTGTCTATGTGATCAGTAAAATACAAGACTTGTACCAGGACAATAAGGATGGATAAGGACGATAACATTTCCATTTGTATTACTCTGTATCCTCTGTTACTGTCTATGTGGTGTAATAATACTAACATTTCTCTCTATCTGTTAACCAATACTGCTGGCAACCGCCGGCCTCAGCGGAGCCGATGTTGCCAGCCGCTTCTTTCTTCAGCCATCTACTGCGATGGCATCTTGAGTTCCGCGGCGGAAAGTCCTCTTTATATAGGTTTGCAGAAATCCATAATCGTTTCTGATTGGTCAATTTTTAATACTTGCTTTACATTAACCAATCAGATTTCTGGAAAGTTCTGAAATCTGATTGGTTAATGTAAAGCAAGTATTAAAAATTGACCAATCAGAAACGGAATGGATTTCTGCAAACCTATATAAAGAGGAGCTTTCCGCCGCGGAACCAGATGCCATCGCAGTAGATGGCTGAGAAAAGAAGGGGCTGCAACATCGGCTCCGCTGAGGCCGGCGGGTGCCAGCGGGCTCACTGTCGGCCGCAGTGAGTCGCCTGGCATCGGCGACCTGAGTGGGTTGGTGTCGCCAGCCCGAAGACGTCGCCTAAGGCTCTTTTTAAGAGCCGCACTGGGGTCCCGGTTCGAGCTGCGGGGACCCCCGCCCAAGGCACTTATTAGTGCCGCAAGGGCACTTGTAAGTGCCGCAAGGGCCCTACAAGGGCCGGGGAGGTCCGTTTCGAGCTGCGGGACCCCTAAGCCCCAAAGGGTCTTATAAGAGCCGCAAGGGCATTGTCAGTGCCGCAAGGGCCCTATAAGGGCCGGGGAGGGGGTCCCGTTCGAGCTGCGGGACCCCTTAAGCCCCAAAGGCTCTTGTCAGAGCGCAAGGGCACTTGTAAGTGCCGCAAGGGCCCTTATAAGGGCCGGGGAGGGGGGTTCCCGGTTCGAGCGTGGGACCCCCTAAGCCCCAAAAGTGCCCTTCTCAGGGCCCCGCTGGCTCCCTCCCGTCCCTCCCGGGAGCGGCCGGGGCGGGGGGCTTGGAGGGGTTGCGGGGGAGGGGGTGCGCGGCGGGTGGTCGCGACCAACTGTGGGCTCCCGGCAGCCCCTCTAGCCTCCGTTCTGAGATTGCCGCGAACGGGGAACGGTTGGGAGGGGTGTGGGAAGTGCGGTGGCGGGGGGGTGGCGCCGTGCCGCCGCGGGGGGGGGTGTGGCGGGGTGGGCGTGTCTCCCGGGCGGGTGTGCGACCAACCGCGCGGGTGCGTTGCCCATCCCCCGCCGCGGGAGGTTAGTACGGCTGACTTCGCCTCCTCAGGTGGCGAAGTAAAACAGCCGATACTAGCCGAGCGAAACCAGTACCGCCGCTTTATAATAGAAGCGACGGCGGTAACAGGTAAGTATCGGCGCGAAAGGTTAACGCTTCGTTAACTTTCGCGGCCGTTTTCGGACCTTTATAAAATCGCGTAAACGCGATTTTATGCGTTAATGTCCGCGAACGGCCGCGAAAAGTTAACGAACCTTATAAATATGCCCCTAAGTTTCCGTTTGTGTACGGTGTATCTCTTTTCACTCCTTCAAGACTGTTGGAAAGCCATTCCATGGGACTAACGAAGAAGATGATTGAGTGAAACGCAAAAGACTGTCTTTAAAGCAAAGTGGCTACTTTGAAGACTATTGTCCATTGGTTGTTAAACCATATTCTTCTATGGGTGGTATTTACTGTATAGAGGATCAATATTGGTATTTTCCATATCGATCATTTATTGTAGTGAAAAATAACAATACGATTGATATTTTTCCAATTGGGTCTGTAAATTTGGAGGGTTTACAAGCAGTTGGTAGCAATGGACGAACGATTGTACCGATCGCAGTATTTACAGTTTTTTACAAATTTATAAAGATTGTTATCACTAAATTACAATATTGACCCTTATTAGCGATTATGATCCTTTATAAATATCTTTCATAAACCTTTATTCCAATGTAAGGGCCATATTATCTCCTATATAGTATTTTACGGTGCCAGAGAGAGATCATTAAGGAGCATACCACCCCCTTGAGATGGGGACTTTCTGGAAGTGAAATTCTTTGCTATTTCTAGCGTCAAATTTACCAAAAATTTCTACACCAAATATCACAGTTTGACAGTGAATTCCGACAACAAAATCAAAAGTTTAGATGCAGAACTGAAATTTCATCAGTTTCCGTCATCATTAAAGGGCATGTCCACCCCACAAAACTAAATCCCCCCCACTCTGTCGTGTAATAAATCCTTACCTCAATCCCAGCTCCATAGTCTCCTGTTATCCCCCCCAAAGTTAAAAAACTGCCACCAGGAGGATAGCAGAGTCCATATAGGACTTGCCTCCTGTCTCCCCTCTGGGAAAAGTTTGGCATGTGTAATGCCGCCATTCTCCCTTAGTCTTTCTCCCATCCCTAGCGTGTAACCTTTTGCTATATTTAGGTATGCTCCCTGCCCCAACGCTATAATCTTATGTGCAGAAACTCCGATAGTTACTACTACCTCTCTCCTTCACCATTCTGAACTGCCGGCAGCCGCATCCGTGATTGGCTGCTTCACAGATGCGGCTGCGGTCCGGCCCCTGCTTGCAGTTCCGTCCAAGCGAGGGCCGGGGCAGTGGGCGAAGGAGAGAGGTAAGGTAAGTATCAGGGGAGTTTCTGCACATAAGATTATAGCGTTTGGGGCTGGGGGAGCAATACCTATAATATAGCAAAAATTTTAAGAGCAGGTGACATGCCCTTTAAAACCACAAACTATTTTCCTCTCTAGTTGGGAAATGTCTACTCGATTACTCAAGATGAGTTAAAGGGCAAATCCACCCTTCATACTTTAATAGGTAGGTAAATTTTACCTTAGGTAGGTAAATTTATTTAGCTTCATTCCTGGCTCCGTAAAATGAATATTAAGAAAGGGAAGTAAGGCATAGCTCCTTTACCTCCTGTTCTTCAATTAATGCATGTAAAGAATAGTTCACTTTCTTAGTAAACTAATCTCTAACCAGATATTTAAAGTATTGCCCCCGTCTTCATTTCTGGCAGAGGTGGCCCCCCTCCTGCTCAATGAGCTTTTAGTAGCTTGAGCATGTGCAGAGGAGTAGATGGCTGTAATGTCAGCAGTCACATGCCTTATTGACTGCATGTAGGAGCCAGCTCTCTCTGCCAGAATAGGAACAATCATTTTCTATTTAGTGGTTAGTAAAATGCCTAATAATGTGCTGAATATATCAGTTGGAATTGGGTGCAGGTAACTGTAAGTGAACTTTTTTTGTTATAAGTGTGAACATGTAATTTAAATTTGATTTAATACTAAAAGATGTTGTGAACTACTAATATTTATTGACCCTTTAATTAGATCTTAAAAGGACACTACTGAAAAATGACTTTGGCTCATCTTAATCTATAATTTAATACATTAAGTAGCACTTACTCTGATTTGCTGTGTTGCTGCATGCCTTCAATCCAGCACACATTTTGTTAGGAGCAGTATCCCCCCTCCCTCTTTTAACCACTCCCACTTCCATTGACTGACTTTTCCCCCACAAACCCCGCAACACAGCATGCAACATTCCAACTGTCAAAACTCTGTCACCATTCCAGCTACAGTAAAACTACTCACAGAAGAATAGTTTTTGAGAGCAATGAACTTGATTGACAGCTGAAATATAATAGTTTAGACTGGATATCTAAAGAAAATAGGGGGCGGATCAACAAAAAAAAAATATAGTGGTGGGTGGGAAGAATTATAGCTTCCAGTTATGGTCAATTTAAAATAACCTATTTTTCGGTATAGCCCTTAAATCCATTGAAGGTAGATTTTTTTTTACTAATAATTACATACAAAATGATTTCAAATGTTATTTTCCCAACCAAGGAATACATTTTTTAACAAATATATAAAAAAATACCCATGCTCAATAGCAAGAAAATATATAGTGATAAAGTTCATAGATTCCTCTGGGAAAACATGTTTTGTTCCTTAATTAAAATATTCTAACAAATCAATTGCTATAGTTTGCTATATTAATTCTAAGTCCTTCGTGATCCAATGTTTTGTCACTGGGATAGCAATTGTCCCCACTTTTTGCATTGCGTTGAAATAACCTGCAACAAGTGTTAATGACCAGCAGAGGCACTGTTCTGTGATGATTTATATTCAGTGCAAAAAAGATATGGAAGGCATCATGAATAATTTCCAATCAAGAGAAGCTCAATGGAAGAAAACCCAAGGGTTCTAATTGTACTATGGAAGCTATGGAAATAAGGTAAAATTAATTATAGCATGACTCAGACATCTTAGTCTTGTAAGGAACTGTCATAAATAAAGATGATGAAGAATAAAGTAGGTGATTACAGGTGGATGTGATGTAAATGAGTATTATGCAGAACTAATTCAACATAAACCATAAATAAGTAGGTTATGGTGGACTTATGGACCAACAATGAAGAAATGTTGGATATAAAGATAATATACCATTAAATTAGAAAATGGATGATTGAACCTTGAAAATAAGGGAAAACACTAAGACAGTAGGTATAACCAGAAGTAGAGATGATCTTTAACTGGGCAGCACGGGGCTCAGTGGTTAGCACTGATGTCTTGCAGTACTGAGTCCTGAGTTCGATTCCACCCTTGGACACATCTGCGAGGGGTTTGTATGTTCTTTCCGTGTTGCGTGGGTTTCCTCCGGGCACTCCGGTTCCCCCACAATCAGAAGACATACTGAAAGGTTGTGTTATGTGTCAAATGTGCTTAGATTGTAAGCTCTTCAGGGCAGGGCTGATGGGAATGTATCCATGTAATTGTAAAGCGCTCCGGAAGATGTTGGCTCTATATAAATCACAATAATAGCAACTGGTTCCTTCTACTTATTCCGTTTGCTTTAGTCTATAGTCTAAGGCAGTATCGTGTCACGTACTTTTCTTTTAAAAGCGGAGTCTATACTAAAACGGACCTCGCGGGTGGGCTGCATGGTACCAAAACCCATCTGTTGGATCAATGGTGGGAATCTCCTCATCTGGGGTTTCTAACCAAACTCAAAGTAGGTCAGCATGAGGAAGACAAATTGCTTAAGTTCATTTACAGCAAAGAAAAGACCAGGGCATATGGAAGTGCCAGCTCCCCAGGCATTGTGTAATATTTCAGCTTCTTCCCCTTCTTATAGAACTTGTTTTTTGTGCTTGGGCATTAAAGAAAGCGGTCATACTGAACTTTTCAGGATCTGGATGAAATTCTGGATCGACTTGGACTGCGATGTAAGGAATAGGCAACTCTGTCCCTTTCCTGATAGCAAACTCGTTCCCACTTGCCATTTTGATATTCTATTCTGTTTGACTGCCCTAATGAGCACTGGAGCAGCTGTTAAACGGAGGTCTCCTCAACAGCACTGTCCATAACGGGAGTTTCTGCAGCATCTCTCGTGTAGGTTAATAAGGGACCACCAGGCTTTACTTGTTGGCCAGTCTCCTTAAATTGCCTGGACCTCCCCTTACTGCTTGCATGGCTTCTTCTGGGTGTTTCATTAAATAAAGCATAAACCAGAAAGTGCTGGGCCTGTATTACCCTGAGATGCCAACAAAGCAGAAACATAAACCTATCCGCATGTACTCTGGCATCCCTAGTTTTCCCTCTGCTGCTGTTGCTCAGAAATCCAGCCGCTGATTATTTTCTTTTTGCAGGGTGTTCTTTACAGACAACATATTCCAAAACATCCTCTTAACCTTTCTGCTTCCATTTTATCTTTGGGAGGAAGAACCGCATAAGCCAGACGGGGAACAACTTGTCGTTACTTTCTAAACTCATGGAACAACTCTTCAGAGTGTTGGCGATCGTGGCTTTGGCTTTATCGGCTTATCCTTACTTTAGCTGGCTCATTACCATACAGTGCAAGATATCCGGCACGAAATACAATATTGTAGCTGTAGTTAAATAACCCATCGCGGTGCCTTTTCTCTCTGTCATTGCCACCAATGTCATGAAGCATGAGGTTTTGAAGATTGTCCATCATGGCCTGAGTCATCAGACTAGTCCATCACCCATGAGACTTTGTGCTTGACTTCTTAACATTTGTGCTCATTGGTGCCTGAATAATACCAAAAACCCTTGCAACCAATCTTTAGCAAATGATCAAAGTCCAGATATTTTTAGATTTTTACGATTAGGCCCAAAAGACAGAGGATCCATCACAAAGTGAAAATAATAACCTGCGATCTGAACGGGGAATATGTCTCCGTGTTTCTTTTGAATCTTTTGTAAAAACGCCTGCGGTGTTATTTCTGAATTCTAGGGCATACCCTAACCACGGTATCAAGCCTTATCCAGAGGTGGCTCTTCTGGTTTTCTTCTACGAAACATTCCCAGCAGGTAGAGCCCCCCGATAACCGAAGCCAACAACGCCAAAAGGATTGAAAGTAGCAAGGCCATGATGAAACTGAGGAGGAGGAAAATGGAACTATTAGAAACCAGTAAAATAAAAGTTCTACAAAAACATAATGCACACTTAGGGTTTGGCTGTTAAACTGCTGGAGAGGAGGAAAAGTGACGTACTCTTCCCTTAAAGCACATGAAGGTAATAGATTACAGGATCTCTCTCTTAAAGGACCATTATACTCACCTATTCTGCGGCCTACTGCTGCCACAGTACCCAGGGTACAGTAATGCTAAGTCCTCACAATGGGTACTTTACCAAACTGCTGATTTAATTCTCGAATTCTCCCTCTGCACTTCGGTCGTTTCTTGCCACTGGCACTGTCAGGACAGTCCGCAATCTAGCCAATGGGAACACATGCCTCCTTGCTGAGCGTAGCTTCCATTGGTTACATGTGAAACTGCGGAAGAGGACCAGAAACAAGAAGGAAAATTAAGGCTACGCCACGCTAATGCGTTTTAGCGTGTTTACGCCTGCGCTTTTTTTGTTAAGATGGAAATCGCGGGAACGCAAAAAAATATCAGATGCGCGGAAACGTGGACCGCATGCAATATATGCGATAATGCTCGCAGTGCGCGATATATGTAGCTTGTTGCACGTGTGTTTTTTCCAGTTAATAGCTGTCAGTCATAATTGTTAACAGATGACATCTCAGCCAGTGACTGAATGCTATTTCCCTAGCTGCTCCCTCCAAGCATGTAAAGGCTTGTGAAAGAGCTTGGAGAGCTTGAACAGGAGGTGGAAACTCTGAGGGTTAGATTAGCCCTAAGTGTCAGCCTTCTAATTATTGTAGTTTTGGGGGGTGATCTATCTATATATGATTTCATTTCAACATGCCCTTTAAAGGAACACTCTACTGTGTTATTGAAGAATGTAAACAAAATGATATGGAAGGTATGAGCTATTCCATGATTCCACCTCATGTGCACCCATGTGCATCCTTCCTGAACACTCTAATGCCCACGTTCAAAACAGGGAAACAAGTTCCCGACCTAGAGGGCAGCTTAGTTTTAAAAGCCAAGTCTTGTGAATTATTGCATAATTAAAGGTACGAAAGATAGAAACTCCTACTCCCAATTATAGAAGGTAGGTGCACATTCTGTGTGAAAATTACAAGACCTTCCCTTTTGGTGTAGTGATGTTGAATTAGTTCTCCATAATACTAGTAACTGACTGTCCACTTCTGCCCACAGTGTAATGGCAGTTGTAATCCTTAGCATACTTAGGGGTAATAGTGCAAAATACCCAACTAGCAGAAACATTGCCTATAAAAGGTAGGTATGTTTATATTATTATACTAATTATTATACTATATTAATTATTATACTTATATATTATATTATATTGTAAGCAATTAAGTGACCATAAATGGGATAATTTTGTCTGCACACGGACCATTATTTAAAGTAAGGCTGGATACACAAGTCACAAAAGAGTGGTCAGATGGGACCAATCACTGTCCGCCGTGGCCATCAGTTCGACGGGACTGATTGTGCGGTCCATAGTGATTTACCAAGCGACACATTGTGTTGTGTGTGTATGTGGTGAGACAAAGTCTCAGAGAACTTCTTATACCAAAATATAAATGCTTACCCTACCCCCACACCATATCATATGACCTCTGTTAATGAAAACAAAGACATTCCAGACTTTTGTAGACCCCCATACAATGGGCGTCACAGAAAAGTTCCTGGGGGGAGAGCTAAAAGGGAATAATAATGTTGTGGGAGAGGATGTGGCCTTGTGTGGGGGGAAATTTTGGAAAATTAAAGGGAACTGTGGTCCAAAAATGACTTTAGGTAAATCAACAGGAATTGCTTTCTATAGATTTTTTTCAATTTACATTCATTATTTTTTTTACAGATTTTAAAGTATTTACATTTTGTGTGTAATGTGGAAGGAACTCACCAGATCCCTGCACTTCCTGCTCTGAAGCCATGTGACAGTCCCTATTCCCTGTGCCTCATCTTTCCCTTTAATGTGCCCTGGTCCTCCATGCATTAAAAATCAATTTAATTGAAAGGTTTCCATGGATAGAAATATGTCCTTTCAACAACTTGGAGCACTTATGTGCAGTTTAAAAACATACACACACCTCTCCCTGCGTGAGCTGTACTGTAACCCCCCCCCCCCCACACACACACACTTTCTCCCTCTGTTGCTGTCAGCTTCCTTACACTAATTCCATGGCTGTGACCCATACACCCCCCCCCCCCTTTCCCAGAGCAGAGAATAGTAGTGAATAGAGACTTGCAAGAACTGACCTTAGAGTAGCGTAACAAGAAGTAGCAGGCAGAGTCAGGTAGGGGGGAGTACAGTACAGCCCACGCTGGGAGAGACCTGCGTGTGTTTGATCCTGCACAGTGTTTGATTCTGCATAGTAAGGAGTGAGAGCATATACTGACAGTTCTCTGGAGGGGAGGGGACTTCCGTTTCCTCCTCACTTAGGGAATTTGCGGCTGAGCTCACCGCCGGCGAGGGGGGAGGAGCCTTAGCAGACATTTGGAACTCTCATCAGTTTTTGATCAGTAAATTCCCTACAGCTGGGCTGTATTGCACACAGAGAGGTGGTTGGTAGCTTATTTTAAAGGTGAACCTGGCCTTTCAACAAAGTAACTTGTGTGGGGACCACAGTTCCCCTTTAATATAATATTAAAAAATATAAATATAGCATAATATAATAGATAAACAGAAAAGACAGATAAGGAGATATGATACAGATCCCATCCTGCAAATCTCATTTGAGGGAGGGTTCCCACACATTTCAGGGAAGGTATCCACCCCTAAAGCCCCACCAAGAGATTTAACGCATAGTCAATGAATATAGTATACACATGTATACAGTTAGACACCAATGCATCCCAACAGACACCACACTTTGAAAGCAGTCAGACACACATGCATATAGTGGGAAAATGAACTTTTGTTTCTTTCTTCCATGTGTTCTATAATTCCCCAAAACCCCTGAGTGTCATCACATTTTTCAGATTCCCTCTCTGTCCGAGATACACCAATTAGAAGAATACGTGATTGCATTCCTCTACTCCTACTGGACTGCAGGGCAGGACTGGCCAAGTAGGCTGAGGGGAAAATGCCCCCCGGGCTGGGCTCCAGTGAAACATTTGGGTGACACAGAAGCTATTAGTAAGTTACGTGCTTGAAAGGCACATCTCACATCTCTAGCTCTAACATAAGCAAGAATCAGGAAACTCATCCTCCTTCATATCGTTTATTGTCAGCCCCAAGTTTATTGCAGTGTTAGTTAGCCTCCAGTTCAGTATCCAGTGTCATCAGCCTCTAGTTCAATAGATATATTGTCAACATCAAGATCATTAGCCAGTGTTGTCAGTCTCAGATTGTTAGCCAGTGTCGTAGCCCTCCAGTTCATAGACCAGTATTGTCAGACCTCCAGGTCATTAGACAGTGTTAATCAGCCCCCCTAGTTTATTATTAGTGTTTGTCAGATCTAGTTCATTAGCTGGTGTTAGTCAACCCTCCTGCTCATTAGTATGTTGTCAGCCCTCCAGTTCATTAGCCAGTGTAGTCAGCCCCATTTGTATTCAGTGTTTGCAAACCCTTCAGTCCATTAGTGGTGTTAGCCACCCCCCCTCCAGGAACAAAGGAAACTTGACTTAGCAAGTGTACCCAGGGGGAGAGGACTTAGTGATTCAGCTTCTCACACAGGTACTTGTAGGGGAAGGTAATTGGTTGTCCTATAACCACATAATACACTGAAATGTGCAGGCAACAATGTAAATGGACCAGTGCTCTTAAAAATGAGCATAACTTAACGTGTGTGACCTTAGCAAAGTGAGCGTGGTTACAAATGTTGCAATCTACCGTGAAAGGCCCATGGTTGTATTGCCCCCAGGCCAAAAAGCCAGTCCTCCCCTGTTGGACTGTCAATCAAATCCTTGTGAATGATCCCCCTCCCTGCTCTGTAATAAACATAGAGATAAGAGCATTAGCAGGGGGAGAGGGTAGCTTTGATGGTAGATATAAGGGCTGCACTTGACCCCCCTTCTTAATAGCTTTCAATGATTGATGATGGGTCACAAATGAGAGATCGTAAACTGTACTGTTCTCCTTCTTCTTCTGTGTCTCCATTACAGCTTGCTTTCTATTGGCCACTGTGCTGTGGGTGTGTTTTTCAGGATGTTGAACTTTTAACTCCTTGCACATGATAAGGTTGTCGGTTAGCCGGAGTTGAGACATGGAGGAGGTAACAGAGGGAGGAGGGAGGGGGGACTGCCACCAGATCTGACACCATGGTTTAAACAAGTCAATGACAGAGATAGGATTAAGGCAGCACAGAGGTACATGAATTTAACTTTGCAAAGGGGCAATGTGTTTTTCACTATAGATGCCTTTAAGTGTTTTTGTCACCTGTTTACCTCTAATAAACTCATCATTGACATTGTGGTTCCATACTCAACACATTTTAGGGAGATTTTACATAATTTCAGGGAGTCAGGGAGCTGCTTTAATATCAGGGAGACTTCCTAAACTCAGGGAGAGATAGGCACAGAGGACAGACAGAGATATAAAAAGATAGACATAAAGAGACAGACTAAAGATATTGAGAGAGAGAGATACAGGCAGATATCTACAAATAAAGCCTAGACATACACAGATACAGAGAGAATAGAGACAGATGGAGTGAAAGAGATGATAAGTAGATAGATCAATAGGTAAATTATTGATACAGGAACAGCAAACTGGGATTATTGAACAGGTACAGCAAACTGGGATTATTGATACAGGTACAGCAAACTGGATTATTGATACCAGGTAAGCAGAACATCCCTCCCTGGCTCTTACCTTCGGGCAGGGGGAGACGGTACAGCAGGTACAGCAAATTAGGATTATTGAACAGGGACAGCAAACTGGGATTATGTACAGGTACAGCAAACTAGGATTATTTATACAGGTACAGCAAACTGGGATTATTGATACATGTACAGAAAACTGGGATTATTGATACAGGTATAGCAAATGGGACTATTGATACAGGTACAGCATAGTGGGATATTGAAACAGGCAGCAAACTGGGATTATTGATACAGGTACAGCAAACTGGGACTATTGATACAGGTAATAGGAAACTTGGTATTATTGATACAGGTACAGAAAACTGGGATTATTGATACAGGTACAAGAACTGGGTTATTGATACAGGTACAGAAGTGGGATTATTGATACCGGTACAGCAAACTGGGATTATTGATACAGGTACAGAAAACTGGGATTATTGATACAGGTAAAAGCCAAATGGACTATTGATAACAGGTACAGCAAACTGGGATTATTGATACAGGTAAAGCAAACTGGGACTATTGATACAGGTACAGCAAACTGGGATTATGATTACAGGACAGCAACTGGGATATGATACAAGGTACAGCAAACTGGGATTATTGATATAGGTACAGCAAACTTGGATTATTGATACAGGTACAGCAAACTGGGATTATTGTATAGGTACAGAAAACTGGATATTATATACAGGTACAGAAACTGGGACTATTGCAAGGTACAGCATAGAGGGTATTTGAAACAGGTACAGCTAACTGGGATTATTGATACAGGTAAATAAAACTGGTATTGATACAGGTACAGAAAACTGGGATTATTGATACAGGTACAGAAAACTGGGATTATTGATACAGGTACAGCAAACTGGAATTATTGATACAGGTACAGAAAACTGGGACATTGAACAGGTACAGCAAAGGATTATTGATACAGGACAGCAAAATGGGACTATTGATAGAGGTACAGCAAACTGGTACTATTGAGACAGGTACAGAAAACTGGGACTTGATACAGGTACAGAAAACTGGGACTATTGATACAGGTACAGAAAACTGGGACTATTGATACAGGTACAGAAAACTGGGACTATTGATACAGGTACAGCACAAACTGGGATTATTGATAGAGGTACAGCATAGTGGGATTATTGATACAGGTACAGCAAACTGGGATTATTGTACAGGTACAGCAAACTGGGATTATTGATACGGGTACAGAAAACGGGATTATTGATACAGGTAAGGAACTGGGACTATTGATACAGGTACAGCACAACTGGGATTATGATACAGGTGCAGAATGGGATTATTGATACAGGTACAGCAAACTGGGATATTGATACAGGTACAGAAAACTGGGATTATGATTTATTACAGGTACAGACAAACTGGGATTATTGATACAGGTACAGGCAACTGGGATTATTGATACAGGTAAGAAAAATGGGATTATTGATACAGGTACAGCAAACTGGGGATATTGATACAGGTACAGAAAACTGGGATTATTGATACAGGTAAAGCAACTGGACTATTGATACAGTTACAGCAAACTGGGACTTGATACAGGTACAGCAACTGGGACTATTGATACAGGTACAGAAAACTGGGATTATGGTACAGGTACAGAAACTGGGATTATTGATACAGGTAAAGCAAACTGGGACTATTGATACAGGTACAGAAAACTGGGATTATTGTACAGGTACAGCAAACTGGGATTATTGATCAGGTACAGAAAACCGGGACTATAATACAGGGACAGCAAACTGGGACTATGATAAGTACAGCATAGAGGGTATTGAACAGGTACAGGCTAAACTGGGATTATTGATACAGTAGACATAAACTGGATTATTGATACAGGTAACAGGAAAGAAAGAAAAATGGTGATTTATTC
>CM033474.1:15926655-15947715 GCA_019447015.1 Hymenochirus boettgeri | reverse complement strand
ACTATTGATACAGGTACAGAAAACTGGGACTATTGATACAGGTACAGCAAACTGGGATTATTGATAGAGGTACAGCATAGTGGGATTATTGATACAGGTACAGCAAACTGGGATTATTGATACAGGTACAGCAAACTGGGATTATTGATACGGGTACAGAAAACTGGGATTATTGATACAGGTAAAGGAAACTGGGACTATTGATACAGGTACAGCAAACTGGGATTATTGATACAGGTGCAGCATAGTGGGATTATTGATACAGGTACAGCAAACTGGGATTATTGATACAGGTGAGGGTAAAATTCACCCCCGGGCTGGACTCCAGTGAAACATTGGGCTGACACAGAAGCTATTAGTAGTTAGTGCTTGAAAGGCACATCTCACATCTCTAGCTCTAACATAAGCAAGAATCAGAAACTCTCTCTCCTTCATATCGTTTACTTGTCACCCTCAAGTTCATTAGCAGTGTTAGTTAGTCCTCCAGTTCAGTACCAGTGTCATCAGCCCTCTAGTTCAATAGATTAGTGTCAACCATCAAGATCATTAGCCAGTGTTGTCAGTCCTTCAGATTGTTAGCCAGTGCGTTAGCCCTCCAGTTCATAGACCAGATGTCAGACCTCCAGGTCATTAGACAGTGTTAATCAGCCCCCTAGTTTTTATTTGTTTTGTCAGCCCCTAGTTCATTAGCTGGTGTTAGTCAACCCTCCTGCTCATTAGTATGTGTCAGCCCCTCCATTCATTAGCCAGTGTTAGTCAGCCCCTCATTTGTTATCAGTGTTTGCAAACCCTTCAGTCCATTAGCTGGTGTTAGCCCCCCCCCTCCAGAACAAAGGAAACTTGACTTAGCAAGTGTACCCAGGGGGGAGGACTTAGTGATTCAGCTTCTCACCCCAGGTACTTGAAGGGGAAGGTAATTGGTTGTCCTATAACCACATAATACACTTGAAACTGTTGCAGGCAACAATGTAAATGGACCAGTGCTCTTAAAAATGAGCATAACTTAACAGTGTGTGACCCCTTAGCAAAGTGAGCGTGGTTACAAATGTTGCAATCTACCGTGAAAGGGCCACTTGGTTGTATTTGCCCCCCCAGGCCAAAAGGTCCAGTCCTCCCTGTTGGACTGTCAATCAAATCCTTGTGACTGATCCCCCCTCCCTGCTCTGTAATAAACATAGAGATAGAGCATTAGCAGGGAGAGAGGTAGCTTTGATGGTAGATATAAGGCTGCACTTGACCCCCCTTCTTCTAATAGCTTTCACATGATTGATGATGGGTCACAAAGTGAGGATCGTAAACTGTACTGTTCTCCTTCTTCTTCTGTGTCTCCATTACAGCTTGCTTTCTATTGCCACTGTGTGGCGTGGGTGTGTTTTCAGGATGTTGAACTTTTACTCCTATGCACATGATAAGGTTGTCGGTTAGCCGGAGTTAGACATGGGAGGTAACAGAGGGGAGGAGGGAGGGGGACTGCACACAGATCTGACACCATGGTTAAACAAGTCAACGACAGAGATAGGATTAGGCAGCACAGAGTACATGAATTAACTTTGCAAAGGGGCAATGTGTTTTTCACTATAGATGCCCTTTAAGTTTTTTGTCACCTGTTTACCTCTATAAACTCATCATTGACTTGTGGTCCCATACTCAACACATTTTAGGGAGATTTTACATAATTTCAGGGAGTCAGGGGAGCTGCTATTAATATCAGGGAGACTTCCTAAACTTCAGGGAGAGATAGCACGAGAGACAGCCAATATAAAAGATAAGACATAAAGACAGACATAAGATATTGAGAGAGAGAGATACAGGCAGATATCTACAAATAACTGCTAGACATACACATATACAGAGAGAATAGAGACAGATGGAGTGAAAGAGAGATAAGTAGATGATCAATAGGTAATTATTGATACAGGAACAGCAAACTGGGATTATTGATACAGGTACAGCAAACTGGGATTATTATCAGGTACAGCAATGGATTATTGAACCAGGTACGCAGACATCCCTCCCTGCCTCTTCATCCTTCCGGGCGGGTGGACGAGGTACAGCAGGTACAAGCAATTAGGATTATTGATACAGTAAGCAAACTGGGATTATTGATACAGGTACAGCAACTAGGAGTATTTATACAGTACGCAAACTGGGATTATTGTACATGTACAAAATGGGATTATAACAGGTATAGCAACTGACTATTGATACAGGTACAGCATATGGATTTGAAACAGTACAGCAAACTGGGATTATTGATACAGGTCAGCACAACTGGGACTATTGATACAGGTAAGCAAACTGGGTATTATTGATACAGGTACAGAAAACTGGATTATTGATACGGTACAGCAAACTGGGATATTGATACAGGTACAGCATAGTGGGATTATTGATACAGGTACAGCAACTTGGGATTATTGATACAGGTACGAAACTGGGATTATTGATACAGGTCAGCAAACTGGGACTATTGATACAGTACAGCAAACTGGGATTATTGATACAGGTAAAGCAAACTGGGACTATTGATACAGGTACAGCAAACTGGGATTAATGATACAGGTTACAGCAAACTGGATTATTGATACAGGTACAGCAAACTGGATTATTGATATAGGTAGCAAACTTGGATATTGATACAGGTACATCAAAACTGGGATTATATACAGGTAACAGAAAACTGGACTATTAATACAGGTACAGCAAACTGGACTATTGATCAGGGTACAGAACAGAGGGATTATGAAACAGGTACACTAACTGGGAATTATTGATACGTTAAAACGTATTGATACAGTAAAAAACTGGTATTATTGATACAGGTACAGAAAACTGGGATTATTGATACAGGTACAGCAAACTGGATTATTATCAGGTACAGAAAATGGGACATTGATACAGTACAGCAAACTGGGATTTTGATACAGGTACAGCAAACTGGGACTATTGATAGAGTACAGCAAACTGGTACTATTGAGACAGGTACAGAAAACTGGGACTGATACAGGTACAGAAAACTGGGACTATTGATACAGGTACAGAAAACTGGGACTTTGTATACAGGTACAGAAACGGGACTATTGATACAGGTACAGCAAACTGGGATTATTGATAGAGGTACAGCATAGGGGATTATTGTACGGTACAGCAAACTGGATTATTGATACAGGTACAGCAAACTGATTTGACGGTCAGAAACTGGGATTATTGATACAGGTAAGGAAACTGGGACTATTGATACAGGTACAGAACACAACTGGGATTATTAACAGGTGCAGCACTAGTGGATTATTGATACAGGTACAGCAAACTGGGATTATTGATACAGGTACAGAAAACTGGGATTATTTATACAGGTACAGAAAACTGGGATTATTGATACAGGTACAGCAAACTGGGATTATTGATACAGGTACAGAAAACTGGGATTATTGATACAGGTACAGCAAACTGGGATTATTGATACAGGTAAGAAACTGACTGATTATTGATACAGGTAAAGCAAACTGGGACTATTGATACAGGTACAGCAAACTGGGACTTGATACAGGTACAGCAAACTGGGACTATTGATACAGGTACAGAAAACTGGGATTATTGATACAGGTACAGACTGGTTATGATCAGTAAAGCAAACTGGGACTATTGATACAGGTACAGAAAACTGGGATTATTGATACAGGTACAGCAAACTGGGATTATTGATACAGGTACAGAAAACTGGGATATTAATACAGGTACAGCAAACTGGGACTATTGATACAGGTACAGCATAGAGGGATTATTGAAACAGGTACAGCTAACTGGGATTATTGATACAGGTAAATAAAACTGGTATTGATACAGGTACAGAAAACTGGGATTATTGATACAGGTACAGCAAACTGGATTATTGATACAGGTACAGAAAACTGGGACTATTGATACAGGTACAGCAAACTGGGATTATTGATACAGGTACAGCAAACTGGGACTATTGATAGAGGTACAGCAAACTGGTACTATTGAGACAGGTACAGAAAACTGGGACTTGATACAGGTACAGAAAACTGGGACTATTGATACAGGTACAGAAAAACTGGGACTATTGATACAGGTACAGAAAACTGGGACTATTGATACAGGTCGAATGGATTAATAGAGGTAAGCATGGGATATTGATACAGGTACAGCAAACTGGGATTATTGATACGTACAGCAAACTGGATTATGAACGGGTACAAAACGGGATTATGATACGGTAAGGAAACTGGGACTATTGATACAGGTACAGCAAACTGGGATTATTGATACAGGTGCAGCATAGTGGGATTATTGATACAGGTACAGCAAACTGGGATTATTGATACAGGTACAGAAAACTGGGATTATTTATACAGGTACAGAAAACTGGGATTATTGATACAGGTACAGCAAACTGGGATTATTGATACAGGTACAGAAAACTGGGATTATTGATACAGGTACAGCAAACTGGATTATTGATACAGGTACAGAAAACTGGGATTATTGATACAGGTAAAGCAAACTGGGACTATTGATACAGGTACAGCAACCTGGGACTTGATACAGGTACAGCAAACTGGGACTATTGATACAGGTACAGAAAAGGATTATTGAATACAGTAAAACTGGGATTATTGATACAGGTAAAGCAAACTGGGACTATTGATACAGGTACAGAAAACTGGGATTATTGATACAGTTGTACAGAAAACTGGTATTATTGATAAGTACAGGAAAAATGGGAAGGGATAGATTGATTTAATATGGGATGATTTGGATTGAAATTAATTAGAGATTGTAGATTGATTTTATTATGGAGGGGATTGGGAGGATGGGATTATTATATGGATTATTAGAGGGAGAAATTGATTGGAGATATATTGATATCGGGGAGAGTTTTTATATTCGGATTGATCGCTGATGATTTGGGTGGATCGGGTGGGGATTGCGCACGGAGATTATATGATAGATTGATTCTTTAGTACACAGGCATTGGATTAATTTGATATTATTATACAGGTACAGCAAACTGGGATTATTGATACAGGTACGGAAACTGGGGGTCAATTAAATCAATTATATCACACTGAACTAGAAATGAATGTTTTTTAAAAATTCCTAAAATTCCACGTATTAGATTTATTCAAAAATATCAAAACCTTGTAGTAAAATAGGGGGTTCGGTTAAGTATTAAATATTCAATTATTTAAATGCTTTTGTGAATGGATTATGAAATATAAATTAAATATTAATAAATAATAATAAAACGTTACATTATTAATGAGTCAAGATGGTAGAAATAGCGGAAAAAAACAGTGAAAATTGAACAAATTATATAATCATTATATATTAAAGGAATTTGTGTTCTGTATTGCAACTAAAGATTTCCTGTACTTACTGGGTTGGGTTTGCTGACGTTGCCACACTGGGAGCTCCCAGCTTCTCTGAGCCTCTGTCTGAATGAGGTTAAATACTTCAGGACTGGTAATAAAAAGCAACTGTGATCTACTGAGCAAATTCCTCCACTGAACAAAGCAGCCAATGAGAAGCCACATTCCACATACAACTGTTATCCAATAACTGAAGGATACAGATCCTGTCAATCTAGCTCTTTGCATTTGTAAGGTCTCACTCATGGAGACAGGAGCCCTCCATCTGTCTACTGGTCTCTGGATGGGAATTGTAGGGCTTTCTGTACCAAAAGATTTAGGATCTTTACACAGATAAGAAAGTCAAGTAATATATCATTTAAATCAACAATGTCTGGGGCCGGATAATCAGAAAAAATGTATTTTAGACCATAGTTCTCCTTTAAGATCTGAAACCTACGGTATAGCAATATATATAAAACACTAGAATATACAGTAAACTATGAAAGATTCCTATTAGTATTAGAAGTGTTATAAATGTCATATAATCTGTATCATGTATCCAGTCAGTGGTGTAATTAGGAATCACTGGGGCCCCCAGCAAAACTATGATGGGGCCCCTATCCATGCTTCATCCATAGTGGTTTTCTAGGAGGAGGCTATGTCTGTCATAGGAAAAATAAGATGGGGCCCCCTTGGCTCCCGGCCCCCATAGACAAATAGAAAGGAGATGCAGGTAATGTGATAAGCCAGACCTGGAATCCTGGAGTCAGCCTGGGTTGGACACGTTTTGATGCACTCAACAACCAGAGCCCTTTAAAAGGTGAACTGAGACAGACATTCCCATTGGTGTGTATCTCGGTCACATGGTAGAATCAGACGGGGGCTTCAAGCTATTGAAAATCAGTTCATGTGCCAGCCCATTGTGTAGGCTATTTCCTAACACATACCGACCACTCAGACTGAGCTGGCTCCTCCCTCCATGCAGTCAATCAAGGCTGTGCTGTCATCACAACCAATGATTGACTGCTCTTCTGTTGTCTGCCTCCACTGCACATGCTCGAGTCTTTAAAAAGCTCATTGAGCAGAGGGAGGATTGAAACGCATCAGTTCAGGGTCAGTCAGCCACGCATTTGTAAATTCATCAATAATACTAATTAATATTTATTAATAATTAAGGTTGAAGATTTTGCATAGGCCATTGCTTGGATTCACCACCTTCTATAAATAAAAATGAACCAGATAATGCCTTCTAGTGACCCCCATGATATTTACCAGATCTACCTTGTACTTTATCTCATTGTTCAGCTTTGTGTACAGAATTTAGTTAGATGCCAGGACTCTGTTGAATCTGTTGTCACACTGCAGCCCTGTGTAACCTTCTCTGGGCAATGTTCCCTCTTATATTTTACAGACTATACAAGCAGAAATATATTCGCTGTGTGGATGCAAAAAACGATTTTGTGTGCCACATACCATAGTACCTTTATTTTGCATGTGCACTATTTTAACCTGTGTGTGCAGGTCTGTCGAGTTGTGATTGCGCACACCAGCACACACCATAGAGGGAGCACTGACTCAGTGCTAATTGAAACATTAAAAATGGAGGTCTAGGTTGGGTACACATGGGAAGATTTTTTTGGCCAACCGGCTGATATTTCCTTGTATTTTGAGCCCGGCTCTTCCTGATTGGATAGATAAATCACAGCAGATCGTACAGTCCTGGAACCACATGATCAGTCGTGGCAAACTGTCAGCTGCAGATACTTTTGTCATGACCAACCATGTGTGCTATCTAATGATTTCCATGCATTGGATGGAAGGTTTTACTCTTCGCGGGTTATCTCCGCATTCGAGGGTTAGCAAATAATACATTTGAGGGTGTACACCGAATACGAGGGTTATCGAAAACGCCGCATCCGAGGGTTATGACCGTAATCGAAGGTTAGGGAATGCTACATTCGAGGGTTATCGATTCAAGAATTATCGAATTTTCTATAATTATCAGAAATATGTCCGCGAGCTCAGAAAACCCAGAAGTTCGAGAAGAACTAAAATGTCAGAGTTCGTCCAAACTATAAAAGTTCGGGTCCAAGTCGAGTTCCAGTTCTAGTCCATCCCTAGTGTCCATACATGGTCAAGTTCCCTACAAAATAGCCAATCAAATCCATATTGTCAATATGAACAGGCTAGTTGCATTTCAATGGGATTACATGAAGGTCATACTGTAATCCAGTGGCGTATAACCTCTACTAGCACTACACACTCTATGGGCACATGATCACACACACAAATGAGCAGACTATATGGTACATTTACCCTCCAAATGGTGTTTGCAACTTTGTGAGCAGCAATGAGCTACTAGCCACAGCACACAACCACCTGTATCATAAAATATAAAATGCAATTAACTGGAGCTCCATTCGTGTGTATCCCAAGGTAAAACTGCCACAATTACCTCCTTGAACCTTCCATAGCCACTACATTGCCACAAAATGGTTGGGTGGGAGGGGGAGTTACTACATTGCTAACCTAGAAAAGAATGACAAACCACATCACATAACTTTTCCCTTTGAAATTGGTTTCATTCATTTAATTAATTCTTTCAGTAACCAGCTTGATTATTATTAGGACGCAAAAAAGAAAATTATCCAAATTAGTTTCTCAAAAAAAAAAACCCTGTTGTGTTATCTTATCTCCAGCAGGGGGCATTGAACTTTAGGACTGTGGAACTTGACATCATTATTTCTTTTTAGAAAAGTGATATTTGTTTTGGTTTATAATTCATGAAATTATTTAGAAAACAATTTCCATTGGAATGTTTGGAAAAAAGTCTAAGGGCCAGGCTACACTAGAGCATCTTTTGCGCCCGTGTTTTGCGCCCGCGATTGCATATGCAATTTTCGTTAGAATGGAAATTGCAATATCGCAAAAATTCCTGCGATTTCTCATGCACATGTGATTGCGCATACGTTTCCGTTTTGGTAACGCATTTGTTCACCTTTTTTTCCATCATCGGAAAATGGCAAAACAATCGCATGCAATAACACACATGATTCCGTGCACCCTTCCGGCACGTTGCAGTGTGGTCTCATCCTAACTGGAAGAAAAGAAGTTTCATCTTCAGGTTAGGAAAGGTTTCTTTACAGTGAGAACGGTGAAACTGTGGAACTGTCTTCCAGATGATGTGGTAATGGCAAGTTCATTAAATAGCTTTAAAAAAGGCCTGGATAAGTTTCTAAAACTGAATAATATTGAGAATTACTGGTATTAATACATATACTGTAGTTCTGGTTGGTACAGGGATACTATATAATATTGAGAATTACTGGTATTAATACATATACTGTAGTTCTGGTTGGTACAGGGATACTACATTATATTGAGAATTACTGGTATTAATACATATACTTTAGTTCTGGTTGGTACAGGGATACTATATAATATTAAGAATTACTGGTATTAATACATATACTGTAGTTCTGGTTGGTACAGGGATACTACATTATATTGAGAATTACTGGTATTAATACATATACTGTAGTTCTGGTTGGTACAGGGATACTATATAATATTGAGAATTACTGGTATTAATACATATAATGTAGTTCTGGTTGGTACAGGGATACTATATAATATTGAGAATTACTGGTATTAATACATATACTGTAGTTCTGGTTGGTACAGGGATACTACATAATATTGAGCATTTCTGGTATTAATATATATACTGTAGATCTGGTTGGTACAGGGATACCATAAAATATTGAGAATTACTGGTATTAATACATATACTGTAATTCTGGTTGGTACAGGGATACTATATAATATTGAGAATTACTGGTATTAATACATATACTGTAGTTCTGGTTGGTACAGGGATACTATATAATATTGAGAATTACTGTTATTAATACATAGAGTGTAGTTCTGGTTGGCACAAGGATACTATATAATACTGAGAATTACTGGTATTAATACATATACTGTAGTTCTGGTTGGTATAGGGATACTACATAATATTGAGCATTTCTGGTATTAATACATATACTGTAGATCTGGTTGGTACAGGGATACTATAAAATATTGAGAATTACTGGTATTAATACATATACTGTAATTCTGGTTGGTACAGGGATACTATATAATATTGAGAATTACTGGTATTAATACATATACTGTAGTTTTTGGTTGTACAGGGATACTATATAATATTGAGAATTACTGTTAATTACTACATATAGTGTAGTTCTGGTGGCACAGGATACTATAATAATATCTGAGATTACTGGTATTAATACTATACTGTAGTTCTGGTTGGTAGAGGGATAATGTATATATGAAGATTATTGGTATTAATACATATTACTGTAGATTTGGTTGGTACAGGGATACGATATAAATTAAGAATTACTGGTATTAATCATAGTATCGGTTAGTTCTGGTTGTACAGGGTTACTATATAATATTGAGAATTACTGGTATTAATACATTTACTGTAGTTCTGGTTGGTACAGGGATACTATATAATATTGAGAATTACTGGTATTAATACATATACTGTAGTTCTGGTTGGTACAGGGATACTATATAATATTGAGAATTACTGGTATTAATACATACTGTAGTTCTGGTTGGAACAGGGATACTATATAATATTGAGAATTACTGGTATTAATAAATATACTGTAGTTCTGGTTGGTACAGGGATACTATATAATATTGAGAATTACTGGTATTAATACATATACTGTTGTTCTGGTTGGTACACCGATACTATATAATATTGAGAATTACTGGTATTAATACATATACTGTAGTTCTGGTTGGTACAGGGAAACTATATAATATTGAGAATTAGCAACCTCCAATACTACAGTATGTAATTGTTATACAGAGATATGGGTATAAAGGTTGGACTAGATGGACGTATGTCTTTAAACAACCTCCAATACTATGTTACTATGTAACTGTTAGACAGACATTATGGGTAGGGTATAGAGGTAGGACTAGATGGACAAATGTCTTTATACAACCTCCAGTACTATGTTATTATGTAACTGTTAGACAAACATTATGGGTAGGGTATAATCAAGGTTGGACTAGATGGATGTATGTCTTTATACAACCTCCAATACTATGTTACTATGTAACTGTTAGACAGACATTATGGGTAGGGTATAGAGGTAGGACTAGATGGACAAAAGTCTTTATACAACCTCCAGTACTATGTTATTTTGTAACTGTTAGACAGACATTATGGGTAGGGTATAATTAAGGTTGGACTAGATGGGTGTATGTCTTTATACAACCTCCAATACTATAATACTATGTAACTGTTAGACAGACATTATGGGTTGGGTATAAAGTTTGGACTAGATGGACATATATCTTTTTACAACCTCCAGTACTATGTTACTATGTAACTGTTAGACAGACATTATGGGTAGGGTATAAAGGTTGGACTAGATGGACGTATATCTTTATACAACCTCCAAAACTATGTTACTATGTAACTGTTATACAGATATTATGGGTAGTGTATAAAGGTTGGACTAGATGGATGTATATCTTTATATAACCTCCAATACTATGTTACTATGTTACTATGTAACTGTTAGACAGACATTATGGGTTGGGTATAAAGGTTGGACTAGATGGACGTATATCTTTTTACAACCTCCAGTACTATGTTACTATGTAACTTTTAGACAGACATTATGGGTAGGGTATAAAGGTTGGACTAGATGGACGTATATCTTTATACAACCTCCAATACTATGTTACTATGTAACTGTTAGACAGACATTATGGGTAGGGTATAAAGGTTGGACTAGATGGACGTATATCTTTATACAACCTCCAATACTATGTTACTATGTAACTGTTATACAGACATTATGGGTAGGGTATAAAGGTTGGACTAGATGGACGTATGTCTTTATTCAACCTCCAATACTATGTTACTATGTAACTGTTATACAGACATTATGGGTAGGGTATAAAGGTTGGACTAGATGGATGTATGTCTTTATACAACCTCCAATACTATGTTACTATGTAACTGTTATACAGACATTATGGGTAGGGTATAAAGGTTGGACTAGATGGACGTATGTCTTTATACAACCTCCAATACTATGTTACTATGTAACTGTTATACAGACATTATGGGTAGGGTATAAAGGTTGGACTAGATGGACGTATGTCTTTATACAACCTCCATTATTATGTTACATTAAATAAAGTCATTTTATTATGGTGTATATTTGAGGTGGCATAGATAACGATTGTATGATCCCAATATTGTATTGAAATGTTTTTAGTTCAGCAGGAAGAAATCAGACCAATATAGCACACACAATCCGATTGTCATAATATTGTATCTAGGCTTTCGAGCTGTTACATAATTTTTCTTTTAAAAATTTCCAGTTAATGAGGGTAAATAATTAACTACTAAACCACAGGCGGTTCCAGGATTCAGCCTTGACTCTACTTAAACCTTCGGTTAACAGTGAACTCTGAACTTAATTGTTCTTTGTATGAAGGCCATTGCAATGCCATGTCGCTCTATCTGCAGTCACTCTGTGTTAAGGTAACTGAGTGTCATCTAGGATACAATATCACCTACCACGCAACCTGATTTTTGTGGTGAAGTAGTCTTTGTACTGGTGGGATAAGTGGTGTTGTGCATTAATGCACGTGCCTCTGTTTAGGTTTAATAATATCACATGCAATGCGTGCCTTCCTTGGGGAAACGTAACGCTGCAGAGATGATTTGCATGCAAATAAGGAATCCATGGGGCGTCTATGCAGTTTGAAAATGCTTAGGGAAGTTCAGTCCGGTCTTTTAAACAGCTGACGGCACGTATGTTTCATTCATATGCGTGATCAGCTGTTTAAAAACAGCTGATTGTGGAGGGGCCTGACTTTCAATGTCGTGGGAGGGCCAGGCCCCTGCAGTTATGCCCCTACTAGCAACACTCCATGTGATGCGTAAAGCAGAGTTGTACATAGTCATTTTTTTTTTAAAACTACAGGGTTATTCAATAAAAGTTCTTATTGTTAAAAATGGTGCTAATTTTGCCCCAACCAAAGATTTTATTTAACATTTGAAAGCTAACATCTGATAGGTTGGGGAAAATTAGCACCATTTTTTATGATAAGAAGTTTTATTGAATAACCCTGATAGTTTTGTGGAAACAGTGTGGTTTTTAAAAGGCATGTCCACTTTCTATCCCGCCCCCCAAAAAACACTTTCTATTCTGCCCCCATTAGATTGATACTTTGTCCCCCACGATAAGGCAGGTCCCATTGGTTCTCGAGTCTCGATTAGTCTGCAAGCTCAATGATCCCTGTAAGTTTTTATACAGATGCAGATGAGACTTAATAGAAAGCAGCCATAACCAGCAAGGAAAATTCCACCTGAAGAGGGTTGTGGCAGAGATCTGGAGGAACACAATGCTCCAAGTTAAATGATCTCAGGGTTTAGGGGGGTCTTTACTTAATTATACATGGGATTTTGGGGTGTTTGCTCTTTAGTACTAGAGATGGACACAAAACTGAACTCAATCCGTAGTTCAAGCCTAACTTTATGAGTTTGGAAGAACTTGAATTATTCGAACTAGTTCGTTTTTCTGGACTGGCGGCTGTATTTTTGATAATTTTTGTAAATTCAAATTATTGAATTTACAGACCGTTCGCTAACCCTAGAATGTATCGTTCGCTAACCCTAGAATGTATCGTTCGCTAATCCTATAATGTATCGTTCACTAACCCTATAATGTATCGTTCCCAACGCCTATAATGTATCTTTCCTAACCCATAATGTTTCGTTCCTAACCCTATAATGTATCGTTTCACAACCCTAGAACGGTATATCGTTCACTAACCCTATAATGTATCGTTCACTAACCCTATAATGTATCGTTCACTAACCCTATAATGTATCGTTCACTAACCCTAGAATGTATAGTTCGCTAACCCTAGAATGTATCGTTCGCTAACCCTAGAATGTATCGTTCACTAACCCTATAATGTATCGTTCGCTAACCCTAGAATGTATCGTTCGCTAACCCTAGAATGTATCGTTCGCTAACCCTAGAATGTATCGTTCACTAACCCTAGAATGTATCGTTCGCTAACCCTAGAATGTATCGTTCACTAACCCTAGAATGTATCGTTCGCTAACCCTAGAATGTATCGTTCACTAACCCTAGACTGTATCGTTCACTAACCCTATAATGTATCGTTCACTAACCCTAGAATGTATCGTTCACTAACCCTATAATGTATCGTTCCCTAACCCTAGAATGTATCGTTCACTAACCCAAGAATGTATCGTTCACTAACCCTAGAATGTATCGTTCACTAACCCTATAATGTATCGTTCACTAACCCTAGAATTTATCGTTCACTAACCCTAGACTGTATCGTTCACTAACCCTATAATGTATCGTTCACTAACCCTAGAATGTATCGTTCACTAATCCTAGAATGTATCGTTCACTAACCCTATAATGTATCATTCACTAACCCTATAATGTATCGTTCACTAACCCTATAATGTATCGTTCACTAACCCTAGAATGTATCGTTCACTAACCCTAGAATGTATCGTTCGTTTTCGATAACCCTCGAATGTACGGATCATTTTCGCTAACCCTAGAAAGTTCAAAAACGGACCAAACTTTATGAAGTTCGGCCATATCTATTTAGTACTGGGAAATACCATGGGCTGTGTATACACAGTTAAAGTACAAATAAAGACAGGCAGAGATCCCTCCTTGTATAAACATAAATAGTGCTTAATAAAGCAAGTCCAACACATAAATGAACTGAGCCCAAAGCTATATGCGAAACACAAATGATACATCTAATTACAGCAGTGAATGAAAGCAGGACTCACTTCCAAATGATTATGGTCCGGGTGCATATGCCCCAAACCTGTCTCTAAGGTCTGTGATAACGGGAACTCCCACATTTCATGATAGTACATGTGGCCCGGACCCCTCGCTCATCCGTACCAAATTCCAAATGCAAAAGACAACTGGGAGTAGCGCACACTGGTAAGTTATCGTGTCAACCATTTAATTCTTTGCAATTACACATATATTTATTTCAAACAGGTAAATCACGTACATAGCAGAGACATGGCCTTACGCTTTCGAGCCATACGGCTCATAGTGCTAAACAAGAGACTCCATTGAACCTCCTTCTTAAACAGTTGTAGGCCACAACCAACTAAACGCAACGCAAGGTGGAGAAGGCACACCTGTGCTGATTCTAACAGCTGGTACCTATACTCGGTGCTACCAAAACCAGCGCTATACAACAAAACTATTTAAACTTGTACAATATTAGTGATAATAAGTACATCCAAAATAACAAAAAAGTCACAAATATGTACATCTATACACTATGCCTCAACTACAAAGGCTAAGAGAGGAAACACATAGGAGGATAATATAATATGGAAGTATGGTTAATATACTACTGGTCCTCAGTACTGGTACTACTATGGTCCGTATGGTAAATCCTATGGTAGTCTGGACATCTCCTATGGTCCGTATGGTACCTTCCCCGTAGGTCCGTCGCTGGTACGCTCATATGGTCAGTCTGGTCCTCTCCTCTGGTTCTTCTGGTCCTCATCCTCTGGTACGTCTGGTTCTATCCTCTGTTCGTCTGGTACCTCTCCTCACTGTCCTCTGGTCCTCTCTCTGGTCCTTCTGGTCCGCTCCTCTGGTTCGTCTTGTCCTCTCCCTCTGGTCCGTCTGCTCCTCTCCTCTGGTCCGTCTGGCATCCCTCTCCTCTGGTCGTCTGGCTCCTCTCATCGGAGTCTTTGGTCCGCAGCATCTGGTCCGTTCTGGTCCTCTCCTCTGTCGTCTGTCCTCCTCCTCTGGTTCTTCTGGTCCTCTCTCTGGTCTTATGGCCTCTACCTCTGGGTCCGTCGGTCTCTCCCTTGTACCGTCCATGGTCCTCTCCTCTGTTCCGTCTGGTCCTCCCCTCGGGTCCCGTCTGGCCTCTCCTCTGGTCCGTCTGGTACTCTCCTATGGTCGTCTGGTCCTCCCCTTGCTCCGCTGGTCCCTCCTCTAGGAATCCGTCTGGTCTCTCCTCTGGTCCGTCTTGGTCCTCTCACCTGGTCGTATGGTCCTCGCTATGTCCTGGGTCATCTCACCTGGTCCGTCTTTTCCTCTCCCTCTGGTACCGTCTGGTCTCCCCTCGGTCCTTGGTCCTCTCATCTGGTCGGGGGACCGTTTGTCTCTCCTCTGGTCCGTCTGGTATCTCCTATGTTCGTCCTGGTGCCTCCACTCTTGTACCGTCCTGGTCCTCATCCTCTGGTCCGCTCTGGTCCTCTCATCGTGCGTCTGGTCCTCTCCTCTGATCCGTCCGGGTTACCTCCTCCTCAGTGGTTGGTATCTGGTACCTCCTCCCTCTGGTCACGTCCGGGCCATTCCTCTGGTCCGTCTGGCTCCACCTCGTCGTCTGGTCCTCTCCTCTGGTCCGTCTGTCTCCTCCTCTGGTCCGTCTGGTCCTTCCTCTGGTCCGTCTGGTCCTCTCCCGCTGGTCAGTCTGCGGGCCTCCTCTGGTCCGTCTGGGTCCCTCTCCTCTGGTCCGCTGGTCCTCTCCCCTAGTCCGTCTGTCCTCTCCTCTGGTGCCGTCTGGCTCCCTCCCCTTTGGTCCCTTCTGGTCCACTCTACCTTGGTCCGTCCTGGTCCCTCTCCTCGGTCCGTCTGGTCCTCTCTAGTCCTCTGGTCCTCCCCTCTGGTCCGTCTGGTCCATCTCCCTCTGCGTCCGTCTGGTACTCTCCTCTGGTCCGTCTGGGTCCTCTCCTCCTGTAAGTCATGGTAATCTACCTGGTCAGCTCCTCTGGTACGTCCACCCGGCCCTAATCCCCCGACGCCCCTGTTTGCCCCCCCTACCCCCTCCTCCGCCCCCGCCATGTGGGACTTACCACACGTTACATCGGAAAATCGCCGGACGACCTTAAAGGCAGAATAGGTCCTCGAAAAAGAAGCAAGGGTCCATCACTATAACAAGTAATGGTGTCACATACTATGTCTACCCAAGGGTGGGGGATTACCCAAGTTAATACCCGAATGTTATTCATGGGTTAAAGGGTTAGTCCGTACCAAATTCCAAATGCAAAAGACAACTGGGAGTAGCGCACACTGGTAAGTTATCGATGTCAACCATTAATTCTTTGCAATTAAACATTATATTTATTTCAAACAGGTTAAAATCACGTACATAGCAGAGACAATGGCCTTACGCGTTTCGAGCCATACGGCTCATAGGCTAAACAAGAGACTCCATTGACCTCCTTCTTAAACAGGTGTAGGCCACAACTCCAACTAAACGCAACGCAAGGTGGAGAAAGGCACACCTGTGCTGATTCTAACAGCTGGTACCTATACTCGGTGCTACCAAAACCAGCGCTATACACAAAACTATTTAAACTTGTCACAATATTATATTGATAATAATGTACATCTCAAAAATAAAAAAAAGTCACAAACTATGTACATCTATACACTATGCTCAGACTACAAAGGCTAAGAGAGGAAACACATTAGGAGGATAATATAATATGGTAAGTATGGTAATATAATATGGTAAGTATGGTAATAATATGGTAAGTATGGTAATATAATATGGTAAGTATGGTAATATATCGGTAATATAATATGGTAAAGTATGGTAATATAACATGGTAAGTATGGTAATATAATATGGTTAAAGTATGGGTAATAAATATGAGTAAGTATGTAATTATAACATGGCCCTAGCTATTGGTATATAATATGGTACGTCTGGTAATATAACATGGTTAAGTATGCCGGTAAATAATACGGTAAGTATGTAATATAAATGGTATAGATGGTCATATAACATGGTAAGTATGGTTAATAACATATGGACCTATAATGTATCGTTCACTAACCCCTAAACTGTCCAACTACGCGTTCACTACCCTATAATGCTATCGTTCACAACCTATAATGTATCTTACACCCTAGACTTACGTTCCTAACCCTAGAATGTATCGTTCCTAACCTTATAGCACACCTATAATGTATGTTCACTAACCCTATAATGATGTTCACTAACCCTTATAAATGTATCGTTCAACCATAACCTCCTACTAGAATGTAAGTTTCGCTACCTCTAGAATGTATCGTTCGCTAACCCTAGAAGTATCGTTTCCCCACTAACCCAACCTAACCTATAATGTACGTTCGCTAACCCTAGAATGTAGCGTTCGCTAACCCTAGATGATCGTTCGCTAACCCTAGAATGATCGTTCGTAACTCTAGAAGTATGTTCCTACCGAAGTAGTCGCTCACCCTAGAATGTATCGTTCGCTACCCTAGAATGTACATCGTCTCGCTAACCCTAGATGTATCGTTTTCACTAACCCTATAATGTATCGTCACACCCTAACTGTATCGTTCACTAACCTAGACTGTATCGTTCACTAACCTAAATGTATCGTTGCTAACCCTAGACATGTATCGTCCCTGAAGTATGTCACATAAACCCTAGACGATGTCAATATGACGTTCACTAAACGACGACCTAACAACCTGACAACCGCGAACCCGCTACCCAGACCAACACAACACTAACAACACCAGACCACCCCACCCCAAAAACTAACTAACACCACAACCCACTCACCACCACCTAAACAACCCGCAACGCAAACAGCCCCACTTTACAGCCATAATGACACCCACCCACGTCTACCCAACCACAAATAACCAAACCAATCCCCCAAGGAAACCACGACCCTCACCTAACTACTAACACACCCACCACCAACCTACAACCACTCACCCGACCCTTCAACGTCAACCCTATAATGTATCGGTTCACTAACCCTAGAATGATCGTCCTAACCCAAGAATGGTATAGCGTTCACTACCCTAGAAGTTCGTTCCACTAACCCTATAATGTTTGTTCACTAACCCTAGAATTAATCAGGTCACTAACCCTAGAATGTATTTTCACTAACCCTATAGTATCGCTTCACTAACCCTAGAATGTATGTTACTAATTCCAAAGTAATCGTTCACTAACCCTATCATGTATCATTCACTACCCATATGTATCGTTCATAACCCTATAATGTATCGTTCACTAACCTAGCATGTATCGTCACTAACTCCTAGAAGGTATCGTGCGTGTTTCGATAACCCTCGAATTACGGATCATTTTCCTAACCTATCTAGAAAGTTCAAAAACGGGACCAAACTTTATGAAGTTGTCGGCCATATCTATTTAGTTACTGGGGAATACCATGGGCTGTGTATACACAGTTTAAAGTACAAAAGTAAAGAGACCAGGCAGAGATCCCTCCTTGTAATAAACCATAAACTGTAGGCTTAATAAAGCAAGTCCAACACATAAATGAACTGAGCCTCAAAGCTCATACTGCGAAACACAAATGATACATCTAATACAAGCAGTGAATGAAGCAGGACTCACTTCCAAATGATTAGGTTCCGGGTGAGCATATGCCCACCAACTGTCCTCCTAAGGTCTGTGATAACGGGAAACTCCCACATTTCTGAATAAGTACATGTGGCCCGGACCCTACGCTCAGTCGCTACCAAATTCCAAATGCAAAAGACAAACTGGGGGTAAGGTAGCGCCAATGGTACGTTATCGAGTCAAACCATTAATTCTTTTGCAAATTTAAAATTATTTATTTCAAACAGTTAAATCACGTACTAGCAGAGGACAATGGCCTACGCGTTCCGACCATTACGGCTCATAGGCTAAACAAGAGACCTCCATTGACCTCCTTCTTACAACAGGTGGTAGGGGGCCCCCCAACAACTCCAACTAAACGCAACGCAAGGTGGAAGAACGGCACACCTGTGCTGATTTAACAGCTTGGTACCTACTACGCGGTGCACCCAAAACCGCGCTAACAAAACTCTATTTAAATCTTGTCACAATTTCTATATTGATTAAATAATGTACATCTTCAAATAATAAAAAAAAAAGTCACAAAACTATGTAACTCTATACACTATGCTACAGAACTACAAAGGCTAACGAGAGGAAACACATTTAGGAGGATAATCTATAACCCTATGGTTTTTGGTAAAAAGCAAGTTATTTTAAGGGTCCCACTATCACCCCCCCCACATTAATAATAAGGTTTAAACTATAATATTTTTTAAAAAGTATTAAATTTAAATTTAAGTAAAGTTAAGTGTATGGTGAGTAAATTTAAAGAAGATTATTAGTAGTATGGTGGTTTAATAATAATATGGTAAGTTATGGTAATAATAGGAAGTATTGTGGTAATATCATATGGTAAGTATGGTTAATATACTATAAGTTGGTAAATTATAACATGGGAAGTTGTTTATGGTAATATTAATATGGTAAGTATGGAATATAATATAATCTGGTTAGTCTGGTAAATAATATGGTAAGTATATGGTTAATATAATCTGGTTAGTATGGTACTATTAATAGGGTAAGTATCTGGTAATATAATATGGTAAGTTAGGTAAATATAATATGGTAGTATGGTAATATAATATGGTAGTATCTGAAATATAACTGGTGTAAGTATGGTAATAAAAACTGGTAAGATGGTCATAATCTTAAGTATGTAGAAATATGGTAAAGTCTGTATATAATGGAAGTATGGTAAATATAATATGGTAAGTATGCGTAATGATAATATGGTTAGGGATATGGGAATATAATATGGTAAGTTATGGTAATATAATATGGTAAAGTATGTAATATAACTATGGTAAGTATGGTAATAAAATATGGTAAGTATTGATAAATGTATGGTACGTATGGTAAATATAATATGGTAGTATGGTAATATAATATGGTAAGTTGGTAAAAATTGTAAGTTATGGTAATTTATAATATGGTAAGTAGGTATAAATATGGTAAGTATGGTAATAACATGGTAAGTATGGTAATATAATATGGTAAGTATGGTAATATAACATGGTAAGTATTTTAATATAATATGGTAAGTATGGTAATAAAATATGGTAAGTATGGTAATATAATATGGTAAAGATATGGTAAATAATATGGTACAGTATGGAAATAAATATGCGTTAGTTATGGTAATATAATATGGTTAAGTATGGTAATATAATAGGGTAATATGGTAATTATAATATGGTTAGTATGGTAATATTAATATGTTAATTATGGTAAATAATATGGTTGTATGCGTCATATAATATGGTAAGTATGGTAATATAATATGGTAAGTATGGTGATAAAATATGGGGTAAGTTATGGTAATATTAATAGGGTAAAGTATGGTAATATATATGGTAAGTATGGTAATATAATATGGTAAGTATGGTAATATAACATGGTAAGTATGGTAATATAACTATGGTAAGTATGGTAAATATAATTATGGTAAATATGGCAAGAAAAATATGAGTAGTATGTAATATAACATGGCTAGTAGTTGGTAATATAATATGGTCCCGTCTGGTCAGGTTAATATGCCAAATGGTAAGATGAATAATGGAAGTCATAACATGGTAAGTATGGTAAAATATGGTAAGTATGGTAATATAATATGGTAAGTATGGTAATATTAATCATGTAAGTTATGGTAATAATAATGGTAAGTATGGTATATAGCTATTGGGTAAGTATTGTAATAATAATATGG
>CM033474.1:15871998-15926541 GCA_019447015.1 Hymenochirus boettgeri | reverse complement strand
TAAGTATGGTAATATAATATGGTAAGTATGGTAATATAATATGGTAATATAATATGGTAAGTAAACAGGACATTATACATAAGAGGAACCTGTTGACCCCAAATACAAACTCATAAGAAAAAGCAATGTGAATTAACACGTTAAATCTGAAATAGCAGGACGACCTGAAAGGCAGAATAGGGTACTCAGAAAAGAACAATGGGTCATCACGTATAACAAGTAATGTCACATATCATATTGATACCCAAGGGTTACCCAAGTTAATACCCAAGGGTTATTAATGGGTTAAAGGGTTATCAATATTTTGGGGTAATTGACCTGCACAACCTATAATTATTACCCATAACTTCCATAAGGGTTTATTGCTACTGAATTATTTTAGGCAAAATCATTTGGACCAAGCAATCAGACATGTGAGTGAATGATAAGCAGTGATATTGCATCACCCACACAGTGCTCCGGGTCCCAATCACATCCAATTTGCTGTTTTTTAACTCCAGACTTTTCTCTAAAATTCTATCCGGGAGATTCAATAAAAGTTCTTATCATTAAGAATGGTGCTAATTTTGCCCCAACCAATCAGATGTTAGCTTTAAAATGTTAAATATGATCTGATTGGTTGACACCATTTTAAATGATAAGAACTTTTATTGAATCTCCTTGTATATTTATAAAAAGCTGAACTTTCATAATATTGATTTTCACCAAGGGCAAAATGCGTCGTTACGAATCTTGTAATAACTATTCAAACAAAAATGTTCACAATATCTAAAAAAAAAAAAAAAATGAAAAATGATTTTAATAAGGAAATATACTATGGGGAATAGAGGTTAATTTTTTAAAACAATTTCCAGTCAATAAAAGACCACCAGAAATGTCTATCCCCCACTTCAGATTTGTAGAAATTTCCTGACCAAATATTCCCCTTTTTATAAATTGCATTAAAAATATTGCTTAAAAATGGAGCATTTCTGGTCCTCTGGATATAACAGATGGGTGGGGTACAGTAACTCTTCAGTCCACATTTAAATAAAAGTTGTTACCTGCTGTGTGACATGGTTTAGTGTTGGACCCTGTTCTTCTGTATACAGTTTATTGTTTTTCTTACTATATTAACTGAGAAATAGATTTATAAATGGATAATTTCCCATTTTGATAGGCTGGTTATTAAACTTGAGATATTTATGTGATGTCATATTGCTACCATATAGATATGTAGATACGGTAGGGATTGGTGAATAGTTAATCAAGTTAAAAAAATACGCAATGACGGTGTACCTTAAGTAAATGGGATGACGCGCCCTAGATTTACGAGGGTAGGAGATTGGGACAAAAGCTAGGAAAAGTGGTTGAGCGATGAAAAGCACATGGCAGGGTAAAGTGTAGTTATGAGACTATCACCCCTGAGGCGTTGACTCAGAAGTTGTAGTGATTTCTGGACAATAAAAAAGTTGTTCATGGTAGAAGTACCCAAGGAAAACACTGTCGAATTTATAACATCTCACGGGGAACGCGCTAGAGAGAATAACAAAGGGATAATAAGGGGGAGTATGTGAACTAATTAGGGTAAACAAGTAGATAAATGCCGAGAATTTGGTGTCGTTTATAACTGATCACCCCTAGTACAGTAGGGAGAATTGTAAGACCTACAATATGACAGTCTAGCTAATGACAAAACATGTCCATTAATATAACTTCAGCCCCTGAGAGTAACAGAAAAGGTATGGAACTGTGAAGAAAACAGGGGATGCGAAGTCAGGTAGACATGACAAACCAAGTCCTGTGAGAAGTCTTTCTAGAAGGCCGCGCACCGAAGGTAGTAACAGGGGTCAGAGGTGTGAGTGGTGGTGACTAATTAGTCAAATTGCAAACAAAGTCCCAGGTTGCTTGTCTTGAGGTATAACAAAGGCGGTATCACGCCCGTAGTGGGGTACCTATGGAGCAATTGTAATCGGTATCATTGAGCGTAACCAATAGGCTGGGTAGAGATCTTATAAACTGTCAAAAGGAAACACTACCCGCAAAGGCTAGAGTGAGCAGTGGAGGGTGTGAACGTATATGTGGCATAGAACTGTTCGAAGATAGAACATCGAGGACCAATGAAAAAACAATAAGGTTGTGCTATGTAAAACTCGTCGACAAGCCGCGTGAGTAGCGGATGGTAGTGAGATAAGGTGGAGGGAAGTAAAGTGGAGTCATAATAAAATGGGGCCAAATAACTGTTATACTTAGGTGGAGGTGACGTAGCACCGGGCCAAGTATGTGCACAAGTATGATCATATTAGACGTGGAGATAAATAGGTCAAGGTGAAGTCGACACAGTAGCGATGTTGGTCTGTTTGAAAATAAGAGGGGAGAACAAATGAGTCGCAGCGCGGCTTTGGCAGTGGAGGGGATTAGTCACAATAAAGAATTAGTCAGTAAATTACCGAATGAAAAAACTAAGATACGTTTAAGTAAACTGGTATCAAGATCGAGGGAAAATCGGCGAGTGTCGCGGGTAGGGCAGGCGCCGCTATTGACAGAGTAGGTTAGTGTGTGAAGTGTTGGTATCGAGGGTACACAAATACCAATACTAAATAAATGGGGTGAGGGGTCGGTATGTATGAACATAGTCAAGGAGACCCCGGTATGTACAGTAGGGGTGAATTAGGAATAAATTAATCAAATATAAAAAAATACCAATACTGTAGTGGGCTTTATACTATCCCAAAAAAAAGGGGAGGGGAAAGCGCCCGTAGGAGTGCATAAGTACATGTAAATCTTTGGAAGTAAATAATCGGTCGAGGTACACATCACCAAAGACTAGAAAAGCAAATAGTGTCAATTACTAACTATCGCCCCTGAAGTACAGTATGGTAGATTGGGGGAAAAGAGGAAAGAAGAAAAAAGTATACTTATCAGTAGGAAGATAAAAAACCAAGTGCTAATTGTGTCGATTTAATGGTTTGGTTTAAAGTGGGAGAGCCTATGCGCACCGAAAGGGGGGCCGCCTAGGATACAAAAATAAAATACACTGGGAATTAAGAGATGAATGGAATATTGCGGGGCTAGAGGAATGAAAAAAGCAATACCTGTTGGTCCGTTATAAGACGAATCCACACGCTAATATGGCAGGGTGGAGGAGAAGTTGGAGATTACAATATCAGTAATACGAGAATAAAGGGGACTGTCTTTACGTAGATAATTTCGTCCACCGGTGATTGCACCACAAGTAAAGGGAATAGTTGAAATAGGAAGTGGTCTCAGTCAGCTAGGGGCCGACTCACGGTGGTGGCTTATCTACAACATAATACGACGCGCGTAACAAAGTACGAAGTCAAGGATGGGTGGAATAATAAGATCTGGGAAACAAGAGAAGAGGGGGAAAAGGGACAGGAGATACGACACTCCGAAAGTTGCATTTTATAAAAACTGATCAAGGGGATGCACAAATCGCCTAGTGGCGCGTAAATGGATGTGTATGCCTGCTTATCAGTTAAGGAGAGTGGCAACCATAAACATGTCTTATAACTATCCCCCGTAAAGGTGTGGGCAAAACGAGTAATGGAGAGGGTGTGGAAACATAGAGGTTAGTACAAAACAAATACGTGAATCGCTGGTCTGGAGTGTATAAAAAACTGATCGCCCAACGTAAAGTGACTGCAGAATGCCTAATGACAGAGTTTGTGAGGCGAAAAGTGAGTGGCAGTAAATACCAAAATACTGTCTTTGATTTGAGCATATCAGCCAACTATCGGCGGCCCAAATGAGGTGGCAAGTAGGGATGGTGGGAAGGGTAATTTATGCGGGATCACAAGAGTCAAACCCGAATGAAAAGGGGAGCGTGTTCATTTCAAATAAGACTGGATCGCAAACGGCGCCGCATGCTGGTACAGATAATAGACATTGGGGCAGAGGGGTAATTAATCATAACGTGGGGACCAATACTGTCGTGTTATGAACTACTGGCACCCTAGTACATAGGGATTGGATAATTATCGACAAGGTAGAGAAAATACCAAATACTGGTGGTCCATAGTGGTATACTAGCGCAAAACCCCTAGTGACAGGGTGGGGGCTTGGAATAATTTATCAGGTACAGGGGGTACAACCAGATAAAATGTTCTGTTATACCTAGGCGGAAACCCGCTATGTGTCAGTAGGGATTGAATAATTACAGTGAAGATACCGGGACAATACTTATCTTTATAAGCGGTAAACTGCAGGCGTCCCGCAATCCCCAAGGCTACAGGTACAGAGAGGTAAGTGATTGAAAGAAATATCAGTAAGAGTAGCATCTGCTATGTCTTATAGAACAATCTCCCCCTAGTGATACAGTACTAGATGTTAGCATCGAACATTATCGGATAAAAATAGCAACACTAAAACTGTGTCTTTATAACTAATCCCCCTTACGAGTAGTGATTGGAAAATAATTATCATAAATACCAATACTGAAGTGTCTTTAATAACTATCACCCTAGTTACAAGTAGGGATTGGGAATAATTATCAGTAAATACCAATACTGTGCTTTATCACTATCCCCCTATACAGTAGGATTGAATAAATTATCGTAATAAGGCGGCCAGTGGACCGTGGGGTGGTGTCTTCTACAACGACTGCAAAACCCCATGGAGGTGGTCCAGTAGAAGGTATGGGGATGGAGAAATAAAAAATATCGGTGGGGTACAGGATGGTCCGAATCACGTGTTGGCTGGAAGGAAGTAAATTAACTTCAAACCCCTAGTAACACGGAAAGAATGGGTGTATTGGAATAAATTTATCAGCACAGCACCAAATCCGCTTTCTGATTATACCGTACGCACGAACGGAATAGTAACCGTAAATTTGATATATTTATAAAATTTAGGTCATTAGCATAGAATAACCAAGAAGTAGACTTGGGTCTTTTATAACCTCGGTCCAGCGCGACTAGAGGTAACGAGTAGGTAGTGAGAATATATATCAGTAAATCACGCGGAATACTTCTTATGTTTTGTAAGGCTATACGCGGCCCAATATGGTGCAGGGTGGGGTGAAAATCACGTGGAATAATTAATCATTAAATACCAATCCGTGTCTTTAACTAACTCACCCCCTAGTACCGTAGTGATTTGAATCATTATCATAAATACTCCAATACTGTGTCGCTTTATAACTATCCCCCTATCAGTAGGGATTGCGAAGCATTATAGCAAAGTAAACTACCAACTACTGTCTTTATAATAACTCTCCCCCTAGGACAGTAGTGATTGTGAAATAATTATCAAGTAACTACCAATACTGTGTCTTTTATAACTATCCCCTAGTATGGGATTGATACAGATACTCTGGGATAATACTCGTACAGTAGGATTGATAATTACATAAACTACCCATAACTGTCTTGATAACTATCCCCCTAGTACGTAAGGATTGGAATAATTATCATAAAACTATCCAATACTGTTCTTTATAACTATCCCCGGCTAGATAGGAGATTGGAATAACTTATCAGTAACATACCAATACCTGTTCTTTTAATAACTACCCCCTAGTACATAGTGATTGGAATATATCGAGAATACCATTACTGTGTCATTTTATAACTCCGCCCTACGTCAACGTGATTGGGAATAAGTATCAGTAAATACGGCAATACTGTGTCTTAGTAACATCGCCCCTAGTACGTAGGGATTGTAATAATTATCGATAAATACATATCTGTCTTTATAACTATGCCCCTAGTCAGTATGTGAATTGTGAATAAAGTTATCACTTAATACCAACGGTCTTTATACTACCCCCTAGTATCGTAGTGGATTCGGAATACTTGGATCCCGTAAATACCAAACTGTGTCCTTTATAATAGCCCCCTTACAGTAAGGGATTGGAATAATATCAACAGTACAATACCACATACGTGTGGCTTTATAACTATCACCCTATACGTTCGGGATTGGAATATTTCGAGTAAATAACGCATACATGTGTCTTTATAACCAATATGCTCGCCCTAGTACAGTAGGATGTGGAATAATTATCAGAAACACCAATACTGTCTCTTATAAAACTATCCCCTCTGTCCAGTCCATGGTTGGCGGAGAATATTACACTGCCCAATGACTCTTTAAGTGAACTCGTGCCAGTACAATGATGGAATATATGCTAAAACCAATGGGCACGTTATCCCTGCGGTGTCCCTTGTCTACCTAACTGTTTGAGTCCCTCGACGAGGCGTAGGACCATGAGTGTATCATGATGACCATGGACTGTGTCGCCAGCGACTTAAATACTAGTCCGGGGCACTACACCCAGAAAGATTGCATCCATTGTAGAAATACCAGATGTTGACTGTGGACTCTGGTATAAACGCATTATTCTCTAAGCTCTCCCCTAGTACCAGTAGGAATGGAATAATATCAGTAACTACCAAATGCTGTCTTTATAACTATCCCCCAGTACAAGTAGGGATTGGAATAATTATCAGTAATACCAATACTGTTCTTTAACTATCCCCCTAGTACAGTAGGGGATTGGAAATATTATCAGTAAATACCAATGACTGGTTTCTTTTATAACTATCCCCCTAGTACAGTAGGGATTGGAAATATTATCAGTAATACCAATACGTCTTTATAACTATCCCCCTAGTCAGTAGTGATTGGAATAATTATCAGTAATAACAACTACTTGGTCTTTATAACTATCCCCCTAGTGCAAGTGATTGGAATAATTATCAGTATACCAATACTGTGTCTTTATAACTATCACCCTATGTACAAGTAGGGATTGGAATAATTATCGTAAATCCAATACTGTGCTTTATACTATCCCCCTAGTACGAGTAGGGATGGGAATATTATCAGTAATACCAATACTGTGTCTTTAAACATCCCCCTATACAGTAGGGATTGGAATAATTATCAGTAAATACCAATACTGTCTTTTATAACTACCACCCCCTAGTACAGTAGTGGATTGGAATAATTAACGTTACTACATACTGTGTGCTTTATACTATCCCCCCTAGTACAGTAGGATTGGAATAATATCAGTAAGTACAATACCTGTCTTTGGATACACTATCCCCTAGTACAGTTAGGGATTGGAATAATTATCAGTAAATACCATACTGTTTTATACCTATCCCCCTAGTGCAGTAGGGATTGGGAAATAATTATCAGTAATCCATACTGATCCCTGTTTTCTCATACCACCCTAGTAAGTAGGATTGGAATAATTATCAGTAAATAACATACTGTCTCTTAATACGATCCCCCTGTGAATTAGGAGTGGAATAATTATCAGTAAATACCAGTACTGTCGTATAACATCCCCCTAGTACAGTATGGATTGGAATAATTATCAGTAAAATCCAATACTGTGTCTTTATAACTATCCCCTATATCAGTAGGGATTGGAAATTATCATTAAATTACCAATACTGTGTCTTATAACTATCCCCTAGGACAGTAGGGTATGGATAATTATCAGTAAATAACGTACCAATACTGTGTTCCTTACGAATCCCTAGTCAGTAGGGATTGGAATAATTCTCAGTAAATACCAATACTTGTGTCTTTATAACTATCCCCCTAGTACAGTAGGGTTGGAATAATTATCAGTAAATACCCAATACTGTGTCTTTAAAACTATCCCCCATCAGTAGGATTGGGAATAATTACCAGTAAATACCAATACGTGTCTTTATACTACCCCTAGTACAGTAGATGATTGGAATATTATCAGTAAACATACCAATACTGTGTCTTTATAACTACCGAAACGTACAACGCTACCCCCCTAGTACAGTAGGGATTGGAAAATTATCAGTAAATACCATACTGTGTCTATAACTATCCCCCCTAGTACAGTAGGGAGTGGAATAATCTCCGTAAATACCAATATTGGTTTATAACTATCCCCCTAGTACAGTAGGGATTGGAATAATTATCAGTAAATACCAATACTGTGTCATTTATAACTATCCCCCTAGTACAGTAAGATTTGGAATATTATCATTAATACTCAACTGTGTCTTTATAACTATCCCCTAGTACAGTAGGGATTGGAATAATATCAGTAAAATACAATACTGTCTTTAACTATCCCCCTAGTACCTAGTGATTGGAATAATTATCATTAAATACCAATACTGTGTCTTAATCTATCACCAGCCTAGTACGGTAGGGATGTGGGATAATTATCAGTAAATACCAATACTGTGTCTTTTATACTATACCCCGTAGTACAGTAGGATTGGAATAATTATCAGTAAATACCAATACTGTCTTTAATACATCCCCATGACAGTTGATTGGATAATGTAGGAACAGTACCAATACTGTTCTTTATAACTTCCCCCTAGTGCAGTAGGATTGGAATATTATCAGTAAATACCATACTGTCTTTAACTACTCCCCTAGTACAGTAGGGATTGGAATAATTATCAGTAAATACCAATACTGTCTTTAATACTTCCCCCTAGTGCAGTAGGATTGGCATAATTATCAGTAAATACCAATACACTGTGGTCTTTATAACTACCCCCCTAGTACAGTGGGATTGGAAAAATTATCAGTATACCCAGTAACTGTGTCTTATAACTAGTCCCCCTAGTCAGTAGGATTGGAATAAGTTATCAGTAAATAACCAATACGTCTTTATAACTAGTCCCCACTTACGTAGTGATTGGAATCAATTATCAGTAAATACCAATTACTGTTCCTTTATCACTATCCCCCTAGTGCATAGGGGATTGGAAATAATTATCAGTAAATACCAATACTGTTTCTTATAACTATCACCCTAGTACAGTAGGGATTGAATAATTACCAGAAATACCCAATCTGTGTCTTTATAACTATCCCCTAGTGCAGTAGGGATTGGAATAATTATCAGTAAATGCCAATACTGTCTTTTATAACTATCCCCCTAGTACAGATGATTGGGTGGAATAATAATCAGTAATACCAATACTGTGTCTTTACTACATCCCCCTAGGTGCAGCTTAGGTTGGAATAATTGCGGCAAGTAAAACCCAATACGTGTGTCTTTATAACTACCCCCTCTAGTACAGTAGGGTGATTGAATAATTATCAGTAAATACATACTGTGTCTTTATAAAACTTCCCTCCAGCTACAGTAGGGATTGGCTAATATCAGTAAATACAATACTGTGTCTTTATCATTCCCCCTAGTGCAGTAGGGATGGAATAATTACCCAGAAATACCAATACTGTTCTTATAACTACCCCTAGTACAGTAGGGATTGAATAATTAGTTCAGTAAATACCAATACTTGGCTGTATAACTATCCCCTAGTACAGTAGAGATTGGAATAATTATCATAATACCATACTGTCTTTATACTATCCCCCTAGTACAGTAGTGATTGGAATAATTATCAGTAAATACCAATACGTTTTATACTTCCCCTAGTACAGTAGGATTGACTAATTATCAGTAAATACCAATACTGTGTCTTTAAACTATCCCCCTAGTACGTAGGGGATTGGATAATTATCAGTAAATAACACTCCTGTGTCTTTATAACTATCCCCCTAGTACAGTAGGGGATTGTGTGAATAATTAACTAAAAGTAGAATACCAATACTGTGTCTTATATACTATCCCCTAGTGCAGTAGGGATTGGAATAATTCTCAGTAAATAACCAATACTGGTCTATTATAACTATCCCCTAGTACAGTAGGGATTGGAATAATTATCAGTAAATACCATACTGTCTATTTATAGCGTATCCCACTAGTGGAGTAGGGATTGGATAATTATCAGTCAATACCATACTGTGTTTTATAACTAGCCCCCTAACAGTAGGTGTTGGAATATTATCAGTAATACCAATACTGTGTCTTATAAAACTATCCCCTATTACAATGGGATTGGAATACTTATCAAGCAAATACCAAATACTGTGGCTTTATAAACTATCCCCTAGTAGTTCGGTTGAAATAATGTTCGAATAAACAATACGAACACTAAAATTAAATAATATAGATATCAGTAGTCCAGTAGTATGATCTGTGATCCCCTTGATAGCCATAATACTAAACAATAAAGCAAAAACCTAAAGTAAAAGTAATATATAATAATCGTAGCCAGGGTAGTAGATCAACTGAGCCCCTATAAGACCATAATAGATACAATAAGAAACACTTATAAAAATTAATATATAATATTAGTAGCCAGGTAAAGATTCACTGATCCCCTTATACCATAATATAACAATAAAGAACACTAAAAGAAAATAATATAATAATTCAGTAGCACAGGGGGTAGATCACTGATCCCCCTTATACCATAATAATAAACAATACTAACACTAAATGAAAATAAGTATATGAATATCAGTAGCCAGGGTAGTGATCACTGTGACCCCTTATACCATAATAATAAAACATAAAGACATAAAAATCATAGGAAAATATATCAAATATCAGAGCCAGGTAGTAGATCACTGATCCCCCCTATACCATATAATAAACATAAGAAACTAAAAAATAATATATAATATCAGTAGCCAGGTAGTAATCACTGATCCCCTTATACCATAATAATAAACATAAGAACACTAAATAAAATAGATATAATATCCGTGAGCGGTCGTAGATCACGATGCCCTTATACCAAGAATACTGTAAGCCAATATAGACACTAAATAAAATAATATAATATTGTAGCCAGGGTAGTAGAATCACTGAACCCTCTATCACCATAATCATACAACAATAAGAACACTGAAATAAATAAAATAATATAATATCAGTAGCCAGGTATAGATCACTGATCCCCTTATACCATAATACTAAACAATAAGAACACTAATAAAATAATATATAATATCAGTAGCCAGTAGTAGATCACTGATCCCTTATACCATAATACTATAACAATAAGAACACTAAATAAAATAATATAGTATATCAGTAGCCGTAGTAGATCACTGATCCCTTATACCAAATAATAACAAATAGAACACTAATAAAATAATATTAATATTACGTACCAGGTAGTAGATCACTGATCCCCTATACCATATAATAAACAATAAGAACACTATAAAATAACTAATATACTATCAGTAGCCAGGTAGTAGATCTACTGATCCCTTATACCATAATACTAACAATAAAAACACTAAATAAAATAATAAATATATACTAGTAGCCAGGTAGTAGGTATCACTGATCCCCTTAATCCATAATACATAACAATAAGAACACTAAATAAATAATATAATAATTAGTAGCCGAGTAATGAATCACTGATCCCTTATACCATAATAATAAACAATAAGAAACCCAAAAATAAAATAATATATAATATGCATAGCCAGGGTAATATGCTCCAGTGGCCTCAACTACTGGTGCGCTGTGACCCCATCCGGGGTGTGTGTGGGGGAGGGGCCCGAAGCCTCTTAGTTTTCTCTTGCCTGTAGCTATGTTATCATAACATTTGTTACCAGACAGAAGAACCACCTATTTCTTTGTACAGTTGCAATAACTATACACTAGGATGTGCCAAAGGGCTTGCTGAATTTAAATAACCAGGTCCACGTTATCTCCCCCAGAACTTAATCTTCTTTGATCAACCCACATACAGTAATCAGCAGTTTAGTTAGTAACACATACTGGTGAGCTTTAAACATTCGTTCAACACTTGATGTTGGTCCTTGACTTGTGCTGATCGTGGATTTGTAGGCCGTATCCTTGAGACAGGTGTCAACTGATTACCCTTTACCAGATATGACAAGCACATAATATCTCATGGTTTTATACACCGGCCCATCAAACTGGGAATACCATCAATATAGTAGGAATATGACATCACATAATAATCTCATGTTTAATAACCGGTCCATCAAACTGGGAATTTCTATCTATTTACTAGGAATATGACATCACAGTACATAAATATCTCAGGGTTAATAACTAGCCTATCAAAATGGGAAATATCATCTATTACTAGGATAATGACATCACATAAATCCAGGGTTTAATAACCGGCCTATTAAATGGAAAATCTACATATCTATATGGTAGCAATATGACATCACATAATATCTCAGGTTTAATAACTGCCCATCAAACGGTGAAATATCTATTACTAGGATATGACCACACTAATATCTCAGGTTTAATAACCAAGCCTAATCAAATGGAAATATCTATCTAGTATTACTAGAATTGACATCACTAAATATATCAGGGTTTAATACTGCGCTATAAAATGTGGAAATATCATCTATTCCTAGGAATATGACATCACAATAAAATCTCAGGTTTAATAACCGGCCTATTAATGGGAAATATCTACATATCTATATGGTAGCAATTGACTCACAAATACTCAGTTTAATAACTGGCCCATCAAACTGGGAAATAATCTATTTACTAGGATATGACATCACATAATACGCAGGTTTTAATACCGGCCTATTAAAATGGGAAATATCTACATATCTATAGGTAGAATATGACATCAGTGGAAAAGCTTCTTTGATAACCCACATACAGAAAATCACAGTTTAGATTGGATAACACGATACTGGTGAGCTTTAAAACATTCGTTCAACACTTGATATGGTAAGTCCTTGACTTGGTGCTGATCGTGGATGTGTCGGCGGTATCCTTGGACAATGTGTCAACAGATTATACCCTTTTAGCCATGAATATGACGCACCTAAATAGTCTCATGTTTTATAACCGGCCATAAACGGGAATATCCATCATATAGTAGGAATATGACATCGGAGACAAAATTATCTCATGTTTAATACCGGTCCATCAAACTGGGAAATTTCCTTATCTATTTACTGGAATATGACAGTCACATAAATATCTCAGGTTAATACTAGCCGTCAAATCAAAATGGGAAATATCGATCTATTTACTAGAATATGACAGTCACATAAATTCCTCAGGTTTAATAACCGCTATTAAATGGAAATATCTAACCATCTATATGTAGCAATATGACTCACAATAATATCTCAGGTTTATAACTGGCCCATCAAACTTGGAAATATCTATGTTACTAGGAATGAGGGGGGTGGGTGGCATCACATCATAGCTCAGGTTTAATAAACCAGCCTAATCAAAATGGGAAATATCGTGTGCGTGTTTACTAGGACTATTACTCACAAAAATATATCCGGTTTAATAACTGGCCGGGTGCTGTAAAATGTGGAAATATCTATCTATTACTAGGAAGGTATGACATCACATAAGATTCCAGGTTAATACCGCCTATTCAATGGAAAGTTTAAACCTGAGATATTTATGTGATGTCATATTCCTAGTAAATAGATATTTCCCAGTTTGATGGGCCAGTTATTAAACCTGAGATATTTATGTGATGTCATATTGCTACCATATAGATATGTAGATATTTCCCAGTTTGATGGGCCGGTTATTAAACCTGAGATATTTATGTGATGTCATATTCCTAGTAAATAGATAGATATTTCCCATTTTGATAGGCCGGTTATTAAACCTGAGATATTTATGTGATGTCATATTCCGACTATATAGATAGATATTTCCCAGTTTGATGGGCTGGTTATTAAACATGGGATATTTATGTAATGTCATATTCCTGGTAAAGGGTAATCATGTTGACACCTGTCCAAGGATACGGCTTGTGTTATCAATATAACTGCTGGTGTACTGTATGTGGGTGATCAAAGAAGATTAAAGTTCGGGGGAGATAACAGTGAACTGGTTATTTAGATTTCAGCAAGACCTTTGGCACAATTCCTAGTGTATAGTTATTGCAACTGTACAAAAGAAATAGGTGGTTCTTTCTGTCGGTATAACACAATGTTATGATAACATAGCTACAGGCAAGAAACTAAGAGGCTTCGGGCCCTACCACCCACACACCCCTCGTAGGGGTCACAGGGGCAGTAGTGAGGCCACTGGATCATATACCTGGCTACTGATATTATATATTATTTTATTTAGTGTTCTTATTGTTTATTATTATGGTATAAGGGGATCAGTGATCTACTACCTGGCTACTGATATTATATATTATTTTATTTAGTCCTCCTCTGGTACTTTCTTGTCCTCTCCCCTGGTCCATCGTGGTCCTCCCTCGGATCCGTCTGGTCCTCCTCCTCTGGTCCCGTCTGTCCTCGTCCTGGTCCTCGGTATCTACCTCGGGTCCGTCTGGTTCTCTCCCCTGGTGCCCGTCTGGCCTCTCATCCTGGTCCGCTCTGTCCTCTCCTCGTCCTCTGGTCCTCTCCCCTGGTCCGTCGGCCTCCCCTCTGTCCCCGTCGGTCCTCTCCTCTGGTCCCTTCCGGTGGTCCTCTCCTCTGGATCTCGTCCCTGTTCCTCTCCATGGTCCTCTGGTCTCTCCTCTGTCTCCGTCCTCTGTGCTCCCCTCCACCGGCCCTTCTCTACCCTAAGAGGAACCTGTTGACCCCACATCAAAAACTCATAGAACCCCACGTTGAATTACACACGTTAATCTGAAATAGCAGGACGACCTGAAAGGCACAGAATAGGGTACTCAGAAAGACACCATGGGTCATCCACGTATCACAGTATGTCACATATCATATTGTACCCAAGGGTTACCCAAGTTAATACCCCAGGTTATTAATGGGGTTAAAGGTTATCAATCTTTGGGGTAATTGGACCTGCACAACCATAATTATTACCCTAAACTCCATAAGGGTTTATTGCTACTGATTATTTTAGGGCAAAACATTTGGACCAAGCAATCAGACATGTGAGTGATGAAGCAGTGATTGCAGCATCACCCCCACAGTGCTCCGGTCCCAATCACATCCAATTTGCTGTTTTTTAACCAGACTTTTCTCTAAAATTCATCCGGGAGATTCATAAAAGTTCTTATCATTAAGAATGGTGCTAATTTGCCCCAACCAATCAGATGTTAGTCTTTAAAATGTTAATATGATCTGGGTAGATGGTTGACACCATTTTAAATGATAAGAAACTTTTATTGATCCTTGTATCATTTATAAAAAGCTGAACTTTCATATATTGATTTTCACCAAGGGCAAAATGCGTCGTTTCGAATCTTGTAATAACTATTCAACAAAAATGTTCACAATATCTAAAAAAAAAAAAAAATGAAAATGATTTTATAAGAAATATACTTGGGGAATAGAGGTTAATTTTTTTAAACAATTTCAGTCAATAAAAGACCACCAGAATGTCTATCCCCCACTTCAATTTGTAGAAATTTCCTGACCAAATTATTCCCCTTTTTATAAATTGCATTAAAAATATTGCTTAAAAATGGAGCATTCTGGTCCTCATGGTATATAACAGATGGGTTGGGGTACAGTAACCTTTCTTCATGTCCACATTAAATAAAAGTTGTTACCTGCTGTGTGACATGTTAAGTGTTGGACCCCTGTTCTTTGGCTGTATACAGTGTTATTGTTTTTTTCGTACTATATTAAACTGGAGAATAGATTTATAAATTGATAATTCCTTACCCCATTTTGATAGGCCTGGTTATTAACTGTGAATATTTATGTGATGTCATATTGCTACCAGTATATATGTAGATATTTCCCATTTTAATAGGCCGGTATTAACCTGGATATTTATGTGATGTCATATCCTAGTAAAAGATATTTCCAGTTTGATGTGGCCCGTTATTAAACCTTGAGATATTTTATGTGATTCTATTGCTACCTATAGATATGTAGATATTTCCCATTTTAAAGGCCAGTTATTAAAACCTGAGATATTTATGTGAATGTCATATGCCTCGTAAATTAGATAGATATTTCCATTTTTATAGGCCAGTATTAAACCTGAATATTATTGAATGTCATATTCCTAGTAATAGATAGATCTTCCATTTTGATAGGCTGGTTATTAACCTGAGATATTTAGTGATGTATATTTCCTAGTAAAATAGATATTTTCCCATGTTTGAATGGCCATTTATTACACCTGAGAGATATTATGTGATTCTATTTGCTACCATAAGATGTAGTATGTATATTTCCACTTTAATAGGCCGGTTATTAAACCTGAGATATTTATGTGATGTCATATTCCTAGTAAATAGATAGATATTTCCCATTTTGATAGGCTAGTTATTAACCTGAGATATTTATGTGATGTCATATTCCTAGTAAATAGATAGAAATTTCCCAGTTTGATGGACCGGTTATTAAACATGAGATATTTATGTGATGTCATATTCCTACTATATTGATGGATATTTCCCAGTTTGATGGGCCGGTTATAAAACATGAGATATTTATGTGATGTCATATTCCTGGTAAAGGGTAATCATGTTGACACCTGTCCAAGGATACGGCCTTGACAAATCCACGATCAGCACAAGTCAAGGACCTTAACATAATCAAGTGTTGAACGAATGTTTAAAGCTCACCAGTATGTGTTATCAATATAACTGCTGATTTACTGTATGTGGGTGATCAAAGAAGATTAAAGTTCGGGGGAGATAACAGTGAACTGGTTATTTAAATTTCAGCAAGACCTTTGGCACAATTCCTAGTGTATAGTTATTGCAACTGTACAAAAGAAATAGGTGGTTCTTTCTGTCGGTAAAACACAATGTTATGATAACATAGCTACAGGCAAGAAACTAAGAGGCTTCGGGCCCTACCACCCACACACCCCTCGTAGGGGTCACAGGCGCAGTAGTGAGGCCACTGGATCATATACCTGGCTACTGATATTATATATTATTTTATTTTGGGTTCTTATTGTTTATTATTATGGTATAAGGGGATCAGTGATCTATTACCTGGCTACTAATATTATATATTATTTTATTTAGTGTTCTTATTGTTTAGTATTATGGTATAAGGGGATCAGTGATCTACTACCTGGCTACTGATATTATATATTATTTTATTTAGTGTTCTTATTGTTTAGTATTATGGTATAAGGGGATCAGTGATCTACTACCTGGCTACTGATATTATATATTATTTTATTTAGTGTTCTTATTGTTTAGTATTATGGTATAAGGGGATCAGAGATCTACTACCTGGCTACTGATAGGTTCTAGGTATTATGGTTAAGGGGATACAGTGATCTCCTACTACCTGCTATTGAGATTATTAAGATATTTTATTTGATGTTCTTCATGGTTTATTATTATGGTATAAGGGATCATAGACGGTACTACCTGCGACGATATGTATATATAATTTTCTAGTTTTTATTTTATGTTATGGTGTGTCAGTGATCCGATGTCTCTTATTATGCTTGATTTCAGTGTTTTATTGTATTTTGGTATGAAGGGGATCACGTGTCAATCTGGCTATGTGTACTGATTTGATCTGTGATATTGTCTCTATTTTAGTCTAGGTATAGGGGGCAGGACGAAACAACTGCTAGGATTTATACTATAATTGTATGTAGGTCTAAATGGGTATAAGGGAGCAGGTGATCTAACTAACCTGGCTACTGATATTTTATTATTTTATTTAGTGTTCTTATTGTTTATTATATGGTATAGGGATCAGTGACTACTACCTGGCACTGATATTATATATTATTTTATTTAGTGTTTCTTAGGTTTTTATTATGGATAGGGATCAGTGATCTAACTACCTGGCTACTGAATTTATTTATATTTATTTAGTGTTCTTATGGTTGTATTAGTTATGGATAAGGGGATCAGTGATCTACTACCTGGCTACTGTATTAATATTTATTTTATTAGTGTTCTTATTGTTTTTTTAATGGTATAAGGGTCTCAGTGATCTACTACCTGCTACGTGATTATTAGATATTATTTATTTATTGGTTGCTTATTGTGTTTATAATTATGGTATAGGGGATCACGTGCATCTACCTACTACCTGGCTACTAATATTATATATTATTTTATTTAGTGTTCTTATTGTTTAGTATTATGGTATAAGGGGATCAGTGATCTACTACCTGGCTACTGATATTATATATTATTATATTTAGTGTTCTTATTGTTTATTATTATGGTATAAGGGGATCAGTGATCTACTACCTGGCTACTGATATTATATATTATTTTATTTAGTGTTCTTATTGTTTATTATTATGGTATAAGGGGATCAGTGAACTTCTACCTGGCTACTAATATTATATATTATTTTATTAAGTGTTCTTATTGTTTATTATTATGGTATAAGGGGATCAGTGATCTACTACCTGGCTACTGATATTATATATTATTTTATTTAGTGTTCTTATTGTTTAGTATTATGGTATAAGGGGATCAATGATCTACTACCTGGCTACTGATATTATATATTATTTTATTTAGTGTTCTTATTGTTTATTACGAACAATTATTCCAATCCCTACTGTACTAGGGGGATAGTTATAAAGACACAGTATTGGTATTTACTGATAATTATTCCAATCCCTACTGTACTAGGGGGATAGTTATAAAGACACAGTATTGGTATTTACTGATAATTATTCCAATCCCTACTGCACTAGGGGGATAGTTATAAAGACACAGTATTGGTATTTACTGATAATTATTCTTAGAATTGTGTTGGCGCCTAAAATACTAGACACCACGTCTAGTAGGGCGGCTGTTAGATAGTTAGTGTTGCAGGCTGCAGAGATTGTTGTTCATTCGCCACAAAGACTTAACAGATAAAGTCGTGATTCACTCCGGAGAGGAAACAAAGACTTCACCATAATCGCCAATCATCCAAGCATATTGCTCAGAAGTAATATATCAAGCACGTGCCACGGCCAAATTATACGTTTCGGGAAGGGGGAAGGAGAAAATAACTGCATAGTCCTGGTAAGATTGTAAGCTGCTGTGTTGCACCGCAGGCCAGCCAGTGCCCTACACCACACACAATCGTTCCCCTTTTGATTAGAGTAATAACAGGTAAAGCGAAGCAGTGGTAAATCTGCTCGCAATAGGTAAAATTTTTTTAAGGTTTTTTTAGTTACCAACGGCAGGTGTTCGTGTATATGATAAATCTACCCTTACATCCTACCTATCTGGTAACCAGCACAGTATATGATATCTAGATATCTATATATGATAATCTACCCCTTACATCCTACCTATCTGGTAACCAGCCCAGTATATGATATCTATATATCTATATATGATAATCTACCCTTACATCCTACCTATCCGGTAACCAGTCACAGTATATGGTATCTATATATCTATTATGAAATCTATCCTTACATCCTACCTATCTGGTACCAGCACAGTAATGGTATCTATATATCTATATATGATAAATCTACCCTTACATCCTACCTATCCGGTACTCAGCCCAGTAGTATGGTTTATAAATATATGATAAATCTTACCCTTACATCACTACCTATCCGGTAACCACACAGTATATGGTATCATTAATACTATATATGATAAATCCTACCCTTACATCCTACCTATCCGGTAACCAGCACAGTAATATGGTATCTTATATATCTAATATTGATAAATCTATCCTTCATCCTACCTATCCGGTACCAGCACAGTAATGGTATCTATATATCTATATATGATAAATCTACCCTTACATCCGACCTATCCGTGTAACCAGCACGTATATGGTATCTATATATCTATATATGATAAATCTACCCTTACATCCTACCTATCCGGTAACCAGCACAGATATGATATCTATATATCTTATATGATAATCTACCTTACCCTACCTATCCGTTAACCAGTCACTATATTGGTAATCTATATATCTATATATGATTAAATCTAACCCTTACAATCCTACCTATCCGGTAACCAGCACGTATATGGTATCTATATATCTATATATGATAAATCTACCCGTACATCCCTACAATTGTACTTGTTTGAAAACGCACACTATTGAAACTCTTGCTTTTTTTAATATTTATTCAGTGACATGCTTGCACAACTTTCGGGGAGTGTCCCCTTCCTCAGGTGCATAATTACAACACACTCAGTGCAACTTTATATACTTGTGATCCCTCCCCTTTGGGGAGTGACTTAACCTCTTACTTTTTTGTGATTACCATTTACATTTAAATTTAAAATTGTATAAGAACAAAACCAAAGTCAAAACAAGAACAAAAACAAACAGCACTTATTTTCTTTTAAACTTTCATTTTTTAAAACTATAAACCATTCTGTTTCTATTGCGCCCAATTTTTAAAAAGTGCTTAGTGATATAAAGTGCCTATATGACTTCCTTGGATTTAAAGTGCTTTAGTTTTGCTAAAGTGTCTCCGTTTTCATTCTATAAAGTGCTTATTGTGATTCAACATTAAGTTATTAAAATATTTAATATGTTAAAAGAATCACCTTTAGAAAACTTATAATCAGTATTTATCTATATTTATTATTCTATTTTCAGTGTTTATTATTTCTTTTCTTTCTTTTCAGGTGCTCCCCCCTTCTGTTTCCTGTGGACAAACAATCATAGTAAGTGTTTCTAATTTGTTTCACATTGGTTTATTTTTAAAGAAAAACATTCATATTTCATTTCTCATTCAGTACATGGATGCATGTGTTTGAGGGGTGTTAATCCATATATTCTTTTTTTTGGAGCTTTTTTTTCATAGTCTCCCCCTCTGGATGCTTTTGTCACCACCTCTAACACCATCCATCCTTACTTGGGCTGCATTATGCCCTTGGATCTTGAAATTGCTTGACACTGATGTTTTACTCTTTCATTTTTTTTTCCATATTACAATTGGGTTATGTCCCTTTTGTGTTCCCCTATTCGGGTTCCTCACTTGTCTTTTGTTTGCCCTATGTAATGCTAGGTCCGCATGGACATTTGATCATATAGATGCCCCCTGTTGTTAAGCAAGCTCGCGAAGTGTTTTAGCTTTTATTTGGTTACCTTGGGAAGCTTGGAAACTGCCAAGCTTTGCACAGCTATTAATAAAAGGGGAAATGGTAACACCAATCCTTCCCAGGGGTAACCAAATAAAGCTAAAACACTTCGCGAGCTTGCTTACACAACAGGGTCATCTATATGATAAACAATGTCCATGCGGATAGCAATACATTGGGAAAACAAAAAATCAAGTTGAAAACCCATAGGGAAACACAAAAGGACATAACCAATTTAATAATGAAAATCAAAAAATGAAAAGAGTAAACATCATGTCCAGCCAATTTTCAGATCCAAGGCATAATGCAGGCCCAAGTTAATGATGAATGGTGGTTTTAGAGGGGTGACAAAAGCAATCCAGAGGGGGAACTAATAAAAAAAGCTCCTACAAATAAATATACTGTGATAACACCCACCTCAACACCATGCAAATCCCAAAGGTTCTGAATGAGAAATGAATAATGAAATGGTTTTTTTTTCTCCTAAAATTAAACCCTATGTTAAATAAATAGTAACACTTAACCTATATTTTTGTTTTTTTGGTCCCACAGGAAACAGAAAGGGTGGAGCACTGAAAGAAAGAAAAGAAATAAATAAACAACTAGAGAAATAGAATATATAATCAATATAAATAAATTACGAATAGAAGTTTTTCTAAGGTGAATCTTTTAACTATTTAAATATTTAATAACTTTAATGTTTTTAATCACAATAAGCACTTTTTTAATAAGAACTGAAAAACGGAGACACTTTAAGCAAACTCACGCACTTGTAAATCACAGGAATCAACTACCTCGGCCACTTTATTATCCACTGAAGCACTTTTAATTGGGAAGCAATAGAAACAGAATGTATAGTTTTATTTAAAATGTAAAAAGTTTTTAAAAGAACATAGTGCCTGTTGTTTTTTGTGTTCTTGTTTTTTTTTTTGACTTGGTTTTTGGTCTTAGTACAATTTTGTTTGTAAATTTTAATGTAAATGGTAATCAAACAAAAAGTAAGTTTTTTAGTCACTCCCCAAAGGGGAGGGATCACAGTATCAAGTAAGTTTTGCCTGAGTGTGTGTGTAACTATTCCACCTAGGCAAAGGGGTACACTCCCGAAACGTTTTTGGTTTGGCAGCAATGTCACTGAAAAATCTTAAAAAGCAATAAGTTCAAATAGTGGTGCGTTTTCTTCACCAATACAATTTTTGTAAATTTAAAGAACTGCATGGTGGTAGCAGTAAAGAGGTAGCTAGCAAATCCTATATTTGAAAAAGAGTAGTGCGGGGTAAAAACCATTTTCCACTAGAAGACTATACCCTACCTATCAGGTAACCACACAGTATATGTATCTATATATCTATATTTAACATCTACCCTTCTCTACCTATCTGGTAACCAGCACAGTATATGGTCTATATCTATATATGATAAATCTAAACCCTTACATCCTACCTATCTGGTAACCGCACAGTTATGGTATCTATATATCTATATTATGATAAATCTACCCATTACTCCTACCTATCTGGTAATCCAGCACAGTATATGGTATCTATATATCTATATATGATAAATCTACCCTTACATCCTACCTATCGGTAACCAGCACAGTATATGGTACTATCTATACATATATCATCATGTAAAAATCTACCCTTACCATCCTACCTATCCCGGTAACCAGCACATAGATGGTATCTATATATCTATTTATGATAAATCTTACCCTTACCTACCTATCTGGTAACCAGCACGTATAGGTATCTATATTTATATTTATAAATCTACCCTACTCCCTACCTATCTGGTAACCCGCAAGTATATGGTAATCTATATAATCTATATATGATAATCTACCCTTACATCCTACCTATCTGTGTAACCAGACAGTAAATATGGTATCTATAATCTATATATGATAATATCTACCCTTACATCCACCTATCCTGTACCCAGCACAGTAATATGTATCTATATTATCATATATGATAACTCTACCCTTACATCCTACCTATCGGTAACCACAGCAGTATATGTTATCTATATATCTATATATGATAAATCTAACCCTACATCCTACCTATCTGGTAACCAGCACAGTATATGGTATCTATATATCTTATGATAAATCTACCCTTACTCCTACCTATCCGTAACCAGCACAGTAATGGTATATCTATATATCTATATATGATAAATCTAACCCTACAATCCTACCTATCTGGTAACCAACACAGTTATGAGTAACTATATATCTATATATGATAAAATCTAACCCTTACATCCTACCTATCCGGTACCAGCACGTATATGGTATCTATATTCTATATATGATAAATCTAACCCTTACATCCTACCAATCCGGTAACCAGCACAGTAAATTGGTATCTATATATCTATAAGATAAATCTACCCTTACATCCTACCGTATCTCGGTAACCACAGCAGTATATGGTATCTATATATCTATAATGATCAAATCTACCCTTACATCCTACCATCCGGGTAACCAACACAGTATATTGGTATCTATATATCTATATATGATAATCTCACCCTTCACTTACCTATCCTGTAACACACAGTTACTGGTATCTATATATCTAATATGATAAATCTACCCTACATCCTACCTATCCTGTAACCAGCACAGTATATGGGTATCTATATTCTATTCGATAAAATCTACCCTTACATCCTACCTATCCGGTAACCACCACAGTATATGGTATCTATATATTCTATATATGATAAATCCTCCCTTAACTACCCCTACCTTAATCCTACCTTCCGGTAACCATCACAGTAATAATGGTATCTATATATCTATATATATAAATCTCACCTTACATCTTACCTATCTGTAACCACACGTATATGGTATCTATATATCTATATATGATAAATCTACCTTACATCCTACCTATCGGTAACCAACCACGTAATAGGTTCATCCTATATATCTATATAATGAAAATCTACCCTTTAACATTCTTACCTGATCCCGGTAACCAACACAGTATAAATGGTATCTCTATAATATACTATAATATGATAAATCTACCCTTACATCCTTACCTATGGTAACCAGCAGCATTATTGGTACTTATATCTATATATGAAAATCTACCTTACATCCTACCCTATCTTGGTAACCAAGCAACGATATGATATCTATATATATGATAATCTACCCTTACATCCTACCTATCTGGTAACCGCACATGTATATGGCATCTATATATCTTATAGATAAATCTACCCTTACATCCTACCTATCTGGTAAACCATCAACAGTATATGGTATCTATATTCCTATTATATAATCCTACCCTTACATCCTACCATATCTGGTAACGCACCCAGTAATGATATCTGATATATCTATATAGATAAATCTACCCTTACATCCTCCTATCCTGGTAACCAGCCAGTTATGTATCTAATATCTATATATGATAAATCTACCCTTTACATCCTACCTATCGGTAACCACCCAGGTATATGGTATCTATATTATATATGATAAATCTCCCCTTACATCCTACCTATCTGGTAACCAGCCAGTATATAATATATCTTATATGATAATCATCTAACCCTTATCTCCTACCTATCTGGTAACCAGCACAGTATATGGAATCTATATATCTATATATGATAATTCTACCCTTACATCCTACCTATCCTGGTAACCAGCACAGTATATTATATCTAGATATCTATATATGATAATGCTACCACTTAACATCCTACCCTATCTGGTACCAGCCCAGTATAATTATATCTTATCTTCATATATGATAAATCTAACCCTTACATCCCTACCTATCTGTAACCAGCACATAATATATTCTATAATCTATATATGATAATCTACCCTTACATCCCTACCTATCCTGGTAACACCCAGTATATGAATATCTATATATCTATATATGATAAATCTACCCTTACATCCTACCTATCCGTAACCAGCACGTATATGATATCTATATATGATAAATCTAACCCTTACATCCTACCTATCTGGTAACCAGCACAGTATAGATCTATTATCTATATATGAGTAATCTACCTTACATCCTACCTATCTGGTAACCAGCCAGGTATGTATCTATTATCTATATATATAAATCTACCTTACATCCTACCTATCTGGTAACCAGCACGGTATATGGTAATCTATATCTCTAATATGATTAATCTACCCTTACACCTACCTATCTGGTAACCAGACAGTATATGGTATTATAATATCATATATGATAAATTAACCTTACCCCTACCTATCCTGGTAACCAGCACAGTATATGAGTATCTATATTCCTTATTAATATTCATTTGGAGAATCATTGAGTAACTCGTACTATGTAATGGCCTACATGATAAAATATATCCAGTACAGGTAATGATGAATGTTAAAGTTATTCCTTCTTAACATAAATTTATTTATAATTTGTGCTTTTTGTTTACGAGCAACATGGGATTTTTAAGACTAGTAATAGGTGTAGGTGGGTTAGAAATCAAATAATATCATGTTTTTCAGTGTAAATGGTAATTAAAGTTAACATAACAAAAATTAGATAAAATGTAACACAATAAGACATAAGGTTAACGTGGTAATGGCAATTCAAAAACTACCATAAAGAAAATTCTCCCTGAATGATGACTGGTTCAAAATGGGAAGCTATAGACACCACGCTCTCAAATGATTAAATTCCTGCAGGAATTTGGCTTGGTAATTTCCTTTATTGTTTCCTTTTATTACCAATAGGGTTTGTTGCTTTTCTGTTAGCTGATTGTAGCAACTCACACTCCCGACCCCATGCAATCCTTTTTTTCAACCAGGTAAAACCAATGCTTTTTTTTAGCGTTTGCCTGGTGGGGAAACTTTACTAAGCATGGTGCGAGTGTATAGTTTGATATCTAGCTGTAATTGCTTCCATTGTTGGGAGGAGAACTTCACATCCCCTTTTTTTTTTTTTGCAATGTTGAGTGGGAGTGGGTTGGGCCCTTGGCCCCCCAACCAAACACTGGCTTTACTGAAAACTTCCCCGAAAAGGCTGTTAGTGAACCTAAAATGTTATTAGTTTTTTTTTTTTTTTGCTTTAGTGGAACTCCTCCTTCTCTCTCTCTCTCCCCCTCCTATACATTTTATAAGTAACTTCAATTTTTGTAATTGGTTCCCCACCATTACGTGTACAATAGTGGCCGACTGTTTCTAGCAGCCCATAGGAATACCCCCAATTCAACAAGCAACCATGGGTTTTTTCCTCCTTACTGCCCGCATGTGTCAACTACACAAATCTTAACAAAGCCCGCCACATTGGGGGGGGTGCCCGGAAATCCAGGTAAAAGCCAATAGTGGTTTTTTCGTTTTTTAACTGGGAGAGAACGCATTGCCTATAAACAGGTTGGGTGCGATTCCCTGCTGTTGCCCCTAGTAATTGAAGACGCTGCCCTGTTTTTTTTTCTGCCTTTGAGAGCCCTGGGGAAATTAGCCTTGGATGAGGAAGTTAATTGTTGTAGCGTTTAATTGTAATGTGATACAAATTTTGACAGCAACCTGGGTCTGTCCCCCCTCCTCTCCTCCTGGGAAGAAAAACGGAAACTAACCGGAAGGCTCTTCAAGTTGCCCCGCGGGAAGTTTAATCATAGGAAAAAACGTATCTAATTACATAATATTTACACTCACAAAAATCACAGCATTATTAACCTTAAAATTCCATTCTTAGATAGGAACTACCCTAAATGTGAGGGCCTTGGTGAAGTGGCCGGTACCCTTTACGCAACTATAATGTTAATCAAGTATGTAACTAACACCCACAAATTATTTAACCTATATAAATTACAACATAAAAAAAATCCCACTGTGGGCACCAACGTCACAAACTTTTGTTGTCTATATATATATGATTAAATCTGTGGCTTCACATCCTACACCTATCTGGTACCAGCCAAAACAGTATATTTGTAGCTCTATATATCTATAATTATGATAAATCTGACCCTTTACATCCGCCTATCTCTGGTACCGCACCGCACAGTAAAATATGGTATCTTATATATCCTATAATATGAATAATAATCTATCCCTTAACATCCTACCTATCCCGGTAACCAGCCACAGTAATATTGTATCTTATTCTTTATATATGTAGTAAACTCACCCTTACACTCCTACCTAATTCCTGGTACCCATCAAATATAATATTGCTATCTATATATCTATAATATGATAAATCTACCCTTACATCCTACCTATCTGGTAACCAGCACTATATGATATCTAGATCTTCTTGTTTATATGATAAAATCTACCCTTAACATCCTAACCCTAATCCTGTAAACCATGCCAGTATATGGAACTATATCATATGTATCTAACTAAATCACCTATTCATACACGTGATAAGGTAAATTCTTATTATTCACCATATATATATCTCCTTAATGCCTAAATTCCAGTCACCAGTACTAGGATATCTAATATCCTATATATGAATAATCTACCTTACAATCCCTACCCTATCCGTTAAAACCACAAAGTATAATTGATATCCGATATATCTAATATATGAATAAATCTACACCCTTCATCCCTAACCTATGCCGTTAAACCACACATAAGAATGGTAATCTCGATATTTCATTATATGATAATTCTAACCCCTTATTGCCAACCTTATCCGGTAAAACCATCACAGCTTAAACTATGGTGTTCCCCTATAATATCTATATTTAAAAATAAATTCCTACCCGTCAAAATCCTCCTATTCCGGTTAAAACCGCACTATACATGGGGTAATCTTTATATTCTAATTATAAATGAAAATCTAACCCTTCCATCCCTAAACCCTATCCGGTAAACCACCAAGGGTATATGACATAATATTCTATAGTGATAAATCTAACCCTTACATCCCTACCTATCGGGTACCCATCAGGTTAGATACATCTATATAAATGACTACCTACATCATATCGGTACCACCAGTAATGATATTTGCTTAATTATCTACCCTTACATCCCTAACCTTGTAAGGAGTACACAATATATTATACTATATGATTGTATTTTAGCTTATCTAGTGTTTGTTTGCCACTAGGTTGTCCATTGAAGCAACCTACAATTAGACTATGTTAATTATAAATTGTTTTAACAGTATAAGGATAGATTGGGTTTTTTTGTAGGGGCAAGAAGAGGCAGTGAGAAACAGAAAACCAAGAAGGATTGGGCTTGGTGTTTTTTCAGAGGCCAGTGATAGAGCAAGGGACATAGTCTAATGTCAGGGAAGGGTACAATTCAAAAAGAAAACCTCCTGTTGCTGTTTTTGTTCTGTCTGACAACAGAACTATAATGTCCCCCCCACTGCAATATACAGTTTAAATTGAAAGATAAAGTCTTCCATACCTCTCGTGTCCCTCAAATTTAACATTTGGCCCCGTAACGTCCGCAGGATGAAGACCTCTGGATGGTTGGACCCAGCGCAGCGATGTTTCTTTCCTGTTGTTTTAACCGTTTAGTTGGGCCCGCCAATTGGGCCAGTAAATACCCAAGTTTTGAATGGGAGTAAATGGTTGACTGTGACATACCCTGGGCCTGAGAAAGCTGGCAAGGAGCTGTCCGCTTTATTACACAGGTCCCTGCCTGAGGCAAAATAAAGCCTGACCTTGGCGCTCGGCTCACGGAAGGGATATGCTTCGCAAAGGCAGTGGCTATCAGTTTTTCAGTGCAAGAGAAGTTTTTTTCCCTAGATGGAAATATGGCCCACTTGTTGAGGGGCCTTTACCCGGAGAAGTTTTTGCTAAAGCCACGATCTACGCACCAGTTTTTTTTCTACGCTAATTACAGAGAAGAGGATGAGACAACTCCCCCCAGTTTTGTGGGCAAGTTGGGCATTACGGGAAAACCTCTGGAAGTAAGCCTTAATAAGGTGGTGCCTGGCTTGATTAGCTGGAAACTTGTGTTAACTGAAAACCAATAGCCTCCTCGTAACCAGTTTGTTGTTTTTGGGCCGCCCTACGCGAAGCCATGAAGTGAAGAAAACCGCATTAAAAGAAAAGGTGGAGAGCCATAACTGACATTTTCTTTTTCCGGGGTATTTTCTGCGGGAAGGCCCATCGAGCGGACAGCCAGAGGAAAGGAACCAATCCCCCAGATGTTCTTCTTAAGCTGTTGACAGTCACTGTTCCTCTTGAGTCAAGCGGCGGTGAAACCTCCCTATAGACTAGGGGGGAATGGTTTAACAAAGAGTTGCGGCGGTTCTCCTGGCAGCAAATACAGCAGAGGTGGCCAGTCTCTTCCCAAGCAAATATCAAAACTTACCCAGCCAGCCAGGGGGCCAGTACGACGAAGTGGGGGTAGAGGACCCCACAACGATGTTTTGGGCACTGGGGTGGGGGCCCCATGGGGCATTTTTGCTCGAACAATGCCCCCTGCCTCAGAAGAACCACCATTTTAAACTAATGGGGCCCCGCGCAGTCGGGGCCGACTGCGGTGGAAGCGGATGCCCTGCCCATGGAACAAGAGGAAGGGCTTATTCGCAACCCGCCCTTTGTGTACAGCAGGCTGGGAGGGGAGAACAGCCCATTGCCTGTTTTTGTTTTGAACACCTGGCCTCAATGGTACCTACCCATGACCCGTTCTTCTTTGACAAGGAAAGGATTCCAGGACCTTGAAAAAGACCAGTCCCATCGGTGTTTCTCTCTCTGGGCAGTATATACCCCAATTGAAGTGGTGGGGCACAACCTGTGGCTTATACATATTGTTTTTTTGACAATTGTTGGCCTTGTGTAGGGGTTGTTGGTGGTGGTGGAACAGCCCGACACCCCGAAAGCTCGTCCCCAGTTATCAATTTGGCCATGAATGTTCCCTGTCAGGAGCTGGAAAAAGGATTACTCTTGGCTGCAGAGAGGGCGGGATGACTAAGGGAGATGTTCCCAGCCAAACTTGTTAGAACGCCAGCCAGCTCGGTGCGGGGCAAAGTGGCCGCGGTCGTGTTAACAACAGCAGCTTGCCGTACAAAAGCTGCCACTGGCCGTGCGGGGAATTGTACGTAGCAAATCCAGACTGGAAAACCCGCCACGCGGTCAACCTTGTTCCACGTTAGAGCATGACAGAAAATAGTCGTCTATGGAGTGACAAGTGGGCTGCCATGTAGGGAAAAACGCTACTGTACAGATAAGAAACCGATAAGCAGCCCTAAATGCTGGACCAGCAATGGGCCCCGTGGTAGAGGAAATGGCTATCCCGAACTGGTGGGGAGAGGGGGGTACGGAGGGCCCTGGGGCCTGTGAGGATAAATTGGAACCAGGCCCCTCAACCAGTGGCTTATGCCCACTCGAACGATTAGGTAGCGGAAAAGTGTGTTGTGGGTTGCCGACATCGCATGAGGTGGGAATGCCGGTCCTGGAAGGAAGAGTAACTGCCCCCCAACACCCCCAAAAAGATAATGGCCTTCCCAGAATAAGTTCCCCAGCACAGATTTTCATGTCTTCCGCCACAAATGTGGGCCAGTTTGGGGTTGACAGATTGCACAGCGGCAAGGCCTGAGTGTTGGGTGCTGCGGCCCCACTGGAGGGGTATATTGCCCCTGTGGATGATTGTGAGGAAAAAACTATGGATTTTCTGTAAGCTATTGACCAACCCATGGAGACAAGGAAAACTTTCCCCTCCCTCCAGCCAAAGGTTACAGAACATTTCCCCCCCCACGCATTATATCAGAAGTAAGGAAAGCTGATTGCGCAAGGCCATCCCCCTGGATGGGGGAGGTACATCAAGGAAAGTCCAAAGTCCCTGGGCCACTCCCATTTGTCCTGGGTTCCCGAAAAGAAGGGATGTGGTGTGTCCTCCAGGTTGCTGGTTAGACCAACCGGCGGTTAAATTCCTTGCAACCAGCACCGAGTGCACAATACCCCCCGCTGCCACGAAAATTGAGGAATCCATTTTTGGCCCACATTGAACGGCTGCCCTTATTTCTCCTCATTGGACCTGGCCAGTGTTATTGGCCAAGTGGCTGTGCGCCAGAACGACGCGGGCCCAAAACCTTTTTTTTATCCTCCCCTGGCCCTTATTATGAAATTCAACAGAAATGCCCATTTTGGCCTTGACAAATGGCCCCCGCAACTTTCCCCCCAAAGAGCTTAATGGAACGATGCCTGGGTGGACATGACACTATGCCAAAGTTTAACCATATATAATCCGATGAATGTGGTTATACTTCTCTAGAAACATTTTGGAGGAACATATCCTACACTTGGACACTGTTGCTAGCCGTTTAAGTATTTGGCTAAAAAAAAAAAATCTTGGCCTTAATTTAAAGCCCTGCCTAAGTGTCCGTTTGGCCCCAAACAGGCATCTAACCTACTGGGACATATATTGTATTAGCAGGAAGGGTGGCCTTCCTCTAAACCCCCCGGTAAAGTGCCGGCCTAACAAAGTTGGCCTCCTCCCCACTAATGGGGGCAAATGAAGGAATCCTTTTTTCCTGGGCCTGCTGATCTAACTTCGCGCTATTGTTTCCAAGAAACTTTCCTGCTTTGTGCAAGCCCCCTTTGTAAGCACTTCGAAGAGGCCATTAATGAGGGGAAGGTGAACTAATCGACGCCAGGTGAACCCGATTGGACCTTGGGGGTACTCTTTAAGAAAGCAACAAAGCCTTTTTGAAAGCAAGTTCTTTAAAAACCTGCTTTGATCCTCCCACTCTGGTACTGGCATATGCGGATTAAATACCTTTTTGTTGCGGCAATTGGGACAAGGCTGCAAGAAAACCGCCATGGGTACTATAAAACCGCCATTTGAACATGGCAAAGGGAGAGAAGAGGACGACGAAGTCCTGGCCATTGGGGTCCCTGGCCGTCAACTGCGTGGAAGTGGTGCGCAGTTATAATGCATGAAACTGGGGGGCCCACTTCACTGGCCAGCAAAAGACGAACAGCTAGTCCGCGTTACTTACCTTCTTTTTGCTCCCCGCCAGACTAGGTACAATAGTCCAAGAAGTGGTGCCACAGTGCCCAAAAGGTGGGCTGATTTATAAGACTCCTCCCAATCAACCTCCACACTCCCCTCGAAAGGCGTGCCACTACGGGAACCTTTTTTGGACGAGGGTAGCCATGGGAACTAAAAACGAAAAGGACGGTGGTGCAACCAGAGGGTACCGGTGATGGGCCCTCGGGATTAATTTGACGCACTTTTCCTCTAAAGTTTTGCCATGGTAAATGCCCCACAAAGGAGCACCCCGCCCAGAACTACAGCTAAACTGAAGTGTGGAAAACCATGTTTTATAGGCCCCATAAATGGTATTTTTTTCCCTCACGCGTATTTTCTCCCTGTCCGATCAGGTTCCACAATTTTTTGTAACCAGCTGGTCCACTGAACTTCCTGCAGATTTCCAAGGGGGCGTAAGTCACGCACGAACCTCCCTAATCACCCCAGGGAAATGGAGTTGGTTGCTTGTTGAAATCACATTTTTTTTAAATCACATTGCTAAATCCTGTTTTGAGAACCCTGGGGGGTGGAGTTAAACCCAATGATAGTAATGCCCAGAGAGTTCTGCCGGATGTTTGTTGTGTGGGCTTCAACAACACATATATCCATTCAACAGGTACTAACTACTCCCCTTTTTTTCTTGTTGTTTCGTAGACAGGCTAGACTGGCCCGCTAACCTAATACTGCCGGGCAACTGAAGACTCCCCAATGAAACGCAGTCCAGAACAATGGAATTCAGATGCCTGGCTGGCGGTTTTTTTGGAGGCACGGACCTTAGTAAAGCCTAAAGTAAGACCCGCAAAAGAGATTTTTCCCAAGGTGGAAAAGGACCTGCACCGGAAACCAGGAGCATTCGAGCTGTTGAAATCGGAACCCAAAAGCAACACGAAGTCCCTTTAAGCGTGGCCCAAGGGTTGGGAACCTGAATCCTTATATCGTATGTATCTCACCCGCGAACAGAATTTTTTTCGATCCTAATCCTGGTAGAAACCTGAGCGAGGACAAGCAGGCAAAGTGTAAACGTGTACATAAGATCTGCTCCAACTTTGTTAATTTTCCCTACCATGAGGAAGTAATTAAGGCTGCCTGGCGGGGTGAATCCAAGGAGAAGTCCCCACCTCTTTGGCACGCCAGTCAGGGCACTACTATTCTGGCAGGCATTTACCACTGAAATCAGTTGGGGCTATCTCAGCCGCAACCACACCCTGAAAGTTCCAGCGATTAGGAGTTTTGCCCCTGACTCTTGCAAATAACTTTTTTGAGAAGGTTCCCCTGAAAATTGAGAAGGATTAAAGGCCTCCAAAGGAGACCCTGTTTTTCGGGAGGAAGGAAAACCGGAAGGGGTATGTTTCCCTTTTTCCCAGGTAGTGGGGAATGCCCCCGGACAAAGTTAAAAGGACTGAAAACCAAGTCCTAATGGAAGCAGAGTGAACGCTTATCCGGTGCGGTCCACCCCCGCATCAGCTTGGCCTGTCAGATTAATGGGAATTTTAAACACAACTGTTGCTGAGACATACAAGAAAAAAAAATGTTAAATATTGTTTTGTGTTTCTTCTTTTTCTTACAGCGGCCATTTTGTCCTAGTGGGGCCGGTTTGGGCACCTCGAAGTTGGATTTGTTCGATTAGTCACTTGTAGTGATATGTTTTACAAGTCCCAAATTTGGGTTTTTGTTTTTGTGTTCATAGTCCCCATTTAAGTTTATATAGATTAGGAGATGTTTTTAACCTGAATATTACTTTTTGGCGGCACAGCCTTTTTGTACCATAGCAAACGGTTTTTCAGGAGAACCGCTGAGTATTGGGTGTAACTAAGTTAAAGTGTTTTTTTATTTGATATAACAAGGAAGTGCCGTTAAGACTAGATAGTGGAAAATTATCAACAACCGAGGTACGTGTTCTGAATTTTCGAAAAGGGGCAGAAGTGGTCAGGAGGTTACAAAATATTTAAGATAGATTGTAAATTAAGTTTGCACTATGTTGTCAGTGAGCACTAAATTAGAACCCCCTATTTAAATTATACTGTTTAAAGTATGAGATTTGGTTTTGTTGGGGGAAAAGAAAGGAGAGGAACAAGGAACCGAAGAGGAGTGGGCTGGGTTCGGCCAGTGATAGAGCCCAGGGACAGTAGTCTCAAAATGTCCCCATGGAAAGGTATACCAAATATTTCCAAAAGAAAAACCTCCTGTGGCTGTTTGCTGTGTCTGACAAGAAACTAATAAGTGCCCCACTTGGCAATAAAGTTTTAATTGATTTAAGAAAAAAGTCTTTTCCCATACCTCGTGTCCTCATGTTTTGGCATACCTATCACCTCGGTAACCAGCACAGTAATATGAATATCTATATATCCTCAAATATGAATAAAATCTCACCCTTACATCCTACCTATCCGCGTAAAACCATGCAACAGTAAAATATGTATCATCTTTATATACTTATATGATTAAAATTCTACACCTTACATCCCTACCCTATCCGTAACCAGCACAGTATATGAAATATCTATATAATGCTAATAGTTGAAAATAAATCTTACCCTTACATCCTACCTATCCGGTACCAGGCACGTGATTATGGTAATCTATATATCTAATATATTAAAAGTCTACCCTTACATCCTTACCCTATCCGGTAACCAGCACAAAGTAATGGTAAAATCTATATATCGATATAATTGATAAATCCCTCCCCTTTCCCCCCTTACATCCTACCTATCCGTAACCAGCCCACAGTAAATGTTTATCTTAATTATCTAATATATGAAATCTACCTTTACACCTACCCTATCCCGGTAACCACCCACAGTAAAATGGTAAAATCTATATATCTAAATCATGATAATCTACCCTTACAAACTCCTTACTATCCGGTAACCGCCACATAAGTAGATTATCCTAATATATCTATATAATAATAATATCTACCCTTTACAATCTCCTATTTCCGGTAACCAGCATAGTAAGTACTTGGTAAAATCTAATATATCTTATATATGAATACAATCTACCCTTACAATCCTACACTAGACCTACAAATCCGACAGCACAGTTAGATAGTGTAAAACTCTATATATCTATTATGAAATAAAAAAATCTACCCTTACATCCCTAAACCTATCCGGTAAACCAACACAGTATACTGGTATCTATAATATCTGATAATGAATAAATCTACCCTTACAAATCCCTACCTCTACCGTAAACACCACAACAGTAAATATGAAATCCTATAATCTATATGATAATCCTACCTTACATACCCTACCTCATATCCGGTAAAAACACCACACAATAGAATGGTATCTTATATCTTATATTGATAATCCTACACCTAAATCCTACCTAATCCCGGTAAACCAGGCAACGTATATGGTTAATCTATCATATCTATATATTATAAATCTAACCCTTACAACCTACCTATCCGCGTAACACAGCACACGTTAATAAATGATCTCTATATATCTTATAAATATAAATCTACCTTACAGTCCTACCTATCCGTAACCCAGCACAACCAGTATATTGGTACTATTATCTTATCTGATAAATCACCCTTTACATCCTACCTATCCGGTAACCCAGCCACAGTATAATGGTAATCTATATATCCTATATATGATAAATCTACCCTTCTACATCCTACCTCCTTCCGGTAACTACCAACAGTATATGTATCTATATCATTCTAATTTATAGAATCTATCCCTTACATCCTACCCTATCGCCGTTTAAACCAGCCAACAGTAATGGTGATCTATATATTATATATCATAAATCCTAAACCCTCACACCTCCCCTATCGGTAACTAACCACACAGTAAATATGTATTCTATATATCCATATAATGAATAAATCTATCTTACATCCTACGCATCTGGAACCACAACAGTATAGGTATCTATATATCTATTATATGAACATAAATCTACCCTTACATCACCTATCCGGTAACCAGCCCAGTATCATGTAAATATATATCTATATCATGAATAATCTACCCTTACATCCAACCTATCCGGTAACCAGTCACAGTTAAAAATAAATGGAACTATATCTAATCTATATATGTTAGATTAATCTTACCCGTCCATCCCTAACCTATCCGGTAACCCAGCACAGTAAATAATGGTAATCTAAAATATTCTATATATGATAAATCTCCCTTACCCCTAACCTATCGCGATTAACCAGCACAAGTAATATGATAATCTCTATATATCATAATAAAAAAAATAAAATCGTTTCACCTTAACATCCCAACCTATCCGGTAACCCAAGCAACGTATATGGTATTATATATTATATATATATATAATGGAAATAAATCTATCCTTAACATCCACTCCTATCTGTAACCAGCACAGTATATGGTAAAAATCTACATATTCTTATTGATAAATTCTAACCCCCTTAACTCCTACCTATCCGGGTAACCAGCACAGTAATATGAGTACTCATATATCTATATATGATAAATCTACCCTTACATCCTAACTATCTGGTAACCAGCACAGTAATGGAATCGATTTCTATATATGATAACTACCCTTACATCCTACCTATCCGGTACCAGCACAGTATATGATATCTAATATCTTATATATGATAAATCTAGCCTTACATCCTACCTATCCTATAACCCACACAGTATATGAATATCTATATATTCTATATATGATAATACTACCTTACATCCTACCTCCGATAACCTGACGTATGAATACTCTATATTATAAATCTACCCTTACATCTACCTATGGTACCAGCACAGTATATTGGTATCTATATAATCATATTGATAAATCTAGCCTTACATCCTACCTATCCAGTAACCAGAACACAGTAATATGATATCTATATACTATATTGATAAATCTTATCACCTTACATCTACCTATCTGGTACCAGCACAGGATTATTGAATATCTATATATAAAATCTACCCTTACATCCTACCATTCTGGTAACCAGCACAGTATATAGTGATATCTATATGATAAATAATCTCCCTACACACCTACCTTATCTGTACAACCAGCAACGGATATGGTATTTCTATATATGATCAATCTACCCTTACATCCTACCTACCTGTACCCAGCACATTATATGAGTATCTATATATCTATATATTGATAAATCTGACCTTACATCCTACCTATCTGGTACCCAGCACAGTATATGTATCCTATATATCTATATAGATACAATCTACCCTTACATCCTACTATCTGGTAAACAGTACATATATGGTATCTATAATCTATTATATGATAAATTCTACCCTAATCCACCATATCGGTACCAGCACAGTATATGGTAATCTATATCTTATATGATAATCTTACCCTTAATCCTACCTATCCAGTAACCAGCACAGTATAGAACTAATATTTCTATATATGATAAATCTACCCTTACATCCTACCTATCTGGTAACCAGCACAGTATATGGTTCTATAGAGTATGATAAATCTAACCTTACATCCTCACCTATCCTTTAACCACAACAGTAAAAATGGTATCCTATTTATCTATATATGAAATATTTCCTACCCTTAATCCTACCTACTGGGTAACCACTAGCAGTATATGGTATCTGAATATCCTTATAGTATGATTAAATCTACCCTTTCACATCCTACCTATCGGTAACCAGTCCTACTAATACTGTTATCTATTATATCTATATAGAAAAATCGACCCTTTAGATCCTACCTATCTGTACAGCACGTATATGGTCTCTATATACTATATATGATAAATTACCCTTAGATCCACCTAATCCGTAACCATCACATTATATGGTAATCTATATATGCTAAATCTTTTTCCTACCCTTACATCCTACCTATCCGGTAACCAGCACTTATATGGTTCTATATCTAATATAGATAATCTACCCTATCTCCTACTATCTGGTTAACCAGCACAGATATGGTATCTATATACTATATATGATCAATCTACCTTAATCCTACCTATCATTATGGGGGGATTATAGTTTTTGGGGGGTGGACATGCCCTTTTAAACAAATTGACTAGGGAGAAACGTCACTCCCTGCAAATAGTCTAGGAAGTTGTGTGCGAATGGTCGTTCGTGGCCACCTAGGCTGTGGTCAATACGGTGCCAGCGGGCACGGCCAATCACTAGTTGCAGGTGCCGGGGGTGTGACGGGGGACGCTACAATTGGTCATCTCCTAAGGGCCCGTGATCCATCTACACTGCTTTTCTAGCCTACGATATCGAATTGCGATGGTTTTGCCAAGCACAAGATAACATCTGGCACTGTATAGTTGTGTCACACGAGTTGTCATATGCAAGTTGTTACATTACAACAACCGTAAGAGTGACTGGGGAATGAGAGGTGAGGGGCCTGAACATGAAACACGAATGCGAATCAATCAGCTTCCTCTCCCCACAAGGTCCAACTGACAGCCCAGGAGTTCACTGCATTTAACTCTTTCAGCCTGCCGGTGTCCAGACCCTAATGTCTGGTTCCGTCCCCCGTCCCCCTGGTATGTGGGGTTGGAAGTTCAGTCTTGTTAATATATTAACCTCTTCATGCGGGCTGAATTTTTGGTGAGGTAAGTATACTACACATCACATATTACTTATTATTACTGTGTCTGTATGTTAGAGTTTGTACATGTTAGATTATGTGTAGGTGTGTAAGTGTAAGAGCATGTGTCTGTGTTGAAAGAATCATATGTAAGAGTGTGGCGTGAATGAGTGAGAGTGTTGTGTGTATGTATAAAACTGTCTGAGACTGCTACCAGCACGGTTTATAGTCTGTACCTGGATTGGTAATGAAATGTAGTGAGTATGTAATATGTATGTGTGTGAGAAATGTGTGTATCAGTATGTATGTATGCATGTTGTGTGTAAGCAAGTGTTGTGAATGCCTGTGTCAAGGTATGTAAAAGTGTAGCAGTTGGTAATACTGGATAATGATATACCTTACTGCAATTATAAGGATATTAGAAGTCACTGAGGAGTTCTGCGTCTATATAAAGGTACAAGGACACAGACTGAGTTATACAGGGACTCTGGGTACCACTCATGTATTATAAGAAGAATGTGTATCCCCTACTGTAAATTATAAGGATATTAGAAGTCACTGAGGAGATCTGTGTCCATATAAAGGTACAAGGACACAGACTGAGTTATACAGGAAATCTGGGTACCACTAATGTATTATAAGGGATATGTATCCCCTACTGTAACTTATAAGGATATTAGAAGACACTGAGGATTCTCTGTGTCCAATAAAGTAGAAGGACCCAGACTGAGTTATAAAGGGAACTCTGGGTACCACTCATGTATTAAGGATAATGTATCCCCTACTGTAAATTATAAGGATATTAGAAGTCACTGAGGAGTTCTATGTCCATATAAAGGTCACAAAGACACAGACTGAGTTATACAGGGAACTCTGGGTACCACTCATTATTATAAAGGATAGATGTTCCCCTGCTGTAAATTATAAGGATATTAGAAGTCACCTGAGGAGTTCTATGTCCTATAAGGTACAAGGACCAGACTGAGTTATACAGGCAACTCTTGGTACCACTTATGTATTATTAGGGATAATGTATCCCCTACTGTAATTATAAGGTTTAAAGTCACTGAGGAGTTGCGTTACCACAAAAGTCACAGAACTGAGGTAACTTTCATATGCATCAGGGCTGCAGATTCCCTCTTCCCCCCCAACCCCACACTTTAGAGGCACCCTTATATCCCCCTACTCCAAGGCACCCCCTCCTACCCATCAACTTGAGGAACCCCTACCCCCTTAATTCGGCAGCATCCACTAACCACCCCCACACACAACACTAATCACTCTATAACTAACCTACTTTAGAGGCATCCTTCATAGACCAACCTAAGGTTCATCTATTCTCTGCTCACATGTTATATAACACATCACAAGGGCGGGGGTAAAAAAAATATTGTGTGTTACATAAATTGATGATTTTGGGATTTTTATTACTTTTATAATTAACTGTAAAATTTGGGGGTGCTTGGTGGGGAGCACACAAATAACTGCCTAGGGGAGATAATTTATAAATCGCCCTGATTGGAATAATTATCAGTAAATACCAATACGTGTCTTTAACTATCCCCTAGTACAGTAGGGTTGGAATAATTATCAGTAATACCATACTTGTCTTATAACTATCCCCCTAGTACAGTAGGGATTGAATAATTATCAGTAAATACCATACTGTGTCTTTAATACTATCCCCCTAGTACAGTAGGGATGGAATAATTATCAGTAAATCCCATACTGTGTCTTTATAACTATCCCCTAGTCAGTAGGGATTGGAATAATTATCAGTAAATACCAATACTGTCTTTATAACTATCCCCCTATACAGTAGGGATTGGAATATATCAGTAAATACCAATACTGTGTCTTTATAACTATCCCCTAGTACAGTAGGGATGGATAATTATCATAAATACCAATACTGTGGCTTTATAAACTATCCCCCCTAGTGCATTAGGGATTGGAATAATTATAGTAAAATACCAATGACTGTCTTTATAACTATCCCCCTAGTACAGTAGGATTGGAATAATATCAGTAATACCAATACTGTGCTTTAATAACTATCCCCTAGTGCAGTAGGATTGGAATAATTATCAGAAATACAATATGTGTCTTTATACTATCCCCCTGTGCATAGGGATGGAATAATTATCAGTAAATACCAATACGTGTCTTTATAACTTCCCCCTAGTACAGTAGGGATTGAAATTATCAGAAATACCAATACTTCTGTCTTTATACCTATCCCCTAGTGCAGTAGGGATTGGAATTATCAGTAATACCAATAGGTCTTTATAACTATCCCCTAGTACAGTAGGATGGAATATTATCAGTAAATACCAATACTGTGTCTTTATAACTATCCCCTAGTCATTAGGGATTGAAAATTATCAGTAAAACAATACTGTGTCTTTATCACTATCCCCTAGTGCAGTAGGGATTGGAATAATTATCAGTTAAATACCAATACTGTCTTTATAAACTATCCCCCTAGTACATAGGGATTGGAATAATTATCAGTAAATACAATACTCGTGTCTTTATAACTATCCCCCATAGTGCAGTAGGATTGGAATAATTATCGTAAATACCATACTGTGTCTTTATAACTATCACCCTAGTACAGTAGGGATTGGAATAATACAGTAAATACCAATACTGTGTCTTTTAACTATCCCCCTAGTACAGTAGGGATTGGAATAATTATCAGTAAATACCAATACTGTGTCTTTATAACTATCCCCCTAGTGCAGTAGGGATTGGAATAATTATCAGTAAATACCAATACTGTCTTTATAACTATCCCCCTAGTACAGTAGGGATTGAATAATTATAGTAAATACCAATACTGTCTTTATAATATCCCCCTAGCAGTGGGATTGGAATAATTATCAGTAAATACCAATACTGTCTTTATAACTATCCCCCTAGTACATTAGGGATTGGAATAATTATCAGTAAATACCAATACTGTGTCTTTATAACGATCCCCTAGTACAGTAGGGATTGGAATAATTATCAGTAATAACCAATACTGTGTCTTTATAACTATCCCTAGTACAGTAGATTGGAATAATTATCAGTAAATACCATACTGTGTCTTTAAAACTCTCCCCTAGTACGTAGGGATTGGAATATTATCAGTAATACCAATACTGTCTTTATAACTATCCCCCTAGTACAGTAGGGATTGGAATATATTATCAGTAATACCAATACTGTTCTTTATAACTATCCCCCTAGTGCAGTAGGATTGGAATAATTATCAGTAAATACCAATACTGTCTTTATAACTATCCCCCTAGTACAGTAGGGATTGGAATAATTATCAGTAAATACCAATACGTGTCTTTATACTATCCGTCCCTCCCCCTAGTACGTGGGATTGGAAAATTTCATAATACCAATACTGTCTTTATACTAACCCCCCTAGTAAGTAGGGATTGGAAAATTATCATTAAATACCATAACTGTTCTTATAACTATCCCCTAGTCAGTAGGGATTGAATAATTATCAGTAAATACCAATACTGTTCTTTATCTATCCCAGTACAGTAGGGATTGGAATAATTATCAGTAAATACCAATACTGTGTCTTTATAACTATCCCCTAGTACAGTAGGATTGTAATTATCAGTAAATACCATTCTGTGTCTTATAACTATCCCCCTAGTACATGTAGGGATTGGAATAATTATCAGTAAATACCAATACTGTGTCTTTATAACTATCCCCTAGTACAGTAGGATTGGAATATTATCAGTAAATACAATCCTGTCTTATAACTATCCCCCTAGTGCAGTAGGGATTGGAATAATTATCAGTAAAATACCATACTGCCTTCTAATAACTATCCCCCTTGCATAGGGATTGGAATAATTATCATAAATACCAATACTTGTCTTTAAATATCCCCCTATGTCATAGGGATTGAAAATTATCAGTAAATACCAATACTGTCTTTAACTATCCCCCTAGTACAGTAGGGATTGAATATTATCAGTAAATACCAATACTGTGTCTTATAACTATCCCCCAGTGCAGTAGATGGAATAATTATCAGTAAATACCAATACTAGTGTCTTTATAACTATCCCCCAGCATAGGGATGGATAATTATCAGTAAATACCAATACTGTGTCTTTGATAACTATCACCCTACAGTAGGATTGGAATAATTAATCAGTAAATACCAATACTGTGTCCTTTATAACTACCCCCTAGTCAGTATGATTGGAAAATTATCATTAAATACCAATACTGTTTCTTATAACTATCCCCCTAGTACAGTAGGGATTGAATAATTATCAGTAAATACCAATACTGTGCTTTATAACTATCCCGCTAGTACAGTAGATGGAATAATTAATCAGTAATACCAATACTGTCTTTATAACCACCGCCCACTAGTACATTAGGGATTGGAATAATTATCAGAAATACCAATACTTGTCTTTATAACTATCCCTCCCTTAGTGCAGTAGGTATTGCTAATAATTATCAGTAAATACCAATACTGTCTTTATAACTATCCCCCCTAGTGCGTGGGATTGGAATTTATCAGAAATACTAATACTGGTCTTTATAACTATCCCCCTAGTACAGTAGTGATTGTGAATAAGTTCTCAGTAAATACCAATACTGTCTTTATAACTATCCCCTCATTTTCCTATACGTTAAGGATTGGAATAATTATCAGTAAATACCATACTGTCTTTATAACTATCCCCCTAGTACAGTAGGATTGGAAAATTATCATTAATATCCAATACTGTCTTTATAACTATCCCCCTAGTACAGTAGGTATTGGAAATAATTTCAGTAATATACCAATACTGTGCTTTATAACTATCCCCCTAGTCATTAGGATTGGTAATTATCAGTAAATACCAATCCTGTCTTATAACTATCCCCCTAGTCAGTAGGGATTGGAATAATATCAGTAAATACCAATACTGTGCTTTAATAACTATCCCCCTATGTACAGTAGGGATTGGAATAATTATCAGTAAATACCATAGCTGTGTTATAACTACCCCCCTAGTACAGTAGGGATTGGAATAATTATCAGTAAATACCAATACTGTGTCTTTATAACTATCCCCTAGTACAGTAGGGATTGGAATAATTATCAGTAAATACCAATACTGTGTCTTTATAACTATCCCCCTAGTACAGTAGGGATTGGAATAATTATCAGTAAATACCAATACTGTGTCTTTATAACTATCCCCCTAGTACAGTAGGGATTGGAATAATTATCAGTAAATACCAATACGTATCTGTGTCTTTATAACTATCCCCCTAGTACAGTGGGATTGGAATAATTTCAGTAAAACCCAATACTGTGTCTTTATACTCTATCACCCCTAGTCAGTAGGGGATGTGGAATAATTATCAGTAAATACCAATACTGTCTTTATAACTATCCCCCTAGTACAGTAGGGATTGGATAATTATCAGTAAATACCAACTGTGTGCTTGTATACTCCCCCTAGTACAGTAGGGATTGAATAATTATCAGTTAAATACCAATACTGTCTTTATAACTATCCCCCTAGTACAGTAGGATTGGAATTAATTATCAGTAAATACCAATACTGTGTCTTTAATAACTCCCCCTAGTACAGTAGGGATTGGAAATTATCAGTAAATACCAATACTGTCTTTATAACTACCCCCCTAGTACAGTAGGGATTGGAAAAATTATCAGTAAATACCAATACTGTGTCTTTATAACTATCCCCCTAGGCAGTAGGGATTGGAATAATTATCAGTAAATCCAATACTGTCTTTTATAACTATCCCCCTAGTACAGTAGGATTGGAATAATTATCATAAATACCAATACTGTGTCTTTTATACTATCCCCCTATTACAGTAGGGATTGGAATAATATGATCAGTAAATACCAATACTGTTCTTTATAACATCCCCCTAGTAGCAGTAGGGATTGGAATAATTATCAGTAAATACCAATACTGTGTCTTTATAACTATCCCCCTAGTACAGTAGGGATTGGAATAATTATCAGTAAATACCAATACTGTGTCTTTATAACTATCCCCTAGTACATAGTGGATGTGAAATTATCAGTAAAATACCAAACTGTCTTTATAACCCCCTAGTACAGTAGGATTGGAATAATTATCAGTAAATACCAATACTGTGTCTTTTAACTCTCCCCTAGTGCAGTAGGATTGGAATAATTATCAGTAAATACCAATACTGTGCTTTATAACTATCCCCCTAGTACAGTAGTGATTGGAATAATTATCAGTAAATACCAATACTGTGTCTTTATAACTATCCCCCTAGTGCAGTAGGGATTGGAATAATTATCAGTAAATACCAATACTGTGTCTTTATAACTATCACCCTAGTACATGGGATTGGAATAATTATCAGAAAATACCAATACTGTGCTTATAATAACTATCCCCCTAGTGCAGTAGGGATTGGAATAATTATCAGTAAATCCAATACTGTGTCTTTATAACTACCACACCCCCTAGTAACAGTAGGATTGGAATAATTATCAGTAATACCAATACTGTGTCTTTATTACTATCCCCCTATTCAGTAGGGATTGGAATAATTATCAGTAATACCAATACTGTCTTTATAACTATCCCCCCCTAGTACAGTAGTGCATGCGGAAATAAATAATATACCATATGTCCTAACTATCCCACAATATTATCGTTCCAGTTATAACTATCCCCCCTATCAGTAGGATTGGAATAATTATCAGTAAATACCAATACTGTGTCTTTATAACTATCACCCTACTACATTAGGATTGGAATAATTATCAGTAAATACCAATACTGTGTCTTTATAACTATCCCCCTATTGTGCAGTAGGGGATTGTGAATAATTATCATAAATACCATACTGTCTTTAAACTATCCCCCTAGTACGTAGGGATTGGAATAATTATCAGTAATACCAATACTGTGTCTTATAACTATCCCCCTAGTGCAGTAGGTATTGGAATAATTACCATAAATACCAATACTGTTCTTTATAACTACTACCCCCCTAGTACAGTAGTGATTGGAATATTATCAGTAAATACCAATACTCGTGTCTTTATAACTACCCCCCCCTAGTACAGTAGGTGTTGAATAATTATCAAAAATACCAATACTGTGCTTATAACTATCCCCCTGTACAGTAGGGATTGGAATAATTATCAGTAAATACCAATACTGTGTCTTTATACTATCCCCCTAGTACAGTAGGGATTGGAATAATTATCAGTAAATACCAATACTGTGTCTTTATAAACTATCCCCCTAGTACAGTAGGATTGGAATAATTATCGTAAATACCAATACTGTGTCTTTATAAACTATCCCCTAGTACAGTAGGGATTGGATAATTATCAGTAAATACCAATACTGTCTTTAAACTACCCCTAGTACGTAGTGATTGAATAATTATCAGTAAATACCATATACTGTCTTTATAAACTATCCCCTAGTACAGTAGGGATTGGAATAATTCAGTAAATACCAATACTGTGTCTTTATAACTATCCCCCTATACTATAGGGATTGGAATATTATCAGTAAATACCAATACTGTGTCTTATAACTACCCCCTATGTACAGTAGGGATTGAATAATATCAGTAAATACCAAATTGTCTCTTATAACTATCCTAGTACAGTAGTGATTGGAATAATTCTCAGTAAATACCATACTCGGTCTTTATAACTATCCCCCTATGCAGTAGGGATTGAATAATTATCAGTAATACAATACTGTCTTTATAACTATCCCCCTAGTACAGTGAGGTTGGAATAATTATCAGTAAATACCTACTGTGCTTTATAACTATCCCCCTAGTCAGTAGGGATTGGAATAATTATCAGTAAATACCATCCTGTGTCTTTATAACTCCACCCCCCTAGTACAGTAGGGATTGGAATAATTATCAGTAATACCATACTGTGTCTTTTATACTTCCCCCTATACAGTAGGATTGGAATAATTATCAGTAAATACCATACTGTGTCTTTTATAACTATCCCCCTAGTACAGTGTGATTGAATAATTATCAGTAAATACCAATACTGTGTCTTATAACTATCCCCCTAGTACATTAGGATTGGAATAATTATCATTAATACCAATACTGTGTCTTTATAACTATCACCCTAGTACAGTAGGATTGGAATAATTATCAGTAAATACCAATACTGTGTCTTTATAACTATCCCCTAGTCAGTAGGGATTGGAATAATTACCAGTAAATACCAATACTGTGTCTTTATAACTACCCCCCTAGTACAGTAGGGATTGGAATAATTATCAGTAAATACCAATACTGTGTCTTTATAACTATCCCCCTAGTCAGTAGGGATTGGAAATAATTACATTAAATACCAATACTGTTCTTTATAACTATCCCCTCCCTAGTACAGTAGTGATTGGAATAATTATCAGTAAAACCAATACTGTTCTTTATAACTACCCCCTATACAGTAGGGATTGGAATAATTATCAGTAAATACCAATACTGGCTTATAACTATCCCCCTAGTACAGTAGGGATTGGAATAATTATCAGTAAATACCAATACTGTCTTTATACATCCCCTATTACAGTAGGATTGAATAATTATCAGTAAAAACCAATACTGTTGCTTTATAACTATCCCCCTAGTACAGTAGGATTGGAATAATTATCAGTAAATACCAATACTGTTCTTTATAACTATCCCCCTAGTACAGTAGGGATTGGAATATTATCAGTAAATACCAATCGTGTCTTTTCCTATCCCCCTAGTCATTAGGATTGGAATAATTATCAGTAAATACCAATACTGTGTCTTTATAACTATCCCCCTAGTACAGTAGGGATTGGAATAATTATCAGTAAATACCATACTGTGTCTTATAACTATCCCCCTAGTACAGTAGGATTGGAATAATTATCATTAAATACCAATACTGTCTTATAACTATCCCCTATACAGTAGTGATGGAATAATTATCAGTAAATACCAATACTGTGTCTTTATAACATCCCCCTAGTCAGTAGGGATTGGAATAATTATCAGTAAATACCAATACTGTCTTTTAACTATCCCTATACAGTAGGGATTGAATATTATCAGTAATACCTACTGTCTTTATAACTATCCCCCTAGTGCAGTAGGGATTGGAATAATTACAGTAAATACCAATACTGTGCTTTTATAATATCCCCCTAGACAGTAGGGATTGGAATAATTATCAGTAAATACCATACTGTTCTTTATAACTATCCCCCTAGTACAGTAAGGATTGAATAATTATCAGTAAATACCAATACTGTCTTTATAACTATCCCCCTAGTACAGTAGTGATTGGAATAATTATCAGTAAATACCAATACTGTCTTTATAACTATCCCCTAGTCAGTAGGGATTGGAATAATTATCAGTAAATACAAATACTGTGTCTTTATAACTATCCCCAGTCAGTAGGGATTGGAATATTATCATATTACCAATACGTGTCTTTATAACTATCACCCTAGTCAGTAGGGATTGGAATAATATCAGTAAATACCAATACTGTGTCTTTATACTTCCCCTATTACAGTAGGGATTGGAATAATTATCAGAAATACCATACGGTGTCTTTATAACTATCCCCCTAGTACAGTAGGGATTGGAATAATTATCAGTAAATAACAAATGTGTCTTTATAAACTTCCCCTAGTGACAGTAGGGATTGGAATAATTATCAGTAAATACCAATACTGTCTTTATAACTATCCCCCTAGTACAGTAGGGATTGGAATATTATCAGTAAATACCAATACTGTGCTTTATAAACTATCCCCCTAGTGCAGTAGGGATTGGAATAATTATCAGTAAATACCAATACTGTTCTTTATAACTATCCCCCCTAGTACAGTAGGATTGGAATAATTATCAGTAAATACCAATACTGTGTCTTTATAACTATCCCCTAGTACAGTAGGGATTGGAATAATTATCAGTAAATACCAATACTGTTCTTTATAACTATCCCCTAGTACAGTAGGGATTGGAATAATTATCAGTAAATACCAATACTGTGTCTTTAAAACTATCCCCCTAGTACAGTAGGGATTGGAATAATTATCAGTAAATACCAATACTGTCTTTATAACTATCCCCCTAGTACAGTAGGATTGGAATAATTATCAGTAAATACCATACTGTGTTTTATAACTATCCCCCTAGTGCAGTAGGGATTGGATAATTATCAGTAAATACCAATACTGTCTTTATAACTATCCCCTAGTACAGTAGGGATTGGAATAATTATCAGTAAATACCAATATTGTCTTTATAACTATCCCCCTAGTACAGTAGGGATTGGAATAATTATCAGTAAATACCAAGTGTCTTATAACATCCCCCTAGTACAGTAAGGGATTGGAATAATTATCAGTTAAATACCAATACTGTGTCTTTATAACTATCCCCTAGTACAGTAGGGATTGGAATAATTATCAGTAAATACCAATACTGTCTTTATAACTATCCCCCTAGTACAGTAGGGATTGGAATAATTATCAGTAAATACCAATACTGTGTCTTTATAACTATCCCCCTAGTACAGTAGGGATTGGAATAATTATCAGTAAATACCAATACTGTCTTTATAACTATCCCCCTAGTACAGTAGGGATTGGAATAATTATCAGTAAATACCAATACTGTGTCTTTATAACTACCCCCCTAGTACAGTAGGGATTGGAATAATTATCAGTAAATACCAATACTGTGTCTGTCTTTATAACTATCACCTAGTCAGTAGGATTGGAATAATTATCAGTAAATACCAATACTGTCCTTTATAACTATCCCCCTAGTACAGTAGGGATTGGAATAATTATCATAAATACCATACTGTGTCTTTATACTATCCATCCCTAGTACAGTAGGGATTGGAATATCAGTAAAAAACCAATACTGTGTCTTTATAACTATCCCCCTAGTACAGTCGGATTGAATAATTATCAGTAAATACCAATACTGTGTCTTTATAACTATCCCCCCTAGTACAGTAGGATTGAATAATATCATGTAATACCAATACTGTGTCTTTATAACTACTACCCCCAGTACAGTAGGATTGGAATAATTTCAGTAAATACCAATACTGTCTTTATAACTATCCCCTAGTACATAGGGATTGGAATAATTATCAGTAAATACCAATACTGTGCTTTATACTATCCCCCTATACAGTAGATTGGAATAATTATCACGTAAACCAATACTGTGTCTTTTAACTATCCCCCTAGTACAGTAGGGATTGGAATAATTATCAGTAAATACCAATACTGTGTCTTTATAACTATCCCCTAATCAGTAGGGATTGGAATAATATCCAGTAAATACCAATACTGTGTCTTTATAACTATCCCCCCTAGTACAGTAGGGATTGGGAATAATTATCAGTAAATACCATACTGTGTCTTATAACTATCCCCCTAGTAAAGTAGGATTGGAATAATTATCAGTAAATACCAATACTGTGTCTTTATAACTTCCCCCTAGTACAGTAGATTGGAATAATTATCAGTAAATACCAATACTGTGTCTTTATAACTATCCCCCAGTAACAGTAGGATTGGAATAATTATCATAATACCATACTGTGTCTTTATAACTATCCCCCTAGTACAGTAGGATTGTGAATAATTATCAGTAATACCAATACTGTCTTTATAACTATCCCCCTAGTACAGTAGGATTGGAATAATATCAGTAAATACCAATACTGTGTCTTATAACTATCCCCCTAGTACAGTAGGGATTGGAATAATTATCAGTAAATACCAATACTGTTCTTTATAACTATCCCCCTAGTACAGTAGGGATTGAATAATTATCAGAATACCAATACTGTGTCTTATAACTATCCCCCTAGTACAGTAGGATGAATAATTATCAGTAAATACCAATACTGTTGTCTTATAACTATCCCCTAGTACAGTAGGGATTGGAATAATTATCAGTAAATCCACATACTGTGTCTTTATAACATCATCCCCCTAGTAGTAGGGATTGGAATAATTATCAGTAAATACCAATACTGTGGCTTTATAACTTCCCTATCCCAAGTCAGTAGGATTGGAATAATTATCAGTAAATAACAATACTGTGTCTTTATCATACCCCCTAGTACCGTAGGGATTGGAATAATTTCAGTAAAACCAATACTGTGTCTTTATAACTATCCCCCTAGTACCATAGGGATTGGAATTTATCATAAATACCAATACTGTGTCTTTATAACTATCCACCCTAGTACAGTAGGGATTGGAATATATCAGTAAAATACCAATACTGTGTCTTTTATAACTATCCCCTAGTAAGTAGGGATTGGAATAATTATCGTAAATACCAATACTGCTTTTATAACTACCCCTAGTACAGTAGATGGATATGGATAATTATCAGTAAATAACCCAATACTGTGCTTTATAACTATCCCCCTAGTGCGTAGGATTGGAATAATTATCAGTAAATCCAATACTGTGTCTTTATAACTATCCCACCAGTACGTAGGATTGGAATAATTATCATACAATCCAATACTGTGTCTTTATACTATCCCCCTAGTCAGTAGGGATTGGAATAATTATCAGTAAATACCAATACTGTGTCTTTATAACTATCCCCTAGTTCAGTAAGGGATTGAATAATTATCGAAAATAACCAATTACTGTCTTTATAACTATCCCCCTAGTATGCAGTAGGGATTGGAATAATTATCAGTAAATCCAATACTGTGTCTTTATAACTATCCCACCCTAGTACTAGGGATTGGAATAATTATCAGTAAATACCATACTTTCTTTATAACTATCCCCTAGTACATTAGGATTGGAATAATTTCAGTAAATACCAATACTGTGTCTTTATAACTATCCCCTAGTCAGTAGGGATTGGAATAATTATCAGTAATACCCAATACTGTGTCTTTAAACTATCACCCCTAGTACAGTAGTGATTGGGAATAATTATCAGTAAATACCAATCTGTGTCTTTAAACTATCCCCCTAGTGCAGTAGGATTGGAATAATTATCAGTAAATACCAATACTGTCTTTATAACTATCCCCCTAGTACAGTAGGGATTGAAATAATTTTATCGTAAATACCAATACTGTGTCTTTTAAATAACTATCCCCCTAGTTCAGTAGGATTGGAAAATACCAGTAAATACAATACTATTCTTTTAACTCCCCCTAGTACAGTAGTGATTGGAATAATTATCATAATACCAATACTGTGTCTTTATAACTACCCCTACCGCACATACAACCCCCCTAGTACAGTAGGGATTGAATAATTATCAGTAAATACCATACTGTGGCTTATAACTATCCCCCTAGTACAGTAGGGATTGGAAAAATTATCAGTAAATACCAATACTGTCTTTATAACTATCCCCCTAGTACAGTAGGGATTGGAATAATTATCAGTAATCCAATACTGTGTCTTTATAACTATCCCCCTAGTACAGTATGATTGGAATAATTATCAGTAAATACAATACTGTCTTATAACTATCCCCTAGTACAGTAGGGATGGGAATAATTATCAGTAAATACAATACTGTCTTTATAACTATAATACCCCTAGTACAGTAGGATTGGAATATTATCAGTAAATACCAAATACTGTGTCTTTATAACTATCCCCTAGTACAGTAGGGATTGGATAATTATCAGTAAATACCAATACTGTGTCTTTTTATACCCTTCCCCCTATACGTAGGGATTGGAATAATTATCAGTAAATACCAATAACTGTCTTCTTATAACTATCCCCCTAGTCCAGTAGGGATTGGAATAATTATCAGTAACTACCAATACTGTCTTTATACTATCCCCCTATGTACAGTAGGATTGGAAAATTATCAGTAAATACCAATACTGTGTCTTTATAACTATCCCCCTAGTGCAGTAGTGGTATTGGAATAATTATCAGTAATACAATACTTCTTTATAACTATCCCCCAGTACAGTAGGATTGGAATAATTATCAGTAAATACCAATACTGTCTTCTTATAAACATCCCCCTAGTGCAGTAGGGATTGAATAATTATCAGTAAATACCAATACTGTTCTTTATAACTTACTACCACCCTAGTACAGTAGGGATTGGGGCAATAATTATCATAAATACCATACTGTGTCTTATAACTATCCCCCTAGTACCGTAGGATTGAGATATTATCAGTAAATACCAATACTGTCTTTATACTATCCCACTAGTACAGTAGAGGATTGGAATAATTATCAGTAAATACCAATACTGTGTCTTTATAATATCCCCTAGTTGCGTTAGGGATTGGAATAATTATCAGTAAATACCAATACTGTGTCTTTATAACTATCCCCCTAGTACAGTAGGGATTGAATAATTATCAGTCAAATACCAAACTGTGTCTTTTAAACTATCCCCCTAGTGCAGGTAGGATTGGTAATAATTATCAGTAAATACCAATACTGTCTTTATAACTATCCCCTAGTACAGTAGGAATTGGAATAATTATCATTAAATACCAATACTGTGTCTTTATAAACTATCCCCCTAGTATCAGTAGGGATTGGAATAATTACAGTAAATACCAACTGTTCTTTATAACTACCCCCTAGTACAGTAGTGATTGGAATAATTATCAGTAAACACATACTGGTGTCTTTATAACTACCCCCGTACAGTAGGGATTGGAATAATTATCACGTAAATACCAATACTGTGCTTTAAAACTATCCCCCTAGTACAGTAGGGATTGAATAATTATCAGAAATAACCAATACTGTGCTTTAACTATCCCCCTAGTACAGTAGGGATTGGAATAATATCATCAGTAAATACCAATACTGTGTCTTTATAACTATCCCCCTAGTACAGTAGGAGATTGGAATAATTATCAGTAAAACCAATACTGTGTCTTTATAACTAATCCCCTAGTACAGTAGGGATTGGGACATAATTATCAGTAAATACCAATACTGTCTTTATATATCCCCCTAGTAGGAGGGTATGATTGAATAATACAGTAAATACCAATACTGTGTCTTTATAACTATCCCCTAGTACAGTAGGGATTGGAATAAAGTCAGTAAATACCAATACTGTGTCTTTATAACTATCCCCCTAGTTACAGTAGGATGGAATAATTATCAGTAAATACCAATACTGTCTTTATAAACTATCCCCCTAGTACAGAGTGATTGGAATAATTATCGTAAATAAACCATACTGGTCTTTATAACTATCCCCCTAGTGATAGGATGGAATAATTATCAGTAAATCCAATACTGGACTGTTATATCACTATCCCCTAGTACAGTAGGGATTGGAATAATTATCAGTAAATACCATACTGTCTTTATAACTATCCCCCTGTGCAGTATGGGATTGGACTATTATCAGTAAATACCATACTGTGTCTTTATAACTATCCCCCTAGGACCAGTAGGGATTGGAATAATTATCATACATACCATACTGTGTCTTTATAACTACTCCCCCTAGTACAGTAGGATGGAATAATTATCAGTAAATACCATACTGTGCTTTATAACTAATCCCCCTAGTACAGTAGGGTTGGATAATTATCATATACCAATACGTGTCTTTATAACTATCCCCCTAGCAGTAGGATTGGAATAATTATCAGTAAATACCAATACTGTGTCTTTTATAACTATCACCCTAGTACAGTAGGGATTGGAATATTATCAGTAAATACCAATACTGTGCTTTATAACTATCCCCCCTAGTGCAGTAGATTGGAATAAATTATCAGTAAACCAATACTGTGTCTTTATAAACTATATCCACCACCTATACAGTAGGATTGGAATAATATCATAAATCCCAATACTGTGTCTTTATACTTCCCCCTAGACAGTGGGATTGGAATAATTTACAGTAAAATACCATACTGTGTCTTTTAAAACTATCCCCTAACTCGTGCAGTAGGGATTGGACAATTACTCATTAATACCAAACTGTCTTTATACATGCCCCTATCAGATAGGGATGGAATAGACTTCCTTTTCCATTCAGGCCATCAGTGGAGAGCTGGAGACTGAAAGACCCGGGTTGTTACGAGACAATTTCGTGCACGCATCTTAGAATTGTGTTGGCGCCTAAAATACTAGACACCACGTCTAG
>CM033474.1:15844908-15871594 GCA_019447015.1 Hymenochirus boettgeri | reverse complement strand
CAGGTAAAGCGAAGCAGTGGTAAATCTGCTCGCAATAGGTAAAATTTGTTTAAGGTTTTTTTAGTTACCAACGGCAGGTGTCGGGCTGGGTGTATGTAATTAGATTTTAGTTTTACAACCTACCTATCCGGTAACCAGCACAGTATATGATATCTATATATCTATATATGATAAATCTACCCTTACATCGTACCTATCTGGTAACCAGCACAGTATATGGTATCTATATATCTATATATGATAAATCTATCCTTACATCCTACCTATCCGGTAACCAGCACCAATTATTCCAATCCTACTGTACTAGGGGGATAGTTATAAAGACACAGTATTGGTATTTACTGATAATTATTCCAATCCCTACTGTACTAGGGGGATAGTTTATAAAACACAGTATTGGTTTTACTGATAATTATTCCAATCCCTACTGTCTAGGGGGATAGTTATAAAGACACGTATTGGTATTTCTGATAATTATTCCAATCCCTACTGTACTAGGGGGATAGTTATAAGACACAGTATTGGTATTTACTGATAATTATTCCAATCCCTACTGCTGGGGGATAGTTAAAAGACACAGTATTGGTATTTACTGATAATTATTCCAATCCTACTGTACTAGGGGGATATTATAAAGACACGTATTGGTATTTACTGATAATTATTCCAATCCCTACTGTACTAGGGGGATAGTTATAAAGACACAGTATTGGTATTACTGATAATTATTCCAATCCCTACTGTACTAGGGGGATAGTTATAAAGACACAGTATTGGTATTTACTGATAATTATTCCAATCCCTACTGTACTAGGGGGATAGTTATAAAGACACAGTATTGGTATTTACTGATAATTATTCCAATCCCTACTGTACTAGGGGGATAGTTATAAAGACAGTATTGGTATTACTGATAATTATTCCAATCCTACTGTACTAGGGGGATAGTTATAAAACACAGTATTGGTATTTACTGATAATTATTCCAATCCCTACTGTACTAGGGGGATAGTTATAGAACACAGTATTGGTATTTACTGATAATTATTCCAATCCCTACGGTACTAGGGGGATAGTTATATAAGACAGTATTGGTATTTACTGATAATTATTCCAATCCCTACTGACTAGGGGATAGTTTAAAAGACAGTATTGGTATTTACTGATAATTATTCCAATCCCTACTGCTAGGGGGATAGTTATAAAGACACAGTATTGGTATTTACTGATAATTATTCCAATCCCTACTGTACTAGGGGGATAGTTATAAAGACAGTATTGGTATTTACTGATAATTATTCCATCACTACTGTTAGGGGATGTTATAACAGTATTGGTATTTACTGATAATTATTCCAATCCCTTACTGCACTAGGGGGGTAGTTTATAAAGACAAGTATTGGTATTTACTGATAATTATTCCAATCACTACTGTACTAGGGGGATAGTTATAAAGACAGTATTGTTATTTACTGATAATTATTCCAATCCCTACTGCACTAGGGGGATAGTTATAAAGACATTATTGGTATTTACTGATAATTATTACAATCCCTACTGCACTAGGGGGATAGTTATAAAGACAGTATTGGTATTTACTGATAATTATTCCAATCCCTACTGTACTAGGGGGGTAGTTATAAAGACACAGTATTGGTATTTACTGATAATTATTCCAATCCCTACTGTACTAGGGGATAGTTATAAAGACACAGTATTGGTATTTACTGATAATTATTCCAATCCTACTGTACTAGGGGGATGTTATAAAGACACAGTATTGGTATTTACTGATAATTATTCCAATCCTACGACTAGGGGAAGTTATAAAGACACAGTATTGGTATTTACTGATAATATTCCAATCCCTACTGACTAGGGTGAGTTATAAAGACACAGTATTGGTATTTACTGATAATTATTCCATCCCTACTGTACTAGGGGATAGTTATAAAGACAGTATTGGTATTACTGATAATTATTCCAATCCCTACTGCACTAGGGGGATAGTTATAAAGACACAGTATTGGTATTTACTGATAATTATTCCAATCCCTACTGTACTAGGGGATAGTATAAAGACAGTATTGTATTTACTGATAATTATTCCAATCCCTACTGCACTAGGGGGATAGTTATAAAGACAAGTATGGTATTTACTGATAATTATTCCAACCCTACTGCACTAGGGGGATAGTTATAAAGCAGTATTGGTATTTACTGATATTATTCCAATCCCTACTGCACTAGGGGGAAGTTATAAAGACACATATTGGTATTTACTGATAATTATTCCAATCCTACTGTACTAGGGGGATAGTTATAAAGACCCAGTATTGGTATTTACTGATAATTATTCCAATCCCTACTGTCCTAGGGGGATAGTTATAAAGACACAGTATGGTATTTACTGATAATTATTCCAATCCCTACTGTACTAGGGGATAGTTATAAAGACACAGTATTGGTATTTACTGATATTATCCAATCCCTACGTACTAGGGGATAGTTATAAAGACACGTATTGGTATTACTGATAATTATTCCAATCCCTACTGTACTAGGGGATAGTTATAAAGACACAGTATTGGTATTTACTGATAATTATTCCAATCCCTACTGTACTAGGGGGTATTTAAAGACAGTATTGGTATTTACTGATAATTATTCCAATCCCTACTGTACTAGGGGGATAGTTATAAAGACACAGTATTGGTATTTACTGATAATTATTCCAATCCCTACTGTACTAGGGGGATAGTTTAACACAGTATTGGTATACTGATAATTATTCCAATCCCTACCTGCACTAGGGGGATAGTTATAAAGACACAGTATTGGTATTTACTGATAATTATTCCATCCCTACTGTACTAGGGGATAGTTATAAAGACATATTGGTATTTACTGATAATTATTCCAATCCCTACTGTACTAGGGGTAGTTTTAAAGACACATTATTGGTATTTACTGATAATTATTCCAATCCCTACTGTACTAGGGGATAGTTTTAAAGACCAGTATTGGTATTTACTGATAATTATTCCAATCCCTACTGTACTAGGGGATAGTTATAAAGACACAGTATTGGTATTTACTGATAATTATTCCAATCCCTACTGTACTAGGGGGATAGTTATAAAGACAGTATTGGTATTTACTGATAATTATTCCAATCCCTACTGCACTAGGGGATAGTTATAAAGACACAGTATTGGTATTTACTGATAATTATTCCAATCCCTACTGTACTAGGGGGATAGTTATAAAGACAGTATTGGTATTTACTGATAATTATTCCAATCCCTACTGCACTAGGGGGATAGTTATAAGACACAGTATTGGTATTTACTGATAATTATTCCAATCCCTACTGTACTAGGGGGATAGTTATAAAACACAGTATTGGTATTTACTGATAATTATTCCAATCCCTACTGTACTAGGGGATATTTAAAACACAGTATTGGTATTTACTGATAATTATTCCAATCCCTACTGACTAGGGGATAGTTTATAAAGACCAGTATTGGTATTTACTGATAATTATTCCAATCCCTACTGTACTAGGGGGATAGTTATAAAGACACAGTATTGGTATTACTGATATTACCAATCCCTACTGCACTAGGGGGATAGTTATAAAGACACAGTATTGGTATTTCTGATAATTATTCCAATCCCTACTGCACTAGGGGGATAGTTATAAAGACACAGTATTGGTATTTACTGATAATTATTCCAATCCCTACTGTACTAGGGGGATAGTTATAAGACAGTATTGGTATTACTATAATTATTCAAATCCCTACTGCACTAGGGGGCGATAGTTATAAAGACACAGTATTGGTATTTACTGATAATTATTCCAATCCCTACTGTACTAGGGGATAGTTATAAAGACACAGTATTGGTATTTACTGATAATTATTCCAATCCCTACTGTACCTAGGGGATAGTTAAAAGACACAGTATTGGATTACTGATAATTATTCCAATCCTACTGTACTAGGGGGGATAGTTATAAAGACAGTATTGGTATTTACTGATAATTATTCCAATCCCTACTGTACTAGGGGGATAGTTATAAAGACACAGTATTGGTATTTACTGATAATTATTCCAATCCCTACTGTACTAGGGGGGATAGTTATAAAGACAGTATTGGTATTTACTGATAATTATTCCAATCCCTACTGACTAGGGGGATAGTTATAAAGCACAGTATTGGTATTTACTGATAATTATTCCAATCCCTACTGTACTAGGGGGATAGTTATAAAGACAGTATTGGTATTTACTGATAATTAATTCCAATCCTACTGTACTAGGGGGAAGTAATAAAGACACAGTATTGGTATTTACTGATAATTATTCCAATCCCTACTGTACTAGGGGGATAGTTATAAAGACACAGTAATTGGTATTTACTGTAATTATTCCATCCCTACTGTACTAGGGGATGGTGTATAAAGACACAGTATTGGTATTTACTGATAATTATTCCAATCCCTACTGTACTAGGGGGATAGTTATAAAGACACAGTATTGGTATTTACTGATAATTATTCCAATCCCTACTGTACTAGGGGGATAGTTATAAAGACAGTATTGGTATTTACTGATAATTATTCCAATCCTACTGCACTAGGGATAGGGATAGTATAAGACACCAGTATTGGTATTTACTGATAATTATCCAATCCCTACTGTACTAGGGGGATAGTTTAAGACAAAGTATTGGTATTTACTGATAATTATTTCCAATCCCTACTGTACTAGGGGATAGTTATAAAGACAGTATTGGTATTTACTGATAATTATTCCAATCCCTACTGTACTAGGGGGATAGTTATAAAGCCACAGTATTGGTATTTACTGATAATTATTCCAATCCCTACTGTACTAGGGGGATAGTTATAAAGACACGTTATTGGTATTTACTGATAATTATTCCAATCAGGGCCGGATTTATAAATTTATCTCCCCTAGGCCAGTTATTTTGTGCTCCCCACCAAGCACCCCCAAATTTTACCAGTTAATAAAAGTAATAAAATCCCATAAAATCATCAATTTATGTAACACACACATATTTTTTTACCCCCCGCCCTTGTGATGTGTTATAAACTGTGAGCAGAATAAGATGAACCTTAGGTGGTCTGATAGAAGGATGCCTCTAAAGTAGGTTAGTTATAGATGCTTAAGTGTGTGTGTGGGGGGTGGTTAGTGGATGCTGCCGAATTAAGGGGGTATGGGGTTCCCCTCAAGTTGATGGGTAGGAGGGTGCCTCTGGAGTAGGGGGATATAAGGGTGCCTCTAAAGTGTGTGGGTTGGGGGGGAAGAGGGAATCTGCAGCCCTGTATGCATATTGAAAGTTACCTCAGTTCTGTGACTTTTGTGGTAACGCAACTCCTCAGTGACTTCTAATATCCTTATAATTTACAGTAGGGGATAGATTATCCCTTATAATACATAAGTGGTACCAAGAGTTGCCTGTATAACTCAGTCTGTGTCCTTGTACCTTTATATGGACATAGAACTCCTCAGTGACTTCTAATATCCTTATAATTTACAGCAGGGGATACATTATCCCTTATAATACATGAGTGGTACCCAGAGTTCCCTGTATAACTCAGTCTGTGTCTTTGTACCTTTATATGGACATAGAACTCCTCAGTGACTTCTAATATCCTTATAATTTACAGTAGGGGATACATTATCCCTTATAATACATGAGTGGTACCCAGAGTTCCCTTTATAACTCAGTCTGTGTCCTTCTACCTTTATATGGACACAGAACTCCTCAGTGTCTTCTAATATCCTTATAATTTACAGTAGGGGATACATTATCCCTTATAATACATTAGTGGTACCCAGATTTCCCTGTATAACTCAGTCTGTGTCCTTGTACCTTTATATGGACACAGATCTCCTCAGTGACTTCTAATATCCTTATAATTTACAGTAGGGGATACATTATTCCTTATAATACATGAGTGGTACCCAGAGTTCCCTGTATAACTCAGTCTGTGTCCTTGTACCTTTATATAGACGCAGAACTCCTCAGTGACTTCTAATATCCTTATAATTTGCAGTAAGGTATATCATTATCCAGTATTACCAACTGCTACACTTTTACATACCTTGACACAGGCATTCACACACACTTGCTTTACACACACATGCATACATACATACTGATACACACATTTCTTCACACACATACATATTACATACTCTCACTACATTTCATTACCAATCCAGGTACAGACTATAAACCGTGCTGGTAGCATCAGACAGTTTTATACATACACACATACACTCTCACTCATTCACGCACACTCTTACATATGCATTCTTTCACACACAGACACACCTGCTCTTACACTTACACACTACACATAATCTAACATGTACAAACTCTAACATACAGACACAGTAATAATAAGTAATATGTGATGTGTAGTATACTTACCTCACTCAAAATTCAGCCCAGCATGAAGAGGTTAATATATTAACAAGACTGAACTTCCAACCCCACATACCATGGGGGGACGGGGGACGGAACCAGACATTAGGAGTCTGGACACCGGCAGGCTGAAAGAGTTAAATGCAGTGTAAACTCCTGGGCTGTCAGTTGGACCTTGTGGGAGAGGAAGCTGATTGATTAGGATTCCGTTATGTTAGCCTCACCTTCCCCGCATCTTCGGCTGTGTAATGTAACAACTTGCATATGACATTTATTGCTGCTTCTGCTTTACAACTGAAAGTAGTGGATCACTGGGCTATACATTACTCCTTCATCCCGCCCCTATGTACCGTGCCGCCCTAGACCACAGCCTAGGTGGCCTACCCAGAAATCTGTCCCTGATTCCAATCCCTACTGCACTTGTAAGATTTAGAAACAGTTCTTATTGCATAAACACTGTTATTTTGCTGTTCAGCCACAAGATGCCGCTGTTTCCAAGAGACAACACTCAAACTGCACAGATAATAAAATATATAAAAAAAGGTGGGACTATCAAGGAAGAGGAAGTAAAGATCTGGATGTTCTTGAAAGGAGAGGAAAAAGGAACAGGGGTAGATTTGTCCAAGTTCATGGGTTCAAGTGCCTCTTCCCAACTAGAGCTGTGACCCAGGAGTCCGGAGGAGAGTTGATCGTTCCAGAGACCCAGATGCTGACCAGGGGACAGAGTACGTCTGCCAGGAGTGTTGAGGAGGACTGAGGAGTAGATTACTTTTTCTGTGGTACCGCATGTCTGTTGGAAAGACTTCCTTTTCCATTCAGGCCATCAGTGGAGAGCTGGAGACTGAACGACCCGGGTCGTTACGAGACAATTTCGTGCACGCATCTTAGAATTGTGTTGGCGCCTAAAATACTAGAGACTACGTCTAGGCCGGCTGTTAGATAGTTAGTGTTGCAGGCTGCAGAGATTGTTGTTCATTCGCCACAAAGACTTAACAGATAAAGTTATGATTCACTCCGAGAGGAAACAAAGACTTCACATAATCGCCAATCATCCAAGCATATTGCTCAGAAGTAATATATCAAGCACGTGCCAAATTATACGTTTCGGGAAGGGGGAAGGGAAAAATAACTGCATAGTCTGGTAAGATTGTAAGCTGCTGTGTTGCACCGCAGGCCAGCCAGTGCCCTACACCACACACAATCGTTCCCCTTTTGATTAGAGTAATAACAGGTAAAGCGAAGCAGTGGTAAATCTGCTCGCAATAGGTTAAAATTTTTTTAAGGTTTTTTTAGTTACCAACGGCAGGTGTCGTGTATATGATAAATCTAACCCTTACATCCTACCTATCTGGTAACCAGCACAGTATATGATATCTAGATATCTATATATGATAATCTACCCCTTACATCCTACCTATCTGGTAACCAGCCCAGTATATGATATCTATATATCTATATATATAAATCTACCCTTACATCCTACCTATCCGGTAACCAGTCACAGTATATGGTATCTATATATCTATTATGAAATCTATCCTTACATCCTACCTATCTGGTAACCAGCACAGTATATGGTATCTATATATCTATATATGATAAATCTACCCTTACATCCTACCTATCCGGTACCAGCCCAGTAGTATGGTTTATAAATATATGATAAATCTACCCTTACATCATACCTATCCGGTAACCAGCACAGTATATGGTATCTTAATACTATATATGATAAATCCTACCCTTACATCCTACCTATCCGGTAACCAGCACAGTAATATGGTATCATATATCTAATATATGATAAATCTATCCTTCCATCCTACCTATCCGGTACCAGCACAGTAATGGTTCTATATATCTATATATTATAAATCTACCCTTACATCCGTACCTATCCGTGTAACCAGCACGTATATGGTATCTATATATCTATATATGATAAATCTACCCTTACATCCTACCTATCCGGTAACCAGCACAGTATATGATATCTATATATCTATATATGATAAATCTACCTTACCCTACCTATACCGTTAACCAGCACTATATTGGTAATCTATATATCTATATATGATTAAATCTAACCCTTACAATCCTACCTATCCGGTAACCAGCACGTATATGGTATCTATATATCTATATATGATAAATCTACCCGTACTCCCTCAATTGTACTGGTTTGAAGAAACGCACACTATTGAAACTTCTTGCCTTTTTTAATATTTTTCAGTGACATGCTTGCACAACTTTCGGGGAGTGTCCCCTTCCTCAGGTGCATAATTACAACACACTCAGTGCAACTTTATATACTTGTGATCCCTCCCCTTTGGGGAGTGACTTAACCTCTTACTTTTTGTGATTACCATTTACATTTAAATTTAAAATTGTATAAGAACAAAACCAAAGTCAAAACAAGAACAAAAACAAACAGCACTTATTTTTCTTTTAAACTTTCATTTTTTAAAACTATAACCATTCTGTTTCATTGCGCCCAATTTTAAAAGTGCTTAGTGATATAAAGTGCCTATATTGACTTCCTTTGTGATTTAAAGTGCTTTTAGTTTTGCTAAAGTGTCTCCGTTTTTCATTCTATAAAGTGCTTATTGTGATTAACATTAAGTTATTAAAATATTTAATATGTTAAAAGAATCACCTTTAGAAAAACTTATAATCAGTATTTATCTATATTTTGATTCTATTTTCGTGTTTATTATTTCTTTCTTTCTTTTCAGGTGCTCCCCCCTTCCTGTTTCCCTGTGGACCAAACAACATAGTAAGTGTTTCTAATTTGTTTTTCACATTGGTTATTTTTAAAGAAAAACATTCATATTTCATTTCTCATTCAGTACATTTGGATGCATGTGTTTGAGGTGGTGTTATCCATATATTCTTCTTTTTTGGAGCTTTTTTTTCATAGTCTCCCCCTCTGGATGCTTTTGTCACCACCTCTAACACCATCCATCCTTACTTGGGCTGCATTATGCCCTTGGATCTTGAAATTGCTTGACACTGATGTTTACTCTTTCATTTTTTTTTTCCATATTACAATTGGGTTATGTCCCTTTTGTGTTCCCCTATTCGGGTTCTCACTTGTCTTTTGTTTGCTCCTATTTAAATGCTAGGTCCGCATGGACATTTGATCATATAGATGACCCCTGTTGTTAAGCAGCTCGCGAAGTGTTTTAGCTTTATTTGGTTACCTTGGGAAGCTTGGAAACTGCCAAGCTTTGCACAGCTATTAATAAAAGGGGAAATGGTAACACATCCTTCCCAAGGTAACCAAATAAAGCTAAAACACTTCGCGAGCTGCTTCCAACAGGGTCATCTATATTAACAAATGTTCCCATGCCGGATAGCAATCATATGGAAAAAAAAAACAAGTTGAGAACCCGATAGGAACACAAAAGGACATAACCAATTGTAATATGAAAAAAATAAATGAAAGAGTAACATCCAGGTTCCAGCCATTTTTTCAAGATCCAAAGGGCATAAGCAGGCCCAAGTAAAGATGGATGGTGGTTTTTAGAGGGGTGACAAAAGCAAATCCAGAGTGTGGGAGTACTAATGAAAAAAAGCTCCCTACAATAAAAATATACTGGTAAACACCCACCTCAACACCATGCAATCCCAAAGGTCTGAATGAAGAATGAAATATGAAAGTTTTTTTCTCACTAAAATAACCCTTATGTGAAAAAATATAACACTTAACCCTATATTGTGTTTTTTTGGTCCACAGGAAACAGAAGGGTGGAAGCACTGAAAGAAAAAAAGAAATTTAATTAACACTAAGAAATAGAATATAATAACAAATATAAATAAATTACGAATTAAAGTTTTTTTCTAAGGTGAATCTTTTTAAATATTAAATATTTTAATAACTTTAATGTTTTAATCACAATAAGCACTTTTTATAGAATGAAAACGGAGACACTTTAAAGCAAACTACGCACTTTAAATCACAGAATCAATATGCCCACTTTTCATCCACTGAGCACTTTTAAAAATTGGGAGCAATAAAACAGAATGTGATATTTTATTTTAAAATAAAAGTTTTAAAAGAACATACGTGCCCTGTTTGTTTTTTGTGTTCTTTTTTTTTTTTTTTTGACTTGGTTTTTTTGGTCTTATACAATTTTGTTTGAAATTTTAATGTTAATGGTAATCAAACAAAAAGAAAGTTTATTTAGTCACTCCCCAAAGGGAGGGATCACAGTATCAAGAAGTTTTGCCTGAGTGGTGTGTTGTAACTATGCCCACCTAAGGCAGGGGAAACTCCCCGAAACTTTTGTTGGCAGCATGTTCCACTGATAAATACTTAAAAAGCAAAGTTCAATATGTGCCCGTTTTCTTTCAACCAATACCATTGTTGTAATTAAAAACTGCCAGTGGTACGCAGTAAAGAGGTAAGCTAGCAAATCCCCCTATATTGAAAAAGAGAGGCGGGGAAAAACTTATCCACTAGAAGACTACTACCCTACCTATCAGGTAACCACACAGTATATGTATCTATATATCTATATTTAACATCTACCCTTCTCTACCTATCTGGTAACCAGCACAGTATATGGTCTATATCTATATATGATAAATCTAATCCCTTACATCCTACCTATCTGGTAACCGCACAGTTATGGTATCTATATATCTATATTATGATAAATCTACCCATTACCCTACCTATCTGGTAAACCAGCACAGTATATGGTATCTATATATCTATATATGATAAATCTACCCTTACATCCTACCTATCGGTAACCAGCACAGTATATGGTACTATCTATGACATATATTATCGATGAAAAATCTACCCTTACCATCCTACCTATCCTGGTAACCAGCACATATATGGTATCTATATATCTATTTATGATAAATCTTACCCTTACCTACCTATCTGGTAACCAGCACGTATAGGTATCTATATTTATATTTATAAATCTACCCTACTCCCTACCTATCTGGTAACCCGCAAGTATATGGTAATCTATATAATCTATATATGATAATCTACCCTTACATCCTACCTATCTGTGTAACCAGACAGTAAATATGGTATCTATAATCTATATATGATAATATCTACCCTTACATCCACCTATCCTGTACCCAGCACAGTAATATGTATCTATATATATCATATATGATAACTCTACCCTTACATCCTACCTATCGGTAACCACAGCAGTATATGTTATCTATATATCTATATATGATAAATCTAACCCTACATCCTACCTATCTGGTAACCAGCACAGTATATGGTATCTATATATCTTATGATAAATCTACCCTTACTCCTACCTATCCCGTAACCAGCACAGTAATGGTATATCTATATATCTATATATGATAAATCTAACCCTACAATCCTACCTATCTGGTAACCACACAGTTATGAGTACTATATATCTATATATGATAAAACTAACCATTACATCCTACCTATCCGGTACCAGCACGTATATGGTATCTATATTCTATATATGATAAATCTAACCCTTACATCCTACCAATCCGGTAACCAGCACAGTAAATTGGTATCTATATATCTATAAGATAAATCTACCCTTACATCCTACCGTATCACGGTAACCACAGCAGTATATGGTATCTATATATCTATAATGATCAAATCTACCCTTACATCCTACCATCCGGGTAACCAACACAGTATATTGGTATCTATATATCTATATATGATAATCTACCCTTCACTTACCTATCCTGTAACACACAGTTAATGGTATCTATATATCTAATATGATAAATCTACCCTACATCCTACCTATCCTGTAACCAGCACAGTATATGGGTATCTATATTCTATATCAGATAAAATCTACCCTTACATCCTACCTATCCGGTAACCACCACAGTATATGGTATCTATATATTCTATATATGATAAATCCTCCCTTAACTACCCCTACCTTAATCCTACCTTCCGGTAACCAGCACAGTAATAATGGTATCTATATATCTATATATATAAATCTCACCTTACATCTTACCTATCTGTAACCACACGTATATGGTATCTATATATCTATATATTATAAATCTACCTTACATCCTACCTATCGGTAACCAACCACGTAATAGGTTCATCCTATATATCTATATAATGAAAATCTACCCTTAACATTCTTACCTGATCCCGGTAACACAACACAGTATAACTGGTATCTCTATAATATCTATAATATGATAAATCTACCCTTACATCCTTACCTATGGTAACCAGCAGCATTATTGGTACTTATATCTATATATGAAAATCTACCTTACATCCTACCCTATCTCGGTAACCAAGCAGCGATATGATATCTATATATATGATAATCTACCCTTACATCCTACCTATCTGGTAACCGCACAGTATATGGCATCTATATATCTTATAGATAAATCTACCCTTACATCCTACCTATCTGGTAAACCATCAACAGTATATGGTATCTATATTCCTATTATATAATCCTACCCTTACATCCTACCATATCTGGTAACGCACCCAAGTAATGATATCTTATATATCTATATAGATAAATCTACCCTTACATCCTCCTATCCTGGTAACCAGCCAGTTATGTATCTAATATCTATATATGATAAATCTACCCTTTACATCCTACCTATCGGTAACCACCCAGGTATATGGTATCTATATTATATATGATAAATCTCCCCTTACATCCTACCTATCTGGTAACCAGCCAGTATATAATATATCTTATATGAGTATATATCTAACCATTATCTCCTACCTATCTGGTAACCAGCACAGTATATGGAATCTATATATCTATATATGATAATTCTACCCTTACATCCTACCTATCCGGTAACCAGCACAGTATATTATATCTAGATATCTATATATGATAATGCTACCTGCTTAACATCCTACCCTATCTGGTACCAGCCCAGTATAATTATATCTTATCTTCATATATGATAAATCCAACCCTTACATCCCTACCTATCTGTAACCAGCACATAATATATTCTATAATCTATATATGATAATCTACCCTTACATCCCTACCTATCCTGGTAACACCCAGTATATGAATATCTATATATCTATATATGATAAATCTACCCTTACATCCTACCTATCCGTAACCAGCACGTATATGATATCTATATATGATAAATCTAACCCTTACATCCTACCTATCTGGTAACCAGCACAGTATAGATCTATTATCTATATATGATAATCTACCTTACATCCTACCTATCTGGTAACCAGCCAGGTATGTATCTATTATCTATATATATAAATCTACCTTACATCCTACCTATCTGGTAACCAGCACGGTATATGGTAATCTATATCTCTAATATGATTAATCTACCCTTACAACCTACCTATCTGGTAACCAGACAGTATATGGTATTATATATCATATATGATAAATTAACCTTACCCCTACCTATCCTGGTAACCAGCACAGTATATGATTCTATATCTCTTATATAATTATTTTAGTTTAAATGCTTATGAACTCCGTACAGTAAGGTCCTACATCGATAAAATATATCACAGTTCACAGTAGTAATGTGAATTTAAGTATCCTTTTAAATAATTTATTTTAATTTGTTGCATTTTTTGTTTAGATTCAAATTGGATTTTTTAAGATTTAATAGAGTTGGGGGTAGGATCAAAATTACATAGTTTTTAAGTGTATAATGCTAAATTTAAAGGTTAACATTAACAATAATAGATAATTAATTGTAACACATAAGAGACATTAGTGGAACAGGTTAGGCATTACAAATAAATAACACCATTAAGAAATTCCTGAAATGATGACTGGTTCAAAATTGGGAAGCTATAGACACACCTCTCAAATGATTAAATTCTGCATGGAATTGGCTGTAATTTCCTTTATTGTTCCTTATTACCAATAGGGTTGTTGCTTTTTCTTGTTCTGAATTGTCAGCAACTCACCTCCCCTGAACACCCATGCAATGTCCTTTTTTAACCAGTAAAACAAACATGCCTTTTTTTAGCCTTTGCATGTGGAGGAAAAACTTTACTGAGCATGTGCAGTGTATAGATTGATATCTAGCTTGTAATTGCTTCATTGTGGGGAGAGAAACTTCAACATCCCCTTTTTTTTTTTTGCATGTGATGGGAAGTGGGTTGGGCGCCTTGGCCCCAACAAACACGCTTTTTACTGAAAACTTCCCCGAAAGGCCTGTGTTTAGATGACTAAAATGTTATTAGTTTTTTTTTTTTTTTGCTTTAGTGGAACTCCTCTCCTCTCTCTCTCTCCCTCTCTACTACATTTTTATGTAACTCAAATTTTTTAATTGTTCCCCCACCATTACGTGTAATAGTGGCCGACTGTATTCTAGCCAGCATAGGAATAACCCCAATTTAAACAAGCAAACCATGGTTTTCCTCCTTACTGGCCCGCATGTGTACAACTAACATCAAATCTTAACAACGCCCGTCCACATTGGGGGGGGGAGTCCGGAAATCCAGGTAAAAGCCAATAGTGGTTTTTCGTTTTTAACTGGGAAGAGCCATTGCCTATAAACATGGTGTGGGCGATTCCCTGCTGTGTGCCCTAGTAATTGAAGACGCTGCCCTGTTTCTTTTTTCTGCTTTTGAGAGCCCTGGGAAAATTAGCTTGGATGAAGAAGTTTAATTGTGTACCTTTATTGTATGTGATCAATTTGACAGCAACCTGGTCTGTCCCCCCCCTCCCTTCTCCTCCTGGGAAGAAACGAAACTACCGGAAAAGGCTCTCAAGTTGCCCCGCGGGAAAGTTTAAATCATTAGGAAAAAACCGTAATCTATTTACATAATATTTACACTACAAAAATCAACAGCATTATTACCTAATATTCCATTCTTAGAGAGGAACTACCCTATATGGGAGGGCCTTGTGAAGTGCCGGTTACCTTTACCAATATATGTTTTAATCATATGTAACTAACACCCAGCCAAATTTAACCTATATAAATTAACACATAAAAAAAACCCCTGTGGGCACCAACGTCACAAACTGTTTTATTGTCATATATAATATGAATAAATCTGTGCTCACATCCCTACCCTATCTGGTACGCAGCAAACAGTAATATTTGTGCTCTATATATCTATAATTATGAATAATCTGACCCTTACATCCTGCCTAATCTTCTGGTACGCACCAACAGTAAAATATGGTATCTATAATCTAATAATATGAATAACTATCATCACCTTACATCCTACCTTCCGGTAACCAGCCACAGTAATATTGTAATCTCTATTCTTTATATATGTAGTAAACTCACCCTTACACTCCTACCTATTCCTGGTACCCAGTCAAAATAGTATATTGCTATCTATTATACTATAATATGAATAAAACTACCCTTACATCCTGACCTATCTGGGTAAACTCAGCACTTATATGTTATCTATATCTTCTTGTATATGATAAATCTACCCTTACACATCCTACCTAATCCTGTAAACCATGCGCAGTATATGGTACCTATATATGTCATCTACCCTTAATCACCTATCGATAACGTGATAAGATTCTTATTCTCCATATAATTATCTACCTAAATCCTATAATCCAGTCACCCACGTACTTAGATGTATCTATATAATCCTATATATGAACTAACTCTACCCTTACAATCCCTCCTATCCGTTAAAACCATCAAGTATAATTGATTATCGTATAATCTAATATATGATAAATCTACCCCTTACATCCCTAACCTGTCCCGTTAACCATCAAACATAAGATATGGTATCTCATATTTCTATTATATGATAATTCTACCCCTTACATTCTCAACCTCTATCCGGTAACCATCAGCACTAAACATATGGGTATCCCCCTATCATATCTATATATATGAAATAATGTCCTACCCTGCAATCCTCCTATTCCGGTTAACCAGCACTGATATACATGGTAATCTTTTATATTCTAATTATGAATAAAATCCTACCCTTACAATCCCTAACCCTATCGGTAACCAGCCAAACGGTATATGACTTAATATCTCTTAATAGATGAATAAATCTAACCCTTACTCCTACCTATCGGGTACCCATCACGGTTGGAACATCTAGTATATATATTAATCTACCTACTACCTATCGTCCAGCTAATGATATATCTATATATGATATCTACCCTTACATCCTAACCTTAAGAGTACACAATATATTATACTATTATGATGTATTTTCAAACTTATCCTATGTTGTTTGCCACTAGGTTGTCCATTGAAGCAACCTAATTTAGACTATGGTTAATTATAATTGTTTTTTAACAGTTAAGGAAGTTGGTTTTTTTTTTTGTACAAGGGGCAAGAAGAGGATGTAGGAAAAACAGAAAAAACCAGGAAGAGGATGGGCCTTGGGTGTTTTTTTTCAGAGCCAGTGAATAGAGCAAGGGAGCAGTAGTCTAATGTTTCAGGGAAAGGTACAATTCAACAAAGAAAACTCTGTTGCTGTTTTTGTGCTGTCCTGACAACGAACTATAATCCCCCACTGCAATAACAGTTTCAAATTGATAAATATAAAGTCTTCCATACCTCTGGTGTCCCTCAATGTTAACAATTTGGCGTACGTCGGCAGGAATGGAAAGCCTCTGGATGGTGGACACCCAGCCGCAAAGCGATGTTTCTTTCTGTGTTTCTTCTAACCGGTTAGTGGCGCAATTGGCCAGTAAAATACTCAAGTTTTTTGTAATGGGAGAAATGTGCTGTGACAGACCTGGGCCCTGAGAGAGCTGCAAGGAGCTGTCCGCTTAATTACCAGGTCCCTCCTGAAGGGCAATAAGCTGACCCCTGGCGCTCGGCCTCACTGGAAGGGATATGCTTCGCAAAGGCATGGCTTCAGTTATTTCAAGTGTGCAAGAGAAGTTTTTTTCCTATGATGAAATATGGCCACTTTGAGGGCCATCTTACCGGAGAAGTTTTTGGCTAAAGCCACGAATCCTACGGCACAGGTTTTTTTTTGCACGCGAATTGACAGAGAGAGGATAGAGACACCTCCCCCAGTTTTGTGGCAAGTTGGGCATTACGGGAAAACCTCTGGCAAGTAAGCCTAATTAAGGGGATGCTGGCTTGCTTAGTGGACTTGTCTGACTGAAACCATATAGCCTCCTCGTTAACCAGTTTGTTTGTTTTTTTGGGCCGGCCTACGCGAAGCCATAGTGGAAGAAACCGCATTAAAAGAAAAGGTGAGAGCCATACTGACATTTCCTTTTCCGCGGGTATTTTTTCTGCGGAGGCCCCATCGAGCGACAGCCAAGAGGAGGAAACCAATCTCCCCAGATGTTTCTTTTAACTGTTGACAGTACTGTTTCCTCTGAGTCCAGCGGCGAGGTGAAACCTTTCCCCTATAGACTAAGGGGGAATGGTAACAAAAAGAGTTTTGCGGCGGTTCGCCTGGCAGCAAATACAGCAAGAGGTGGCCCAGTCTCTCCCAAGCAAAATCAAAACTACCCAAGCCAGCCAGGGGGCCAGACGACGATCAGGGGGAAAGAGGAACCCCACAAACGATGTTTGTTGCAACTGTGGGTGGGGGCCACCATGGGCATTTTTTGCTCGAACATGCCCTGCCTCAGAAGAACCACCATTTTAAACTAATGGGGCCCCGCCAGTCCAGGGGCCGACTGCCGGGGGAAGGCGGATGCCTGCCCATGGAACCAAGAGGAAGGGCTTATTCGCACCGCGGCCCCTTTTTACAGCAGGCTGGGAGGGGAGAACAGCCCATTGCCTGTTTTTTGTTTTAACACCTGGCTCCAGATGTAACTACCATGACCCGTTCTTCTTTGACAAGGAAGGATTTTCCAGGACCGGAAAAGACAGTCCCATCGGTGGTTTCTCTCTCTGGGCAGTGATATACCCCTATTGAGTGTGGGGGCATCACAACCTGTGGCCATTATAACATTTGTTTGTTTTTGGACAATGTGTTGGCCTTGTAGTAGGGGTTTTGGTGGTTGAGAACGCCCAGACCCGAAAGCTCGTCCAGTTTATCAATTGGCCCATGAATGTCCTGCAGGAAGCTGGAACGGATTACTCTGCCGCTGAGTAGACGGGCCGGAAGACAGGGAGATGTCCCAGCCAAACTTGTAGGAAGCTCACGCCAGCCTACTGCGGGCAAAGTGGAAACCGCGGTGTGAACAACAGCAGCTGCCCTTACAAAAGCTGCCACTGGCCGTGCTGGGGAAGTGTACGTAGCAAAATCCAACGCGAAAACCAGCCACGCGTCACCTTGTCCCAGTTAGAGCATGAAGATAGTCGTGTAAGTGGGACAAGTTGGGCTGCATGGTACGGGAAACAAGCTCCTTCGCATAAGGACATAAAGCCAGGACCCCTAAATGCTGACAGCAATGGGCCCCGTGGAGAGGAAATGGCTAATACCTCGAACTGGTGGGGAGAGGGGGTACGGATGGGGCCCTGGGTGCCCGTGAGGAAGTTGGAACCTGAGGCCCCCTCACCAGGAGGCTATGCCCACTCATACGATTAGGTAGCGGAAAGTGGTTTGTGGTTTCCGACATCGAATGAAGTGTGGGAATGCCGTCCTGAAGAAGAGTACTGCCCCGCCAGACCCCCACAAAAGAAATAGGCTTCCAGATAAGTCCCAGCAACAGATTCATCTTCAGCGACTAAATGTGGGGGCCCATGTTGGGGTTGACAGATGTGCACAGCGTGCAAGGCCTGAGTGTTGGGCTGCTGCCGTCGCCAACTGGGAGGGTATATTGCCCTGTGGGATGATGAAGGGAAAAAACCTATGGGATTATTCTGTAAGCTAATTGACCACCCATTGGAGACAAGGAAATTTTCCCCCCCTCCGAGCCAAAAGGTCAGGAAACATGTTCCCCCCCACGCATTGATAAATCAGAGTAAGGAGCTATTGCGCAACATCCCTGGATGGGGAGGTACAATCAGGAAAGTCCAAAGTCCCCTGTGCACTCCCCTGTTGTCCTGGGTCCGAAAAGAAGGGAGTGTGTTCCTCCAGGTCTGTGGTAGACAACCGGCGGTTCAAATTCCTTGGCAACCAGCAGGCGAGTGCAACAATACCCCCCGCTGCCACGAAAATTGAGGGAATCCATTTTGGCCCAATTAAACGGCTTGCCTATTTCTCCTCATTTGGACCTCTGCCAGTGGTTATTGGCCAAGTGGCTGTGCGACCAGAAGACGCGGGCCAAAACCTTTTTTTTTTTATCACTCCCATGGCCCCTATTAATGAAATTCAACAGAATGCCCATTTTTGGCCTTTGACAAATGGCCCCCCGCACTTTCCCCCAAAGGCTAAAGGAACGATTGCTGGGGGAACATGACACTTGCCAAGTTACCATACTATAATCTCGAAGAATGTGGTTACTATCTTCTCTAGAACATTTTGGAGGAACATATCCCTACACTTGACACTGTTGCTAGCCGTTTGATCTTTGGTAAAAGAAAAAAAAATTTGAGCCCGAATTAAAGCCCTGGCCTCAAGTGTCCCGATTGGCCCAAAAGGCATCAACCTACTTGGGACATATATTGTATAGCAAGGAAGGGTGGCCTCCTTGAACCCCGTAAGTGGCGGCCTACAAAGTTTTGGCCTTCCTCCCTACTAATGGGGGCAAATGAGGATCCTTTTTCTGGGCCTGGCTGGTATACTAAAATCGCGCTATTGTTTCCAAGAAACTTGTTCCTGCTTTGGCAAGCCCCCCTTGCATAAGCTCTTTCGAAGATGGCATAAATGAAGGGGAAGGAGAATAGATACGCCAGGTGGGAACCCGCCATTGGACCTTGGGGACCGTAAGCACAAGCAACAAAGCCTTTTGAAGCAGTTCTTTTAAAACCTGCTTTTGATCCCTCCCCACCTCCGGCTACTGGCATATGCCCCGGGATTTATAACCTTTGTTGCTGGCATTGGGAACAAGGCTGCAAGAAACGCCAATGGGCTAACTATAAACCGCCAACTTGACAGAAGGAGAGATGAAGGGAGCGACGGAAAGGTCTGGCATTTGGGGGTTCCCCCTGGCTCGTCAACTGCGTGGAAGTGGGTTGCGCACGTTATTCCATGAAACTGGGGGGCCCACTTGCACTGGCCAGCAAAAAACGAAAACACAGTTCCGGGCGTTACTTACTTCTTTTTTTGCTCCCCGCGACTAGATACAATAGTCCCCAAGAAGTGGGTGCCCATCCAGAATGCCCAAAAGGTGGGCGATAGTTAATAAGACTCCTCCCCAAATCACACCTTCCACACTCCCCTCGATACTGCACGGGGACCTTTTTTGGACTGAGGGGTAGCCATGGACTTGGATAGACGATAAAAGACGGGGTCAACCAGAGGGTAGACCGGGATGGGCCCCGGGGGATTTATTGACCATGTTTGGCCTCTTAAAGTTTGTGCCATGGTAGATGCCCCCACAAAGGACGCACCCGCCCAGAACTACAGCTAAACTGAGTGTGGGGGAACTCCATGTTTATAAGCCCATAAATGGTATTTTTTTTTTTGCCCTCACGCGATTTTCTACTCGTCGATTCAGGTTTCCAAATTTTTTGTTGAAACACAGCTGGTCACGAACTTCCCCTGCAGATTGTCCAAGGGGGCGTAAGTCACGCACGACTCCCTATCACACCCCATGGAAAATGAGTGTTTGATTGTTGAAATCACATTTTAAATCGAACATGCTAAATCCTGTTTTTTAGAAACCCTGGGGGGTGGAGTTACCCATGTATAGAATGCCAGAAGTTCTCCGGATGTTTGTGTTGTGGGCTTCAACAAACAACCATTATATCCATTCTAACAGGTAACGAACTACTCCCCTTTTTTCTTGTTGTTCGTAACAGGCTAGACTGGCCCGCTATGACCTAATACTGCCCGGCACTGAGACTCCCCCCATGAAACGCAGTCCAGAAACAAGTGGAATTCAGATGCTGGCTGGCGGTTTTTTGGAGGCAACGGACCTTAGTAACTAAAAAGAGACCCGCAAAGAGAGATTTCCCAAGGTGGAAAGGCCTGCACCTTAAACCAGGAGATTTCGAGCTGTTGAAATGCGGAAACCCAAAGCAACAACGAGCCTTTCTAACTGTGGCCAAGGGTGGGAAAACCTGATCCTTATATCGTAGTGGTATCTCACCGCGACAGAATTTTTTTTCCCGATCCCTAATCCTGGTAGACACGCTGAGGGCGAGGAACGCAGGAAAGTGTAAACGTGGTAACATAGAGATTCTTGCTCCCAAACTTTGTGTAATTTTTTTCACCTACCATATGGGAAGTAATTAGGCTTAGACCTGGGGGGTGAATCAGGAGAAGTCCCCACCTCTTGGCCGCAGCAGAGGCCACTACCTAATTCTGGCAAGGCATTCCACTGAAATATCATTGGGGCTATCTACAGCCCGCAACCACATCCCTGAAAGTTCCAGGATTTTAGGAGTTTGCCCTGACTCTTGCAAAAATCTTTTTTTTTGAGAAAAGGTTTCCCCTGAAAATGTGAAAAGGATTAAAAGGCCTTCAGGAGACCCTGGTTTTTCAGGAGGGAAGGAAAACCGAAGGGGTAATGTTCCCTTTTCCCAGGAGGGGGACATGCCCCCGGAACAGAGTTAAAAGATGTTAAGAACCACGTCCTACTTTGACAGCATGGAGTGAACCCGCTTATCCGGTGCCGGTCCAACCCTCGCATCAGCTGCCTGTCAGATTAATGGGAATTAACACAACTTTGCTGAGACATACAAGAAAAAAAAATGTAAATATTGTTTTTGTTTTCTTTCTTTCTTCACAAGCGAGCCATTTGTACCTAGTGGGCCGGTTGGGCCCCTCGAAGTTGGGACTTGTTCGATTAGCACTTGTAGTGATTATGTTTTTACAATGTCCCAAATTGGGTTGTTTTGGTTTCATAGCCCCAATTTAAGTTTTATAAGATTAGGAGGTTTTAACCTGAATATTCTTTTTGGTCGCAGCAGCCACTTTTGGTCCATAGCAAGGTTTTTTTCAGAGAAACCGCTGAAGATATTGTGGTGTGGAACTAAGTTAAAGTGGTTTTTTATTTGTTTGAATATAAAAGGAATTGCGTTAAGACTAGATAGTGAAATTATCAAAAACCGAGGACGTGTTCTTGAATTTTCAGAAAGGGGCAGAAGTGGTATCAGGAGGGTTACAATAAACATATTTTAAATAGATTGTAAATATAAAGTTTGGCACTATGGTGTCCAGTGAGCACTAAATTAGAAACCCCTATTTAAATTTACTGTTTAAAGTATGAATTTTGTTTTGTTTTTGAGGGGAAAAGAAAGGAGTGAGGAACAGGAACCGGAAGAGGGAGTGTGGGCCTGGTGTTATCAGGCAGTGATAGAGCCCAGGGACAGTAAGTCTAAAATGTTCCCAGGAAAGTAACCAAATATTTCCCAAAAGAAAAACCTCTGTGCTTGTTTGCCCTGTGTCTGACAGAACTAATAAGTTGCCCCCACTTGGCAATAAAGTTTTTAATTGATTAAGAAAAAAGTCTTTTCCCATACCTCGTGTCCTCATGTTATGTCATACCTATCTCCGGTTAACCAGCAACAGTAAATATTGATTATCTATATATCTCAATATGAAATAAATTCTCAACCCTTAACATCCTACCTATCCCCGTAAACCCATCAACAGTAAAATATATATTTATATACTATATATGATAAAATCTACCCTTACATCCTACCTAATCCGTCAACCCCACAACAGTATATGAAAATACTATTCAATGCTAAATAAATGAAAAATAATCTTACCCTTACATCCCTACCTATCCGGTACCAGGCACCGTAAATGTATGGTAATCTATATATCTAATATATGAGAAAGATCTACCCTTACATGCCCTACCCTATCCGGTAACCCACACAAAGTAATGGTAAATCTAATATATCTCGAATAATTGATAAAATCCGTCCCCCCTTTCCCCCTTCATCCTACCTATCCGTAACCAGCCACAGTAATATGGTATCTATATATCTATATATGATAAATCTACCTTACACCTACCCATCCCGTAACCAGACCACAGTAAAATGTGTAAAAATCCTCAATATAATCTAATCATTGATAATCTAACCCTTACAAATCCTTACCCTATCCGGTAACCCGCCACAAAATGAATTATCTATATATCTCAAAATATAATGAATATCTACCCTTTACAAATCTCCTATTCCGGGTAAACCAGCATAGAAGTTATGGTAAAATCTTAATATATCTTTATATATGAATACATCTACCCTTACAATCCTACAACTACGTACAAAATCCGACGCACAGTTAATAGTGTAAACTCTATAATATCTATCTATGAATAAAATCTACCTTACATCCCTACCATCCGGTAAACTCACACACGTAATGGTATCTATAATATCTATAATGAAATAATCTACCCCTTACAATCCCTACCTCTATCCGTAACACACAACAATAATATGAAATCCTATAATCTCATATGATAATCCTACCTTACATACCTACCTCATCCGGTAACCACACAGTATAGTGGTATCTCTATATCTATTATATTGATACATCCTACAACCTTACATCCTACCTAATCCGGTAAACCTCAGGCAACAGTATATGGTAATCTAATATATCTATATATTGATAAATCTACCCTTAGCAATCCTACCACTATCCGCGTAACCAGCAAGTTTATAAATATCTTATATATCTCATAATGATTAAATCTACCTTACAGTCCTACCTATCCGTAACCCAGCACAACACAGTTAATATTGGTACTATTTACTTATTGATAATCGACCCTTGACAATCCTAACCTATCCGGTAACCAGCAACAGTATATGGTAATCTAATATCCTATATATGAAATAAAATCTACCCTTCCATCCTCCTCCATCCGGTAACTACACAGTATATGGTATTCTATATATCTAGAATTAAGAATCTAACACCTTACAATCCTACCCTATCCACGGTTTAAACAGCCAACAGTAATTGATCCTATAGTATTATTATCAATAAATCCTACCCTTACACCTCCCTATCGGTAACACAAACAGTAAATATGTAATCTATATATCCATATAATGAATAAATCTATCCTTACAATCCTACGCTATCTGTAACCACAACGTAATATGGTTATTAGATAAATCTATATATGAAATAAATCTACCCTTACAATCAACCTTATCCGGTAACCAGCAACAGTATATGTAAATATATATCTTATCATGTAATAATTCTACCCTTACATCCAACCTATCCCCGGTAAACCAGTCACAGTTAAAATAAATGGACTATAAACTATCTAATATAGAAAATCTTACCCCGTCATCCTAACCTGATCCGGTAACCAGCACCGTAATATGGTAATCTATAATATTCTATATTATGATTAAATCTTCCCCTTACCCCCTACCATCGCGATTACCAGCACAAAGTAATATGATATCTCTATATGATCATAGTATCAAATAAAATCGGTCACCTTAACATCCCACCTATCCGGTAACCCCAAGCACGGTCATATTGGTATATATATATATATATATATAATGGAAATATCTATCCTTACATCCCTACCTATCCCTTGTAACCAGCACAGTTATATGGGTAAAATCTTACATATACTATATATTGATAAATTCTTACCCCTTAACTCCTACCTATCCGGGTAACCAGCACAGTAATATGAGTACTCATATATCTATATATGATAAATCTACCCTTACATCCTAACTATCTGGTAACCAGCACAGTAATGGAATCGATTTCTATATATGATAACTACCCTTACATCCTACCTATCCGGTACCAGCACAGTATATGATATCTAATATCTTATATATGATAAATCTAGCCTTACATCCTACCTATCCTATAACCACACAGTATATGAATATCTATATATTCTATATATGATAATACTACCTTACATCCTACCTCCGATAACCTGACGTATGAATACTCTATATTATAAATCTACCCTTACATCTACCTATGGTACCAGCACAGTATATTGGTATCTATATAATCATATTGATAAATCTAGCCTTACATCCTACCTATCCAGTAACCAGATCACAGTAATATGATATCTATATACTATATTGATAAATCTTATCACCTTACATCTACCTATCTGGTACCAGCACAGGATTATTGAATATCTATATATAAAATCTACCCTTACATCCTACCATTCTGGTAACCAGCACAGTCTATAGTGATATCTATATGATAAATAATCTCCCTCACACCTACCTTATCTGTACAAGCCAGCAACGGATATGGTATTTCTATATATGAATCAATCTTACCCTTACATCCTACCTACCTGTACCCAGCACATTATATGGTATCTATATATCTATATATTGATAAATCTACCTTACATCCTACCTATCTGGTACCCAGCACAGTATATGTATCCTATATATCTATATAGATATAATCTACCCTTACATCCTACTATCTGGTAAACAGTCACATATATGGTATCTATAATCTATTATATGATAAACTTCTACCCTAATCCACCTATTCGGTACCAGCACAGTATATGGTAATCTATATCTTATATGATAATCTTACCCTTAATCCTACCTATCCAGTAACCAGCACAGTATAGAATCTAATATTTCTATATATGATAAATCTACCCTTACATCCTACCTATCTGGTAACCAGCACAGTATATGGTTCTATAATATGATAAATCTACCTTACATTCCTACCTAGTCTTTAACCACAAAGTAGAAATATGGTTATCCTATATTATCTATATATTGAAATAATTTCCTAGCCTTAATCCTACCTGATCTGGGTAACCACTACAGTACTTATGGTAATCTGATATAATCCCTTATAGTATGATTAAATCTACCCTTCACATCACCTACCTATCGGTAACCAGTCCAGTAATCTGGTATCTATATAATCTATATAGAAAATCACCCTTACATCCTACCTATCTGTACAGCACGTATATGGTCTCTATATACTATATATGATAAATTACCCTTAGATCCACCTAATCCGTAACCATCACATTATATGGTAATCTATATATGCTAAATCTTTTTCCTACCCTTACATCCTACCTATCCGGTAACCAGCACTTATATGGTTCTATATCTAATATAGATAATCTACCCTATCTCCTACTATCTGGTTAACCAGCACAGATATGGTATCTATATACTATATATGATCAATCTACCTTAATCCTACCTATC
>CM033474.1:15532510-15841338 GCA_019447015.1 Hymenochirus boettgeri | reverse complement strand
CAGTATATGGTATCTATATATGATAAATCTACCCTTACATCCTACCTATCCGATAACCAGCGCAGTATATGGTATCTATATATCTATATATGATAAATCTACCCTTACATCCAACCTATCCGGTAACCAGCGCAGTATACGGTATCTATATATTATAAATCTACCCTTACATCCTACCTCTCCAGTAACCAGCGCAGTATATGGTATCTAAACCTGATAAATCTACCCTTCCATCCTACCTATGCGATAACGAGAACAGTATATGGTATCTTTATAGCTATATATGATAAATCTACCCTTACATCTTACCTATCTGGTATCCAGCACAGTATATGATATCTATATATGATAAATCTAGCCTTGCATCCTACCTATCTGGTTACCAGCACAGTATATGGTATCTATATACCTATATATGGTAAATCTACCCTTATATCCTACCTATCCGGTAACCAGCACAGTATATGATATTTATATATGATAAATCTACCCTTACATCCTACCTATCTGGTAACCAGCACAGTATATGATATCTATATATCTATATATGATAAATCTACCCTTCCATCCTACCTATCCGGTAACCAGCACAGTATATGATATCTATGTATGATAAATCTACCCTTACATCCTATTTCTACCTATCCGGTAACCAGCACAGTATATGATATCTATATATCTATATATGATAATTCTACCCTTACATCCTACCTATCTGGTAACCAGCACAGTATATAATTGTTTTATTTGCACTGCATATATCTAACTCCTGCACTTATACCCATTCCATTGTATCTGTATGTTACCCACCTAACTAGAATGTAAGCTCTACGGGCCAGGGACCTCCTTACCTCTTGTGGAAAAGCACTTCTATTTCTGTAATTTATATATTAATGTACTGAACTATGTGTATTTACCAATTTGATATTTATTTATTTGGCCCCATTGTGGTCCTTGTTTATTGTACAGCCCTGCTACCCACGTGGGCTATGTTAAATTAAACTATACATACATACATACCTACATGTATATAAGAAGATACAGCGTGGTTCTCCCTATGGGTTTGGGTTACCAAGATAAGTGAAAAGTCAGAGGACACCTATCAACACACACACAAAAGTATTCGTTAATAAAGCTTAGAATTGTGCGGCACTGAGTAAAGTAATGTTCATTTGCCCTTTGCAGTTTTTTTGGTTGTGTTCCTGTCTCGTGTTGCCTCGCTGCAGGGCATGCTGACATTTTATAAAATGATCATACACCCAGTGTCCTTGCATCCTTAATCACTGTTATCGTCATATTTACTTCATGTTTTATGTTTTTTCTTTCTTCCTGATCAATATTCCCGTTTGTCATCTGCTTCCGTGGGACGAAGCTTCATCCATTTACCTCCATGCAACTTGACGGAGCATAGAATTCTCACTATATCGACCTGGTTAAAGGACTCTGTATTCCGGTATAATAAAATAGCAATTGCCCGCTTCTTTTTATTTGGGTGTGTATTGGATGATCTGGTGTGAAATCAGCGTTTCCAATCATCTAAGAATTGGGGTTATATAGCATTAAATTGTCTACATGTTGGTCGGTCCTGTGTAGAAATGATCACTTCCCAAAATATCCTAAATAGTTAAACCGGTGTCTTGTAATGTTTTTTCAGATCGTGTCCTATTATAGAGAAATATCGGCATATTTTCTGGCTATGGCAAGAAATGATCGGCACGGTTTGATTGGAAACGATGCCCATTTCAATCGCCAACCCCCTCTCAAATCCCCATATCACTGCATATTTCAAGGGGGAAAATGCATAAGATTGGCGACGCGCAAGCGGTTCTTCTGTTTGGAAATTCCTTTCATTGCCACTCGATCGACGAACATCCTGCCCATGGATTGCTTAATAGCTTAGAGGTGTTTCGATTAAATGCAAATTGTTATTGTTAATTTTTCTGTGTTTGCTGTTGTTTTTTCAAATGTTGGAATCGCGGCAAACACCGAAAACGCGCAAGTTTTCCGGGTCGAGGCGATTGCGATTTGGCATTTTCGCATATTTAAATCGCATGCGTTTTCCAATACTTTTTTTTCTTTTTTTTTTAATAGAAGAAAAAAAAAAAAACCGCATGCGCAAACACAACAAAATCTACGCATGAAATCGCATGCGATGTCCGTTTGCGTGGCAGTGTGGCTGCCCTAAATATATCAAAGAACGTGATCAGTTTCAGAAATCTATTTCCTTATTTCTACCCATACAGAATGATACTCTGTCCTGATTGTTCTGTACAATTTAACACAACTCATGTACAATTTAGCTACTGTCCATTTTGTGGGGCTTATTTGTTAATGTTTTAAGGTAGCATGGGGGCATCATCTAGAATCTAAACAATTTACCATTTTCAACCAAATGGGGACATTAATGTTACAGAGCATTGACCGGATCATCCTGGTTGAAGCTTGGAGTTTTAAAATGGATTTGTGTCCGTACAGAAATGTTTGAAGATGGTTGTTTAATTCCATTGTCCAGTTCCTCAGAGAAATTCATAGCACACGCTTTCTGCCAAGTAATATTTATTTTCTCTTTCATTTGGCTTACAGATAGGCAGATTCTGGAGGTCCCTTCAAATTTCATTTGTGAACATCAGTTGTCATATAAACACGAAGCACCCAATCCAAAAATATAGCTTGTTTATGTTCTTTATATCTGATTTATTATGTTGGGGGGGTGATAATAGGGGATTGTGCAGTGGAATAGGATCTAATTTGAATGTGTTTGCTGGTTTTTAGGGATCACCACTGGACAGTTTGAATTTGTGTTTGGGGATGTCTGGGTGATGTCCAAGGCCCAAATTGTTCATTGTTTATTTTTAACACCAATGTTTAGTCCTTTAATAAAAAGGTCCATGATCCTTAAAGGGCATTCCAGCCCAAAAAAAAAAGAGTCTATATTAAATGTAAAAGCAACCCCTTAAAATCCGTTTTCGGTATTATAGATAATTCCAAAGATGAACTGAAGTGACTTACCTTACCTCTCCCTCCAACTCTGCCGCTTTTTTCCTCTGCTCTGAGGGCCTTCTTCCTGGTCACGGCTGTCAATCGAGGCTATCAATTAAAGGGCATGTCCCCCCTAAAACCAAAAACTAGTCCACTTATCATTACCTGCCCAACAACCCCAACTGATATACTAGAACTTTATTACTTCATTCCTAATCAGATATTAAAGGATAATTCTTGTCCCCATTCTGGGCGAGTAAGCTAGCTCCTCCTCTCCATCAGTCAATCAAGGCTGTGACAACTGCATCACAACGCAATGACTGACTGCTGGTTTCACCTGCTGTCCCTGCAACATGCTCAAGCCTGTATAAAAAAGCTCATTAAGGCAGAGGATGAGACAGATACTTTACCAGAAAGGAAATAATTTATCAATTCAATGTATTTATTAAACTGGGTAAAAATAGCAGTAGTGGTTTGGTGCAGATACATCATCACGCGTTTTGTTTTTGTTGTAGGGGATGGACATGCCCTTTAACCCCTCTTTATGTTATCTCAGAGATTCCCTAGAGACTACTGGAAGCTCCTTAAATGTATACTTCATTCTGGGAAATACCATTCGTATCAATATTATTATTTCACAGAATATCTATAGAAATAAATTAAAGTGGCGTTCTCGCCCTGAATTAAAAATTTTTACAGAAATCATCAGATCCAACAAATTTTTAGAATGTTTAAACTGTGTTGAACATACAATTATGAAGCGAAAATCATAATTCCTATGGAATCGCATACTCGAAATTTGCGACTAATGTTTTAAGAAAAATCCGATTCCAGTAAAAATCCTTGTGCTGCTTTACTATAAATGGCTCTGTGTTTAAGTGAATCCCTGTTGGAAAGAGGATCTTGGAGTTTTTGGTGGATAACAAACTTAACGGTAGCCAAGCAGTTGCCAGCGCAACATCCAGAAGCCAGCATGGTATTGTCTTGTAGCAAGAGGGTATTGATTCAAGGAGGAAAATGTAATTCCTCCCTCTTTACAACGCTTGGTAAGGCCTCATTTGGAATATGCATTTGCATTTTGGTAATCCGTGTAAAAAACGAACTCTTTGAAATGGAAAGGTTCAGAGACGGGCACTAATTAATAAGGGTAATTTGGGGATCTTGATATGAGAGAACTGTAAAAGTTTTTTTTTTACAATTTATGTACGCTGGAGAAAAGGCGCTTGCGTGTGATATGATTACTGTGTATAAATCCTTAACGGGCCAACAATAACTATCTGGGGCGATTGTCACCAATAGAACATGTCCAGAGGAACAGGACACCCTTAGACTTGAGAAAAAAGGTTTTGGCTTCAAGTTTGGGAAGGGTTTTTCACTGTGAGCAGCGGTTTTTTGTTTTATGGCAGGTTCATTGGTCAGTTTTAATAAAAAGCTGGATGAGTTTCTACCCACCAGGAATGTTTACAAGTTACTGGATTGATACATAAGTAGAGTTGGGAAAGGGTTTGTCACGGTGAGAAAGGTACAAGCTATGGAAACTGTCTTCCAGTGTGGACGTTGTTATGGCAAGGTTATTGGTCAGTTTCATAAAAGCTGGAATGAGTTTCTGACAAAAGGACTGTACAAGTTACTGGTATTGACTAAAGTAGAGTTGGAAAGGGTTTTTCATTCACTGTGAGACGGTAAAGCTAATGGAACTGTCTTCCATGGAACGTTGTTTTGGCAGGTTCATTGTCAAGTTTAATAAAAAGCTTGATGAGTTTCTACACAGGAATGTTACAAGTTACTGGTATTGACATAAAGGAGAGTTTGGGAAAGGGTTTGTCACTGTGAGAACGGTAAGCTATGGAACTGTCTCCAGTGGATGTTGTTATGGCAGGTGTTCATTGTTCAGTTTAAATAAAAGCTTGGATGAGTTTTCTCAAAGCAAGAATGTTACAAGTTTACTGGTATTGATACTAAGTAATAGTTGGGAAAGGGTTTATTCACTGTGAGAATGGTCAAGCGATGGAACTGTCTTCCATGGAAACTTGTTATGGCGGTATCATTGGTCAGATTTACTAAAAGCCTGGATGAATTTTCTGCAAACAGGAATGTTACAATTACTGGTATTGATACATAAAGTAGAGTTGTCCAGGGAAATTTCCCACATTGCCACTTGGAGTCAGTAGGAATTTTTCCCCATGCCTAAATTTTTATACTATCTATACTAAATAAGATCTTTGGATTTTCGAAACAGCTGTCAGAACATAACCCATTCACCTCTAGGGATGATGCCCTGGAACGTAGTTTATACACAGGTTTGTTTTAGCCTCTAACCAGGTGTCGGTATTAAAGAGATCTAAACGTTATAAAAAAACTCCTTCCTGCTCTATTCATTCTGTGGCCTTTAGGGCCCATGAAGTACATAGAAGGCCATTAGTGGCTTGACCCCAAATGACATCACACTTTTCCTCTTTAAGGGGGTTTATGGGAACATGTAATTTGTGCCAATTTGGCCATTGAAAGATGACATATAGGGTTTCCCTATTGCTTTGACTGTCCTGGCACCGTGTGTTACGGGAAGGTCTTGGTTCCCCTTTTATATCTACTATGTATTGACAATATGATGTAACGGGTTTTTCTCACTGTCGCCGCCCACAGTAAATGTTGGATTCTTCCCTCCCCCACACTAGGTATTTTCTCTCTTCTGTCTGGGTGGCAGGGATGTGCGTGACATTCAGTGTAAATATTAAGGAATTTATATTTTTATTTTTCTGGACAGATTCTCTATTCAGACCCATGTTGTACTCTGCTCATCGCCCGAGGGTGAAATACGGGTTGCTAGCTACAGCCTTGTGTGCCACCATCCGTATTGTCTGGGTTGTCGGCCATCTTGTTCTCTATCACCCCATAAACAGCCCTATACACCTGAACCACTAGTTGAGTAACCCGTGTAGGTAAAGAATAGACAAGGATCCGAACAAAATATCTATAAACACATAAAGCTGGCCACCTACAACAAATTCGCCAATATCGTCTAAAAGACCCCCCGGTTTGGTTGGTCCAACTGTCCGCTGCATATATTTGTGGTGATCTAGGGGCCCCTCCATTGATTGGCCTGGTTGGGGTTCTAGGTGCACCATGGGCTGGTTCCACAGCCGGGCACAACTACTGCTACCTATACACATGTGGCACCCACTACTGGTACCCTATACATCATGTTCACACACTACTAGTACCCTATACACATGTGCTCACACTACTGGTACCCTATCACATGTGCACACACTACTGGTACCCTATACACATTGCACACCCTTACTGGTACCCTATACACATTGCTCACACTACTGGTACCCTATACACATGTCACACAACTACTGGTACCCTATAACACATGTTCTCACAACTACTGGTACCCTATACACATGTGGCACACACTACTGGTACCCTATACACAATGGGCACACACTACTGGTACCCTATACACTTGTGCTCCAACACTGGTACCCTATACACATGTTTCACCCCTACTGGTACCCTATACACATGTCTCCACTACTGGTACCCTATACACATGTGCACACACTACTGGTACCCTAATACACATGTGCGCACACTACTGGTGACCCTCTATCCATGTGCACCACTACTGTTACCTATACACGTGCTCACACTACTGGTACCGCTATACACATGGCAACACCTATTGTAACCCTATACCACATGTGCACACACACTGGTATCCTAACACATATATGAACACACTACTGGTACCCTATACACATGTGCACACACACTGGTACCCTATCCACATTGCACACACTACTGGGGTACCCTATACACATGTTCGTGCAACACGACTGTTATCCCTATTACACATGTTGCACACACTACTGGTACCCATACACATGTGCACACACTACTGTACCCTATCTACATGTCACACACTACGTACCCTATACACGTGCTCACACCACTGGTACCCTATACACATGTGCACACACTACTGGTACCCTATACACATTTCTTCACACAACTGGTCCCTATACCATGTGCCCACACTACTGTACCCTATACACATGTTGCTACACAACTGGGGACCCTATACACATGTGGCCACACCTGCCAATTCCTTTAACTCCTGTATATCTTCAGACATACACACAATGTAAATCATTCAATTTAATATGAGAAATCGAGTTCATTAAAGAAATATATGAAAGTCAAGGAGGGCAGTGGTCTGGAAAGTGTACTGCCATAGCCTCCAAAATTCAGATTTAAGGATTACACGTCGGGTAGAAAGCGGTCGGGGGTGGGGTAAACTTTATTTACTATTTTGGACATATTGAATGTTTAATGACACCTGGAAATATTTTCTACCTCCCATTATATTTCCCGGGAGAGTATTAATGGTTATATAGTTCAATCAAGGACACGATAGTTGCCGTGCTTAAAGGGATCATCCTAATCCATCAGGCAGCGAATGGCGTTAAACCTTTAATAATATTTTCCAAGGACACACAAACAAAGCTTAGTTGCTTATTTAATTTGCACAAATGTATTTTCTATAGAACTAGTTAATTTTTTACATGGCACGCAAATCTTATTTTAATTTGTTTTATCTTCATTTAGATTATTTTTGCTGGTATAACAAGCTTTAATCCGGATGTACTCCGTCTCCATTTTGTTTTATCATTACAGAGGCCTTGGAATGTCCTAAAGAGAAGTACCACTTACGTTACCCCCCTAGTGGTGCCATATGTAGGACTAACCTGTTACGCAGGAAATATTCTCCCCTATTCCTCAGCCTTCTCAAGAATGTTTCCAGCTTTTCTCTAAGCTCTTTAAGCTCGTTTCAACGTGTACATGCTCAGTACGTCGCTGGAGGAATAACTGTCGTCATTGGCTGTGAATGTTAAATGCATGCCCCCCCCCCCCCTCCACGACTTACAACTGATAACATTTAGAACCGGAGGACATTTGCAGGATTTTAGGTTTAGACTTAAGCCCTCGATTTCTAGCTATTTACAATTTTTTCATTGAGTCCTGACCTTCCCATTTAAAGACAAATTATATCTATAGCATCCATTTTTGGCGAATACCGCTAGCCCAGCAATTTGGTAGCCTCCCTTCTAAATCTACAACTGTCTAAAGTGTTGACACCAGTAGGTTTTGTGATCCCATTCTTCCCAATTTGGTATCCTCTTATGTCTCAATATTCTTATTTTCCTAAAACCCCTTTTTGTAAATTTTTCCTGATAATTTGCTCTAAATTCCCTGATAATTTTGGCCCTAAGAGGCGGTGCATCATGAGTTTTAATGGTGTATTGAATGCAGAGGAATCTAAAAAGGAACAAGTTTAAGTGATCCCCATGTAATCAAATGTTTTTCATTTTAAATGCTACACCATAATTTTATTATTCTGTATTTCCATGGCTTTGCTGCTGGTAAAGTAACCCCCTTCCAGCCCTATGGGGCTAGTTCCAAATATATATTTGTCCCTTACAGCTGCAGGCAAAGGACGTGGGTAGAAAAGGGCAACTGATTTCTAAGGTTAACAAGAAACGCATAATTGAATTTATTCTTATTTGACAAAGTTGTCATGATTAGCACCGAAACGTTGGAATACAGCACTGAAGTAATTGGTGTGCGTGGATAGTTGTCCTTTCTAAATTTATCATTAGCTTTATTTCTCTTTTATATATTATTAAAGGGGGGACACTTACTGAAAAAAATACTTGGCCTCATTATCCTATAAGTAAAAACATGTAAGAGCACGTACTCTGTTTGCGTGTGTTTGCTGCATGCCCTCATCCACAACATGTTTTAGGCATCAGTATCTCCCCTCCCTGATTGTAACCACTCCCACTTCCCCCGACTGACTTTTTACCCCCACAAACCAACTGTCAAGCCGCAAACAGCACAGCATTCGCAACTGTCAAATCTCTGTCACCATTCACTACATTAAAACTGCTCACAGAAGAAATAGTTTTTAGAGCAAGGAACTTGATTTGACACTGAAATATACATAAGTTTTTAGATTGGGCTATATAACGAAAGAGGGGGCAGATCAACAAAAAATGATACGTGGTGGTTGGGAATTATAGTTTCCAGTTATGGTCAATTTAAAATAACCTGTTTTTTCGGTAAGATCTTTAATACACATTAAGATTATTTTTACCATGCCCTTTCATGGTGTGAGGGAAGTTGAACGGCTAATTGGTCGGTGTGGCTTCTCTCTTTAATTATGAGTTTTTTGTAATAGATTTACTGGTACAATTAAACTATTCTTTACTAGGCTATCCTCTGAATCTCTGTGTTGTCTTTTGACGGGGATAATTCTAGACATCCATTAATTCTTTCTATTGCAGCCCATGGAAGTCCGCATCCTTGCTATGTGGCTGTGTGATATCTTTTATTTATATAAATCATTTCTACTGTTTTTTTTTAACCCTACAGGCGGCCCTTTGATTTCGGATAATGTTGACTTTTTTCCAGCCTATATGGGAAATCTTAGGGGTTACATAGCAGAATATGAAAGGTTCTATTTCTGCTGTAACCGGACATGACACAGTTGTTGAATTTTACTAGAACGTTCTTGTTTGGTAAAGGAATGACTCAATTTAAAATACTGCCCAGTAGGATTAACCATGACAGTTACCAAAATCCCCTGCTAATTTGTCACTGAGCAATGGGCAGTCTGTCTGTGACCCCTCAGAGGGAAGGGAGATGTTTGGGTTTTCAGAGGTTAGAGACACAGATATGCTATTTTTCTAACTGTAGGATTCTTCAGAAAAATGTAGTTTATGCTTAATTTCTTATTAAATATTACTTGTTTTAATATATTAACTGGTATCATACCCATCCTTTACTATGTTGTGAAAGAAGTTTGCGCAGGAATATCCGTTTTATTGGAAGGGTTTGGACTGTAACCCAGTGTGGGGAGGGTAACTCGCTATATTGTAATTCCTCTGCAGCGCTGTAGGAGGACATTGATATATGTAGTCCACAGAACGCTATATAAAAATAGTGCCTGACTGCTTAGCAGCTCCAGTTTAGGAAACATCCTGATGTACACATTTTCTATTGAATGCTTGTTTTATTCCCAAAGGTGTTGTCCCAATTGTTGGCCATCTATCTCTGCCAATCACATTGGGTCATGTCCTATACATTGCGCAAAGACCGAAAAGCCTTTCGTGAAGCGCGTCAGTCGCTGAGTCAACTCACCGCTGGAAGAACAAAGTCAGCAACAGGTTGAAGTTACAAAGTCATTGTGAAAACCCATTAACAGTAATCAACCTCCAAAAACTATCAATAATAAGGTTCATTGTATGCAAACATGTAGATTCAATACAAGTTTCTGTATCGTTTTAAAAATGGTGCTCTTTTGCCCCAACCAATCAGATTGTTAGCTTTTCAACTGTTAATGAATCTTATTGGTTGTGGCAAAATGAGGCACCATTTTTAACGATAATAACCTTTTTAATTGAATAACCTCCTGATTTATTTTTTTTAAAGGAGAGGTTTTGGCCTCAAATAACAATCGTGATTTGTAGTACAGAAAATTCTGGTCAAATGAGGGTATCACGTACCAATCTATGTATTCCTAACGAGATACACCTGTTGCATCAACCCCTTTAGCCAACCACTGCCCCTCCCGTTAACCTTCTCCGCTGGTCGGGCATGTCAGATACATCATATCTCCTGTGCTAAGGAGAGGGGGAGGGTAAAAAGTAGCTGCCGGAAACTGTACTTACATTTTTTACTAACAGGTTTATCTTTATATTGTGTAGTCTTGTGTAAAAGACAGAACCCTGCCTTGGATTAGTGATAGTGAAATGATTCATTTTGAACTGACAGTTTTTCTCTATAAATGGTTTCCCTTTAATTTGACATCCTCTTGGACTCAGAACAACTCATTGAACTCATACAACTATTGGAGGCTCAATAAATAAACCATTGTAGTCAGTTGGCGCTTTCTTCAATACCAGTTTTCTGTCCGCCCCCAAAATCCCGAGGTCTGTGGTCTGATTCTTCCAAGTGTATAATTATAGAAAAACACCTTCCACTCCTACCTTCAAATAAAACATAAATCACATCTGTAGATAAAATTTGTGAGTTATGGCTAGAAAGGTCAGTAATATACTTCCTTTTGAACACTTCCTGCTTTCAGCCATCGTGGACGCAGCCTGTCTGCATTATAGGCTCCAATCTCAACTGTCAATTTTCGCCCCGGTTACTTCGCTGTTTTCCCAGCATTAAGTCTTAACTGAGCATTGCCTTCTCCCCCAGGCGTATGGGTTTGGGCATAGGTAATGTGATGATCACTCAACCTACTGGAAGCAGGAAGGTTGAACATTCACCCCCAATGTAATTTTCTCACAGGCTCCAGCCATAGATGTTGATTGTCGGCTCATTATAGGAAATACTGCAGGCTTTCATTTAACCCACTTTTTTGAGACCACAGTTGCCCTTTTAATAAATATGCTGGTGGAAGATTTAAAGGCAAAAAATATTTTTTTTATTGTTTGTTGTTGGCTTGTTCCTTTAAATAAACATCTCTCTACCTAACATTTTCCTTTAGTCCCCGAATTATATTAATTTGATACTCATGATAATCCAGGGCCAGCAACCATCCCCCTCCAGTTTTTTGAAAACTACTTCTCCCAGCATTCCCTGGCCGTCTGGGCTGTTGAGAGTGTTTTGTAATGAATGCTTGGAGTTTCCTGTCTCTGGTCTAATCCCTTCTCTAGCCCAGTCTGTTATCTGCGAATACCTAAATGATCTCATACCCTTTAGAACTAGTTGTAGGGGAAAATTGTCTTCTATATGTCTACTATCTATTTACGATCTATTTGGGGCTATCTATCTATTAGCTATTTATCTATTGGTGCTCTGTTTTTTGCTATCGTATTTATTGGCTTCTATCTTTTACTATCTATCCTATTGGCTGATCTAGTTATTGTCCTTTCTATATCTTTGCTCTCTATCTTTTACTATCTTTATGTGGCTCTCTATTTTTGGCTATCTATCCTGCTAGCTATTTATTGATATCTTTTAGTGTCTTTCTATACTCTTATTGGCTCTCTACTATTTACTATCTTTCTGTGGCTCTCTAATTATTGGCTATCTATCTATTGGCTCTCTATTTATTGGCTATCTATTTATTGGCTATCTATTTATTGGCTATCTATTTATTGGCTATCTATTTATTGCATCTCTTTATTGGCTAGCTAGCTATTGCACTCTACTTATTGCGACGCTATTTATTGGCTTATCTATTTATTGGCTATCTTCTATTGGCTATCTATTTATTGGCTATCTTCTATTGCACTCTATTTATTGGTATCTATCTATTGGCTATCTATTTATTGGCTATCTATGTTAATGGCGATCTATCTATGCACTCTTTTATTTTATATTTTTATTGGCTATCTATCTATTGGCTATCTATTTGCTATCTATCTGTGTCTGTCTATCTATTGGCTATCTATTTATTGTCTATCTATCTATTGGCTCTCTATTTATTGTCTATCTATCTATTGGCTCTCTATTTCATTGTCTATCTATCTCTTGGCTCTCTATCTATTGGCTATCCATTTATTGCTATCTATTTACTATATTTCTGTGGCTATCTATTTATTGCTCTATATTTATGTCTATCTATCTATTTACTATCTATCTTTGGCTATCTATTGGCTATCTATTTATTGGCTATCTATCTTTGGCTATCTATCTATTTACTATATATCTGTGCGATCTTGGCTCTCTATTTATTGGCTATCTATCAATTTGCTCTATCTTTATTGGCTATCTATCTATTTGCTCTATATTTATTGGCTATCTATCTATTTGCGCTATATTTATGGCATCTTCTTTTACATCTAGCTGTGGGTATCTATCTATGGGCTATCTATCTATTGGCTCTCTTTTTATTGGCTATCTATTTATTGGCTCTCTTTTTATTGGCTATCTATCTATTTACTATCTAGCTGTGGGTATCTATCTATGGGCTATCTATTTATTGGCTATCTAGCTTTGCTTCTATTTATTGGCTATCTATCTATTTACTAGCAGCTTGTGTGTATATATCTATGGGCTATCTATTCTTGGCTATCTTCTTTTCATCTACTGTGGGTATCTATCTATAGGCTATCTATTTATTGGCTATCTATTATTGGCTCTCGATTTATTGGCTACCTATCTTTTACGATCTACTGTGGGTATCTATCTATGGGCTATCTATTATTGGCTATCTACTAGTTCTATCTAGTCTGTGGGTACTATCTATGGCTACTATTTTTGACATCTATCTATTGGCTCTCTTTTTATTGGCTATCAGTTATTATCTATTTGTGGATCTTATCTATTGGCTACCTATCTATTTACTATCTATCTGTGCTATATTTCTATTGGCTCTATTGACTATCTATCTATACTATCTATCTATTGACTATCTATAGATTGGCTTCTAGCTCGGGCTATCTATCTATTGGGCTCTCTCTTAATTGGCGATGTTTCTAGTGGCTTCTCTATTATTGGCTATCTATCCTGTTGGCTTATCTATCTATTGGCTACTATCTATTGGCGTCTTATTATTGGCGATTTATCTATTGGCTCTCTATTATTGCCTATCTATTCTGTTGGCTATCTATCTGGTTGCTATCTTATCTTTGACTCTATTATTGCCTATCTACTATTGCTAGCTATCTATTAGCTATCTAGCTATTGGCTATCTATTTATTGGCTGATTTATTGGCTAACTATTGGCTATCTATCTATTAGCTATCTATCTTTAGCTATCTATCCTATTGGCTTCTATTTATTGGTTATTTATTGGCTAACTAGTTGGCTATCTATTCTATTAGCTATCTATCTATAGCTCTCTATCTATTAGCTATCTATCTATTTAGCTATCTACATTGATATCTTATATTGGCTATCTATCTATTGACTATCTATATATTGTCCTATCTATCTATCATTGGCCTATCTTTCTATTAGCTCTCTATAATTGGCTGTCTCATCTGTTGGCTATCTATTATTGACTCGATTTATTGCCTTCATCTATTGGCTATCTTCTATTAGCCATCTATGGGTTGGCTATCTTTCTTTTGGCTATCATTCTATGTCGCTATTAATTGGCTATCTATCTATTAGCTATCTTATCTATTTGCTTCATTCTAAGAGAGTGTCTTTTGTATTAATTAGTTTATCGATCTATTGGCTATCTATTGTTGGCTATCTATCTATTGGCTATCTATTCATTACCCTATTTATTGGCTATCAATTCTTTGTCTTTTTATTATTAGCGATCTATCTATTGGCTATCTATCATTGGCTATCTATGTGTGGCTATCTCTCTCTTGATTCTATTTATTGGCTATCATTCATTGTCGCTATTAATGGCTTATCTATCTATTAGCTATCTATTATTGGCTATCCTTCGATTTTCTTGTTTATTAATTGGCTCTCTTATCTATTAGCTATCTATTTATTGGCTATATCTATTGTCTTTTATTATTGGCTCTCTTCTGTTTGCTATCCTTTCTTGGCCTATCTATCTATTGACTCTATTGCTATCATTCTATGTCTCTATACTTGGCTATCTATCTATTAGCGTATCTATCTAATCAGTGTTTAGCTATGTCATCGGGTTATAATCAGTGTTTAGCTATGTCATCTTATAAGCAAGTGTTGTATCTATGTCATCGGTTTATAATCAGTGTTTAGCTATGTCATCGTTATAATCAGTGTTAGCTAGTCATCAGTTATAATCCGTGTTTAGCTATGTCATCATTATAATAATTTTAGCTATGTCATCTGTTATAATCAGTTGTTTAGCTATATCATCAGTTATAATCAGTGTTTAGCTATGTCATCAGTTATAATCAGTGTTTAGCTATGTCATCATTTATAATCAGTGCTTAGCAATGTCATCAGTTATAATTATTCAGTGTTTAGTTATGTCATCTGTTATAATCAGTGTTTTGTGGTTTAGCTCTCTCATCCAGTTATAATCAGTTTTAGGCTATGTCATCGTTATAATCAGTTCTTAGCTAATGTCATCATTATAATCAGGCTTTAGCTATGTGTATCAGTTATTATCAGTGCTTAGCTAGTCTCAGTTTATATCTCAGTGTTTAGCTATGTTATCCGTTATCAGTGTTTATCTATGTCTCAGTTATAATCAGTGTTTAGTATGTCAGCAAGTTATTAAGTGTTTAGCTATGTCATCAGTTATAATCGTGTTTAGCTTATGTTCATCAGTTATAATCATTGTTTAGCTATGCCTCAGTTATAACAGTGTTTAGCTATGTCATCAGTTTATCAGTGTTTAGCTAGGCCTCAGTTAGAATCAGGGTTTACTTGCCATCAGTTCAAACCGTGTTTAGCTAGGTCATCAGTTATAATCAGTGTTTTAGCTATGTCATCATTTTACTCAGTGTTTTAGCTATGTCATCAGTATCCTCAGTTGTTTAGCTATGTCCTCAGTTATAATCAGTGTTTCGCTATGTCATCAGTTATAATCAGTGTTTAGCTATGTCATCAGTTAAATCAGTGTTTACTATGTTCATCAGTTATAATCATTGCTTAAATTATATCATCAAGTTTCTAATTACCGCTTTCCCGCCCCACTGAATTAGTTATATTATTACCACATACTCATTTAAACTGTTGTTTATCATAAGGCAATTATGTACGTTACCCTTCTAGAATATAAGGTTTATTAGAAATACACATTCATATAAAGGCACATGGCCGCAGCTTTTAATAACTATATATTTTACAACACAGGGGGTACATTGTGTAGCCTGATCCTTACACATAAAACACCTGCATTAGGTAGGGTAAGTGGAAAACTTTTTTAGGCCGATGTGGTGAAAAATTCACCTTTGATCCCCTCCAGTGTCAGTGTTAGTGCATGAACACCAGCGCCCTGGGGCTCCTATTGACATGGGCAAAATAGAAATGTCATGAAGCTCTGTTGTAATTGAGTTATGACAGAAAACATTAGGTCCTGCACAATGCTTTAAAAATGTATATCTAATAAATTCAGTGAGCACTTCCCCCAACTGACCTTCTGGGTCTAGATCCTGGGGCCCCTTACATCCTACCTGCGGAATAGTTTGCTATTTCACAATGGCACTTACAGCCACAGGCCTGGGATGAGGGCCCAATGAGCTTGCTTTTCCCATCAGTTCCTAGAGGGAAATGTCTCCATCTGCTGGTCAGAGGGATGAAGTCCATTAAAGATCTATTTGCCCAGCCTGCACATTAAACTCTTCCCTCTGCACAAGTCGCCGACTCAGACATGCTCATTGTGTTTCCTGTTATTTTATAACAAGAGCTTTCCAATAAGCTACACTGAGAGTGGAGGGAGATCAAATTGCTAAGTGCCATACGACATGTGATTTCCATCGCACATGGGTCCGACATGTCATCATTTGTATCTGTCGGCACATTGCGAACTAACTGATCACCCGATTACAGGCCGACAGTATTGTCTCTCTTTACATTAAAGTAAAGGGAGCCAGTGCCTAAAGAGGGAAATTTTCCATCTGACCTGGCATTACGGTCGGTCGGATTCGGCCCCTACACATTAGCGATATTAGGCTAATATCACTTACTACACTATCTTACTACACTATCTATCACTTCTCCAAGTGATAGCGTTTACTGACCTTACACTGGCCTATCTAGTTAGGAATCATTTAGACGGTTCTGTAATAAGGCATTATATTTCCTAAATCGCAGACACGACGGAGCTCGGACATTTTTTAATCCGGTTGTGTACACATGATAAGGAGGACGGGATGAGAAGCTTTAATGCAGTGTAGATTACAGCAGTGATCATCCTGAGCCACGATCCCTTACCGGCTATCCGGATATACACAGATTCACTTTCCACTTTACTAGCAGAATTTAAAGGAAAACTAACGTTTAAAAACGTATCATTTGGCACTGATGATCCCACGTCCTGGACCTTACATAGTATTTATTCTTTATTCGGATTCTGGGCCTTGGTTTTACTAAGAGGTGAGCTTTAATCTGCCATCCAATCAGATTTTTTCTAATTGCTGTAGACCAGTAAAGAGGTCAATTCTGATTGGCTGACCTCTTATTATAAATACCCTCATTGTTATCCTTAGATTAATTTCCGTAGCTTATCAAGGAAACACATTTAATAGTTTTACACTGTTTCCATGTCAGATAAAACCCGCTGGGCCATCGTGTATTTTCATATGATGACCAAAAATCTATAATAGAACTGTGACTATCACCTGGGGTTTATTTATAGTTATCTCGTTACATGTAATGTACTGTAGTACTCCGTAACACACATAAAAACCTCTGGGAGGATTTGAGGTGGGGGGGGGGTTTACATATATACAATTTTTCATTTAGGGGGAACTTGCCCTTTAAAGCATTCGTTGCAGTGTTCAACAGCCGCCCCTTCTCATTATTGCTATTGTATAGTATAGTATAGTACTGTATAGTATAGTATAGTACTGTATAGTACAGTATAGTATAGTATAGTATAGTATAGTACTGTATAGTACAGTATAGTATAGTATAGTATGTATATTTACTGTACGTATAGGTATAGTAATGTAACATTACTTTACAGTATAGTATAGTATAGTATAGTATAGTACTGTATAGTATTTGTATAGTAGAGTATAGTACTGTATAGTATAGTAACAGTATAGTATAGTATAGTAATAGTATATTACTGTATAGTATAGTACAGTATAGTAATAGTACTGTAAGGTATAGTATAGTATAGTATAGTACCTATAGTATTTATGTCTAGTAATAGTCCTGTATAGTATAGAATAGTATAGTCTAGCCTGTATAGTAAGTTAAGTATATACTGTATAGTACAGTATAGTATAGTATAGCTATTACTGTATAGTACAGTATAGTCATAGTACGGTATAGTACCGGATAGTATAGTATAGTATAGTATGTACTGTACAGTATAGTATAGTATAGTACAGTACTGTACAGTATAGTATAGTATAGTAATACGGTACTGTATAGTTTGTATAGATAGTACTGTATAGTATAGTAATAGTACTGTATAGTATAGTATAGTAATCACGTACTGTATGTTTGGTATAATTATATATAGTTCATACAGTAGAGTATAGTATAGTACTGTATAGTATAGTATGTCTAGTACGATAGTATAGTATAGTCCTGTATAGTATAGTATAGTATAAGAACCTGTTAGTATTGTATAGTATAGTATTACTGTATAGTATAGTATAGTATAGTACTGTATAGTACAGTATAGTAATAGTATAGTATAGTACTGTATAGTCCGTATAGTACCGATAGTATTGTATAGTATAGTTAGTAACTTGAGGTTGAATAAAGCATATCGACCTGAATACTGAAATTCAGCGCAGTACACCGAAGCCATTTTGGGTTCTTCTGTGTGTCCTGTGGGACCTCTATAACTAATAATAATAAGGAGGGAAGATGCACATCTCATACCACACCCAAGTTGAACACCCAGTCCGGGTGGTGCTCAGGATGTGCAACACTCTAAACCAAATAACACCGCGGGAAGAAGCTCTAAGCTATCTTGAGCACCATGCGTCCCATAAAAAAGACCGCCCACCCCCCCCCCTAAAACAAGCACTGCCACTAATGTTTACCAAAGTTACAAAATACTCGTTTATTTCAATAAAATTTCTTATCGTTAATTGAGCTAATTCGGGTCCCCAACCAATCAGATGTTAGCTTTTCAATGTTAATTAAGATCTGATTGGTTGGAGCAAAAATTAGCACCATTTTTTAAACCATAAGAACTTTTATTGAATCTCCCTGATTATTTATTGTGCTTATATTCCTAAAAAAACAGTAATCACTGATATTGAGCTCTTAAAACTAAAAGTCCACATAGACATCCCCACATCCCCCTCCCAAACCATCCACCAACAAACACGCCCAACCGGGCGTCACCCAGAATCCAAATACACCCTAGAAGAGGATCCTATTTCATGAGACCACCTGATGTGGGGAAACATCAATCTAACGTTTCTCCAAACGGAATCCGGAACAATGTCAGAATCTTGATTCCATGAGAAGCCAGGTCACACAGGTAGTATTATATTTATCACTCCTGTGGACGGACGACACTCTTCACCCGTATACTGATAGTGGACAGATAACCCAGATGTTCGGCGTCTGTCCTTATCCGGTTCTTTGTTCGCTCCGGCTAGATATCCATTGGGCTAATCACTGTTCCAAACGCCCCTCTCCAGGGCTCTTCCTCAGGGTCACGAGGTCTCTGGTTGTGGTCTTTATGTTAGCAAGCACTAAGACGTCCCCCTATCCCCAAAGGGGAAGGTTCCTATGGAGTAAAGGGCAGGATACTTACATGAAACTTAAGGTGAATACCTTTATATTCAAATAGCTTTTTTTTTATACGTAAGCAGGTCCATGGTTTTAACACTGTATCTCCTTATTATAACCGGCCACACGACCAGCAGATATATTGTATTACTTCTACATCAGAATCATGGCTCCCATAAATAAATGTTTCGTAATATATAAAATACGCCACCTATACGATTACATCCAAGTCCAAACCATCTTTTAACCCCATTCCTATCCAAAAAACTGGAGTTCCCTCATCTAACCCAAAGGGGGGTAGGGGGTTCCTAGTGACCTCTGCCTGAGAATTACATTGAGCTTTTTTGCATGATTTTGTTTAATGTGTTCAGGAGGCGTGATGGGCAGACCCTGGGTGTATTTAATATTCACGACGTGAACGCGTACAATTTATTATCATTGATACAAACACACCACATGTGGGTCTCGTTCAGAGATTTGAGCCCCCGAATTTTTTGCATTGCATGAGGTACATACAAGACCATGCACATAAGTTCCATTGAGAGGGCAGGCAGTCTTTCAACAAACCCTGTTACCTACACTATTACCCCAGGTGCCTTGGACTCAGTCCAGCTAGTGCAACCAACTCACATCCCCTTTTATCCCAGCCTCCATCCCACCAGCATATCCCAGGCTCCATCCCCCCAGTATATCCAAGCCTCTCTCCCCCAGTATATCCCAGACTCCATTCCACCAGCATATCCCATGCCTCCATCCCCCCAGTAATCTCCCAGGCCTCTATCCCCCCAGTATATCCCGGCCCTATCCCCCATTATATCCCAGACCTCCATCCTCCACAGTATATCCCAGACCTCCATACTCCCAGTATATCCAGGCCCCATCCAGAGCTCCCCCCAGTCATCCCAGACATCCACCCCAGTATATCCCCGACCTCCATCCCCCAATATCTCCCAGGCCTCCTCCCACCAGTCAATCCCATGCCTCCATCCTCTGTATATCCCAGTCATCCATCCCCCCAGTATATCCCAGCCTCCATCCACCATATATCCCATGCCTCTCATCCTTCCAGTAATATCCCATACCGACCACCATCTCCACAGTATATCCCATGCTCCATCCCCCGTATATCCCAGCCTCTATCCTCCCGTATATCCAGCCTCCATCACCCCCAGTAATATCCCTATCCTCCATCCCCCCAGCAATCAGCCTCCATCCTCTCAGTTATCCCAGGCTTCCCACCGCCCAGCATATCCGATGCCTCCACCCTCCCAGTATATCCAAGGCTCCACCGCCCCTATATCCAAACTCTATCCCAGACCTCCACCCCCCAGTATATCCCAGGCCTACAAAAAAAATTTTCTCCCCTTATATCCGCAGGCCTCCCCCCCCCCAGTATATCCCCAGGCCTCCCCCCCTCCAGTTTAAATATCCCAGACCTCCACCCCCCAGTAATCCCAGACCTCCATCCCCTCATTAGATCCCAAGCCTACATCCTCCCAGTAGAGCACAGGCCTCCCCCCCCCATATATCCCAGCCTCCATCCTCCTAGTATATCTCGGCCTATATCCCACCGTAATATCTTAGGCCTCCATCCCCGACCGCCCTAGCATATCCCAGGCTCTATCCCACCAGCTATCCCCAGTCTTCATCCCGCCATATTTTCCCAGGCCTCCATCCTGCCAGCATATCCAGACCTCTAAAAAAATACACAACCCGCCCCCCCCCCCCCCCCCCCACCCCCCCCCCCCCCCCCCCCCCCCCCTCCCCTCCCCCCGCCCCACCCCCCCCCCCCCCCCCTCCCCCCTCTTCTCTCTCCTTCCTCCACCCCCAGTATATCTCAGGGCTCCACCCCCCCTTAGTATATCCTGGCTCCACACCCCCCATTATATCCCAGGCCAAGACCCCCCAGTAATAGGCCTCCCACAAACAACCCCCCCCCCGTTATATACAGGCCGCCATCTTCCCAGTGTAATTCCCGGCATCCATCCCCCCCCCCCCGTATATCCCAGGCCTCCACCCCCCAGTATATCCAGGCCTCCATGGCCTGTTTTCTTCAGTTTTATCCAGTTTAGAGAGTGTTTTTACAGTTTCCATCTGGGCCCTGACCACAGGAATCACTACTATTTGTTTAATCTCTCAGGCTGACAGCCCATTTCCCAGAACAGCAACTGTTTAAGTCATTAGGGTCCCTCCGGGCTGCCCGCCTTTAACCCTAAACATCCCCTGCTTTCACTGGGACATTAAGGAGTTAAATGGGATCCTTTTTATTCTTTATCAAGCAACCCATTACTCTTCAGATAACAGACAAATAAATCTTTGTTGTTCAATCGAAATACTGCAGACACATTTGAAAGGACAAGAAACAGAGCACCTTGCTTTTAAACTTTATAAAAAAACCTGACCCATGTAGTTGCAGAACTTTTCCCCATTTAGCTGGCACATGCTCAGTGGCCAACCCCATTACTGGGGGGGGTGGTATTTCAGAACAGAGCTGGTCAAACATCAGTTTTCCAGCACCTGGAGGAACATTTGTATGCTAACATCTGATTGTTTGGGGCAAAATTAGCCCCTACTTTTATTGAATCCCTTTTAAAATATTGGCCCTCAATGATGAAATTAGATTTTTTATCCTGAACACAGTAGGGGCCACTATTTTAAATATTCCTTTTCAGTTTTTATACTGATGCTACAGTAGTAGTACTTAGACCACAGGCAGGCGTGCAGATATAATGTTATATGAAATGGGGATCTTTTCCACTCTTTTCAGAGCTATCCGTTCGTTAGCCTCTTTCTATGAAACTTTCTGTCCATTTTTTTTTGCTGATTATAGCAAAGTTTCATTAGACATGAGTCTCCTGGCTTCTATGTACAGTCCTTGGGTATTGCCTGTGATGGAAGCCATCATGCCAACAGATGTAGGAATGCTACAGTACCCCTATTGTGATGGAGATTGAGGAGCTCTGGATACTTAATAGTGGGATGTTTGTGTTGGCTATAATATCTTTCTATCAACTTATTTTCATTACCTCGCCCATTTACCAAAATAGCCACAACATGTATTGAAGGGGAACTGTGGTCTCCAGACGAGTTTTTTTTTAAATGAAAGGCCAATTTCCCTACCTTTAAAACGAGCCCATCACACCTCTCTATATGCTCTCATGGCCCAATATTATGAAGGAATATGACCAGAAGTTAATTGGGTGGAAGGTATGACCGTAGAACAGGGGTTAGAGTACCCTGTTTAATAGTCATAGACCACTCCAAGGAACCAAATATGGAAGTCTAAACGAATTCCCATGGGTCAGTTTGCTCTGGGCTCGCACCACCTGGATGTTGCATTACCTTGGTAAGGTGGAATGAGGTAATCTACCTAATCCTATAACTATATATCTTTAAAGACAATATATATTTACCTACCTCATTTTCTCCTGAGTACAGTGCTTACCAGTGTAACTTTCACCGGGACAATTTCCAGTCCTCTTCCATGCGTCTCTCTCGTTTCTAGTGTAGCCCCCCAGAGAGGTTCTTAGCCTGGACTGGTCACTCATTTTTTTCCTCTGATAATAAATTTTATTGATCTGCTCGATACTTTTTCACCTCCTTTATTAAAAGTACAATAGTACATATTACTACACCAAGCACTTAACCTTTAAGCTAGGTACACCGATGCATACTTCGGCCAGACCGCGCTCCATTTCAGTGTTTTGGTCGGTCGGGCCGAATTATTGTATGGCGGCTTTTCATCCAAATCGACGAACGAACGATCGGACAGGTCGGAAATCACAAACCGTCTTGCGGCTCTCTATGGGCACGCGATCAGTGCGCCTAACAGTCGACGCGGCTGACTGTTTGTGTGACCAACATTCTTTCTCCTGGCCGACCGTCGAACAGCCACGAACGGTTGATCAGGAGGAAAGATTGTACTGTGTGTACCTATCTTTATCCTTAGTCCTTTACGGGCTGGATTTGTTACCTTACAGCATTGTATAGTTTTTATCTCATCTCCCCTCTTTGAATTCTTCTCATGATAAGGCCCACATAAAAAAACTGGAGAAGTGAGATAGAAGAACAAATATGGATCCAGGAAACCGACCGATGGTGAGGACGTGTTACCATGACAACACTGACTGGTGATATTTGGAGAGAAGACAGAAGCCAAGAGATGTTTCCGTTAAAACACGTACAAAAGGTGTTTTTTTTTTTTTCTTTTATGTGGTTTATCACGACCCTATATAAATATGTTATACCCCCCACCCTCACTTACTATTTCTAGGCACACGACGCTTGTCTAGATCTTTTGACCCTGAGCCAAGATTTTTGCGCCCTGCAAAAAGTGGGCATGGCATGTTTGTGGGTGGGCGAACTTAAGACTTGGTGGTAAACTGAGGGCTGACTTAGACAATGACTGGTGAACTTGAAGAGCATTGCTAACAGTAGTTGACTGAACAGTGGCTGCTGAATGGATGCTGACTTAACTTGGCTGGTGCCCTGGAGGGCTGACTTAGCCTTGCTGGTTAACTGGAGGGCTGACTTCAAGTGCCTGGTAACTGATGGCTTGACTTATCCTTGGCTGGTGACTGGAGGGCTGGCACTTCCAGTGATGGTAACTGATGGTGACTTATCCGTGGCTTTTGAACTGGAGGGCTGAACTTCACATGACTGTACAAACTGGATGGCTGACTATCCTTGGCTGTGAACTGGAGGGCTGACTTCACAGTGACGGTAAACTGGATGGCTGACTTATCAGGCTGGTGAACTGGAGGGCTACTTAACCTTTTCTAGCACAGCGCGCTTTCTACGATCTTTGGAACATGAGCCAGATTTTGCGCCCTGCAAAAAGTGGGCAGGTGCTTGTTTGTGTTGGTGGGCGGGTACCGGTTTTCCCCCCGAAAACGTTGTTATATGTTTTGTGTGGTCCACAATCAAATCTAAGTTTATTTGGAGTGCTACCCTCGCCTTTTCTTGCTTTTTGCCTTGTATCATATCCATGTAAGTGTTGGGTACCTAGAGGTGTCGCACCCACGTTTGGTTGAATTGCAGAGTACCTTTTTTGAGTTTTGCTAACCAGAGTAACTTGCAATACAAGTTTTAACTTACTGTGGCTGTCCGCAGATATGGTATGGTCATGGCAGAACAGGCAGAGTCATTAAATCAGATCCAAATACTGAGTTTGCAGGCTGCTAACGTGTGCACACACATGCAGGACATGAAACACACTTCTCTCATGTTGAGGGAATTTTTACTCTTAAACAAGGGCGCCCCTGTCTAGGCAGGAAGAACAGCAGTCTGACCCCTCCCTCTCATAGGTAAAAGGCAGACGTCTTAATGGGCCAGACCAGCATGTACAGTACAATATCTCTGCCCATATGTAACTATCTTTGGTAATGTGTCTATAATGTTCTATCTTTCCAAACTCAGATATTGTTAAACGTCTCTGTGTAAATCTCCCTATTGGTATTGTTTAACGGTAATAAATGGTCTTTCTATTTCAGTAATAGAAAACAAGAATATACCGTAATAATCTCCAGTAATAATATTTATTATGATTGTACATTGTACAATAGCCCCATACCCACCTTATATGAATAACTGAATTGACTAAGAACTGTCTTATAACAGTCAATGTCTCTGCGCCACTACGTAAATATCTTTTGTAATATGTATCTAATGTACCCTATATTACAGAGGTGCAAAATGTAACTTGGTGTTTTGGTATGTGTAACTATACCATGTTTACTAATTCAGTAATACACACAAAGTTTTAACTAATGTCCCGATCCTTATGGTGCCCATAAAATTGGTGAACATTTCTCATGTTTTTCCATAAATAGTAGGCAAAAACTGCCATGTCCGATACCAAACTGACAAATCCTATCCAAACAACCGAGTTCTGAGTACATCAGACAAGTTCCTTCAATAACTATTAGTTAGGGGATGTTACACTATGTACCTGAATTGGATAGGAATTTCTTAATAACTGTTTCTCATTTTTTTTACTCCTTGCCTTTCTTTTCTTTAGTCATTTTACAAAATTTTATGGGTGTCTAAAGATTTTATATCCACTGTATCCACACATAGCCTCACACCACCGTGACTTTTTTATTTATGTTTGACAGTCAAATTGACAAAATGGCCCGCTTTAAACTAAATAAATAGCTAACATCTGATTGGTTGTATTAATTGCTGAATGTACGTGTGACTAATTTTATCTGGTAATTTAATATATAAAACTAAAGATAGTACCGAATCTCCCGTTAACTTCTGGCTCCCTCTGAGATGGATTACATTGCCGCACCCAATAGTCCATAACAGCAAATTCCATGTAAGGGGTCCAAGCTTGATATGGTGCAAAATATGTGAGTTATTCCTCCATTAGTGTAAACAACAGGCAATCAAGCTTGATAAAGGGCTGACGTGTGGGTCCGAAACGTTGCCTGTCTGTTAAAATGATGTAATTATATAAGTCCGCACAGTGTCTTGATTGGTTAGCCTATTCCTGCAGCTCTGAAGTCCTGAGTTCGATCCACCCGCTGACACATCTGGGCATGAATTTATATGTTCTCCCCGGCTTTGTGTGTGTTTGTATAATTGTAATTAAAGTGCCATGGCAAGATGTTGGTGCTTAGAATCATCAATGATAATATATAAATGTGATGTAATTATAACCCGAGGTTACATATTAAGGGTGATGTTACAGTAATATACTGTAAAACCCGGTGGCTTATTTGGGTGATGTAACATAACCTACCGTGACATAGATAAGGTGATGTAATATGAGTAACCTGGTGCAAATTAGGTGAGGTAATATATAACACTGGTGCCATATTTTAGATGTGTTATATATTACCTGGTAACATATATTGGTGAGTAATATGGAAACTCTGGTGATATATATAGTAATGTAATATCTAATAGCTGGTGACTACAATATATTACAGTGATGTAATATATCACCTCGTGACAGATATAAATATGATGTCATATTTTACTTTGTAACATATATTAAAGGTGATGTAATCTGTAACCCCATTGACAGAGAGAAGATATGTCTATGTTACCTTGTAAACTATTTAGGGATTGAATCTTAACGTGAGACATATATTAGACCATTCGCCATTGTAAACATTGCATATTATTATTTGCAGACCCAAGTTGTGTTTTTACTGAGAGCCTCTGATGATATATCTTTCTATTTGAGATTTCCTCATAATAATAAAATGCAAATGCTTAAAATAGCCGCACTGGATCTCCCCGGTACACAGGGAAATTTCCGATTGCCACTTGGAGTCAGGAAGGAATTTTTTCCTCTTCATAAATTTGGTGGTTTTTTTTTGCCTTCCTCTGGATCAACAGTTAGGCAGGAAAAGAGGATATTGCTAGATGGGTTGGATGGACGTATGTCTTTATTCAACCTCAAATACTATACTATACATTTGTTGTATTGAATAGGCAATCTGTATTTCATGGCCAAGTACTACTTACTGGTCTGCCTGCTTCCCGCCTCTCTCCCCTTCAGTCTATACTTAACTCTGCCACATGCATTGTTTTGCTGTCTAATAAACAGGATCCTAGATCTCTGTACTGAACAACAACCTGGCTCCCCATTAAACAGCACATTGTATACAAAATGCTTCTCCTAACATTTAAATCCCTTCTGTCTGCTGCTCCTCCTTATATTTCCTCTCTAGTCTCAACATATGTTCCTGCCCGTACACTCCGCTCATCACAGAAACAGCTCCTGTACAGACCCCCCACTCGCACTGCTTCCTCTCGCCTTAAACCTTTCTCTCTTGTAGCTCCCATCCTCTGGAATTCTATTCCCCTCTCTTTACGTCAAGAAACCTCAATAAGCAGGTTTAAATCTACCCTTACATCCTACCTATCTGGTAACCAGCACAGTATATGATATCTATATATCTATATATGATAAATCTACCCTTACATCCTACCTATCTGGTAACCAGCACAGTATATGGTATCTATATATCTATATATGATATATCTACCCTTACATCCTACCTATCTGGTGACCAGCACAGTATATGGTAACTATATATCTATATATGAATAATGTACCCTTACATCCTACCTATCTGGTAACCAGCACAGTATATGATATCTATATATCTATATATGATAAATCTTCCCTTACATCCTACCTATCTGGTAACCAGTCTATATATGATAATCTACCCCTTAAACAACAATCCTACCTATCTGGTAGCCAGTACAGTATATGGTATCTATATATATCTATATATGATAAATCTACCCTTACATCCTACCTATCTGGTAACCAACACAGTCTATATATGATAAATCTACCCTACATTCCTACCTATCTGGTACCCACACAGTATAATGGATCTAATATATCTTATTATGATAATTACCCTTACATCCTACCTATCTGGTAACCAGCACAGTATATGATATCTATACTATATATAATAAATCTACCCTTACATCCTACCTATCTGGTACCCAGCACAGTATATGTATTTATATATCTAAAATAGGAAATATATCTATATATGATAAATCTTCCCTTACATCCTACCTATCCGGTAACCAGCACAGTATATGATATCTATATATTTATATATGATAAATCTACCCTTACATCCTACCTATCCGGTAACCAGCACAGTATATGATAGCTATATATGATAAATCTACCCTTACATCCTACCTATCTGGTAACCAGCTATTTCTGTAATTTATATATTAATGTACTGAACTATGTGTATTTACCCCCCTTGTATGATGTTATTGACTTTATTGTATTTTATTACTGTACAGCGCTGCGTCCCCAAGTGGTGCTTTATGAACAAACTTTACATACATACTTACACCTGTTGGAAAGCCATTCCATGGGACTAACGCATGAAGATGATTGAGTAAAACGCAAAGAGCTGTCTTTAAAGCCAAAAGTGGCTACTTTGAAGACTATTGGTCCATTGGTTGTTAAACCATATTCTTCTATGGGTGGTATTTACTGTTTATAAATATCTTTCATAATATCCTTATATTCCAATGTAAGGGCCATATTATCTCCTATATACTACTTTTTACGGTGCCAGAGAGCAGTCATTAAGGAGCATACCACCCCTTTGAGATGGGGACTTTCTGGAAGTGAAATTCTATTGCTATTTCTAGCGTCAACATTTACCAACAAATTTCCACACCAAATATTACAGTTTGACAGTGAAATTCCGACCACAAAATCAAAAGTTTAGATGCATAGGACTCTGCCTCCTGTCTCCCCTCTGGGAAAAGTTTGGCATGTGTACTGCAGCCATTCTCCCTCTAGTTTCTTTCTCCCATCCCTAGCGTGTAACCCTTTTGCTATATTATAGGTATTGCTCCCCCTGCCCCAAACGCTATAATCTTATGTGCAGAAACTCCCCCGATAGTTACTTACCTTACCTCTCTCCTTCGCCGTTCTGAACTGCCGGCAGCCGCATCCGTGATTGGCTGCCGGTCCGGCCCCCTGCTTGCAGTTCCGTCCAAGCAGAGGGCCGGGGCAGTGCGGCGAAGGAGAGAGGTAAGGTAAGTATCAGGGGAGTTTCTGCACATAAGATTATAGCGTTTGGGGCTGGGGGAGCAATACCTATAATATAGCAAAAATTTTAAGAGCAGGTGGACATGCCCTTTAAAACCACAAACTATTTTACTTCTCTAGTTGTGAAATGTCTACTCGATTACTCAAGATGAGTTAAAGGGCAAGTCCACCCTTCATACTTTAATAGGTAAATTTATTTAGCTTCATTCCTGGCTCCTGTAAAATAAATTAAAGAACGGGAAGTAAGGCATAGCTCCTTTACCTCCTGTTCTTCAATTAATGCATGTAAAGAATAGTTCACTTTCTTAGTAAACTAATCTCTAACCAGATATTTAAAGTATTGCCCCCTGTCTTTATTTCTGGCAGAAGTGGCCCCCTCCCTGCTCAATGAGCTTTTAGTAGCTTGAGCATGTGCCCCCCACAAACCAACTGTCAAGCCTGCACACAGCATACAGCATTCCAACTGTCAAAACTCTGTCACCATTCCAGCTACAGTAAAACTACTGTACAGAAGAATAGTTTTTGAGAGAAAGGAACTTGATTGACAGCTGAAATATAATTAGTTTTAGACTGGATATCTAAAGAAATAGGGGGCGGATCAACAAAAAAAATATATAGTGGTGGTTGGGAAGAATTATAGCTTCCAGTTATGGTCAATTTAAAATAACCTATTTTTCGGTATAGATGCCCTTTAAATCCATTGAAGGTAGATTTTTTTTACTAATAATTACATACGAAATGATTCCAAATGTTTATTTCCCAACCAAGTAATAAATGTTTTTAACAAATATATAAAAAAATACCCCATGCTCAATAGCAAGAAAATATAAAGTGATAAAGTTCATAGATTCCTCTGGGACATGTTTATGTTCCTTGATTAAAATATTCTTACAAATCAATTTGCTATAGATTTGCTTTATATTAATTCTAAGTCCTTTTCAGCTTCTTCCCCTTCTTATAGAACTCTGTTTTTTTGGTGCCATTCGGATTAAGAAAGCGGTCATACTTGAACTTTTCAGGATCTGGATGAACTTCTGGATCGACTTGGACTGCGATATAAGGGAATAGAGCAACTCTGTCCGCTTTCCTGATAGCAAACTCGTTCCCACTTGCCATTTTGATATTCATATTCTGTTTGACTGACCTAATGAGCACTGGAGCAGCTGTTAAACGAAGGGTCTCCTCAACAGCACTGTCCATAACAGGAGTCTTCTGCAGCATCTCTCGTGTAAGGTTAATAAGGGGACCACCAGGCTTTACTTGTTGGCCAGTCTCTTTAAGTATGGCCTGGACCTCCTCCCTTACTGCTTGCATGGCTTCTGGGTGTTTCATTAAATAAAGCATAAACCAGAAAGATGCTGGCCCTGTATTACCCTGAGATGCCCACAAAAGCATAAACATAAACCTATCCTGCATGTACTCTGGCACCCCTAGTTCTTCCCTCTGCTGCTGTTGCTCAGAAATCCAGCAGCTGATATTTTCTTTTTGCAGGGTGTTCTTTACAGACAACATATTCCAAAACATCCTCTTCAACCTTTCCGCTTCCATTTTAGCTTTGGGAGGAAGAACCGCATAAGCCAGACGTGGGAACAACTTGTCGTACTTTCTAAACTCATGGAACAACTCTTCAGAGTGTTGGCGATCGTGCTCTTTGGCTTTATCTGTGCTATCCTTACTCTTAGCTGGCTCATTACCATACAGTGCAAGATATCCGGCACGAAATACAATATTGTAGCTGTAGTTAAATAACCCATCGCGGTGCCATTTTCTCTCACTGCCATTGTCACCAATGTTATGAAGCATGAGGTTTTGAAGATTGTCCATCATGGCCTGAGTCATCAGTACTAGTCCATCACCCATGAGATGCTTTGTGCTTGACTTCTCTAACATTTTGTGATCATTGGTGCCTGCATAATACCCAAAAACCCTTGCAACCAATTCTTTAGCAAATTGTTCAAAGTCCAGATACGTTCTAGATTCTTTTACGATCGGCCCAAAAGACAGAGGATCCATCACAAATGGTACTTTACCAAACTGCTGATATAATTCTCGAATTCTCCCTCTGTATTTCTGGTCCGTTTCTCGCCACTGGCACTGTCAGTGACAATCCGCAATCTAGCCAATGGGAACACACGCCTCCTTGCTGAGCGTAGCTTTCCATTGGTTACTTTATGAACTGCAGAAGAGGACCAGAACACAGAGGGAAACTTAGGGCTACGCCAAGCTATGCGTTTTTTTTTTTTGTTAAAATGGAAATCGCGGGAACGCAAAAAATTCCAGATGCGCGGAAACGCGGAGTGCATGCAATATATGCGATAATGCTCGTGATTGCGTGTGACGCGGAGTGCATGCAATATATGCGATAATGCTCGTGATTGCGTGTGCGATTTCTGCCCTGTTACACGTTGTTTTTTTCCAGTTAATAGCTGGAATGACTGAATGCGATTTCCCTAGCTGCCTCCTCCGAGCATGTAAAGGCTTGTGAAAGAGCTTGGAGAGCTTTAGTATAGTATAGTATTTGAGGTTGAATAAAGACATACGTCCATCCAGTCCAACCCATCTAGCATGACTCGAGTATAAACCGAGTCCGAGTTTTCAGGCTGGTTTTTCAGCCTGAAAAACTCGGTTTATACTCGAGTATATACGGTATATTATTATACTATATTATTATATTATACTATATTATACTATATTTATTATTATATTATTATATTATACTATATTATTTATTATATTATATTATTATACTATATTGTAAGCAATGAAGTGACCATAAATGGGATCATTTTGTCTGCACACGTACCAATTATCTTAAAGCTAAGGCTGGATACACAAGTCACAAGAGAGTGGTCGGATGGGACTAATCTGTCAGTTTGGCGTGACTGATCGTGCGGTCCATAGTGATTTACCAAGCGACACATTGTGTTGTGTGTGTATGTGGTGAGACAAACTCTCAGAGAACTTCTTCTTACCAAAATATAAATGCTTATCCTACCCCCACACCATATCATATGACCCTCTGGTAATGAAAACAAAGACATTTCAGATTTCTTGTAGACCCCCATACCATGGGCATTGCAGAAAATGTTCCTGGGGGGAGGGGCAAAAGGAATTAATAACCATTGTGGGAGAGGATGTGGCCTTGTGGGGGGGGAAAGTTTGGAAAATTTAAAGGGGAACTGTGGTCCAAAAATTACTTTAGGTAAATTAAAATGAATTGCTTTCCTAAGAATTTTTTCAATTTACTTTTATTATTTTTTTTACATAGTTTTAAAGAGATTCACATTTTTGTGTGTAATATGGAAGCAACCTCACCAGATCCCCTGCACTTCCTGCTCTGAAGCCACGTCCCTATTCCCTGTGCCTCATCTTTCCCTTTAATGTGCCCTGATCCTCCATGCATTAAAATTCAATTAAATTGAAAGGTTTCCATGGATAGAAATATGTCCTTTCACAACTTTACTTACTGTGCAGTTTAAAACATACACACACCTCTCCCTGCTGTGAGCTGTACTGTAACACCCCCCCCCCCCCCCCACACACACACACTTTCTCCCTCTGTCCTTACACTACCTTTCCCATATTAAAGGTCTGTAACTTTTATTGCTGGCTGTGACCCATACACACCCCCCCATTGCCCAGACTGGAGAACAGTAGTGAATAGAGATTGAGATGCAAGAACTGACCTAAAGCTAGGTACACACCTAGTGATTTTTCCTCCTGACCTATCATTCGATACTTTCGACCGGTCAGCCAGGAGGAAGGACTGTCGGTCGCGGCAAAAGCAGCCGCGTCCGACAGTTACCATGACCGATGGTAGATCCATAGAGGACCGCACGATCGGACAAGGTTTACCACCATGTCTGATTCGGACGAACGGTCGATTGGACATGGCCGGATTCGGATGCAATAATTTCAGTTCGATCGACCGATGCACTGAACTATCAGTCGATCGGACCGAAATATCTCATCATGTGTACCCAGCTTTAGAGGTAGCGTAACAAAGAAGGTAGCAGGCAGAGTCCGGAAGGGGGGAGTACAGTACAGCCCACAGCTGGGAGAGACCTGCGTGTGTGTTTGATCCTGAACAGTCAGTGTTTGATTCTGCACAGTAAGGAGTGAGAGCACATACTGACAGTTCTCTGGAGGGGAGGGACTTCCGGTTTCCTCCTCACTTATGGGAATTTACGGCTGAGCTCACCGCCGGCGAGGGGGGAGGAGCCTTAGCATTGACATTTAGAACTCTCATCAGTTTTTGATCAGTAAATTCCATACAGCTTGGGCTGTATTGCACACAGAGAGGTGGTTGATGGCTTATTTTAAAGGTAGGAACCTGGCCTTTAATCGACAAGTAACTTGTGTGGAGACCACAGTTCCCCTTTAATATAATATGAAAAAATATAAATATAGCATAATATAATAGACAGATAAATATATGAATACAGACATCCCATCCTGCCAAATCTCATTTAAAGGAGGGTTCCCACACATTTCAGGGAGGGTATCCACCCCCTAAAGCCCCACCAAGAGATTAAGGTACAGCAAACTGGGATTACTGATACAGGTACAGCAAACTGGGATTATTGATACAGGTACAGCAGACATCCCACCCTGCCTCTTCGTCCTTCCGGGCAGGGTGGGCAAGGGGGCGTGATGGAGGGGGGGAGGCGTGGCTACGCTGTGTGACGTCATTGACGTCACACAGTGGGCGCGTCATACACACTAGGGGGTGGGGGAGGCGGGCTCAAGGGGGTGGTGTGGGCGTGGCACACATAAAAGGGGCATAACGGGGAGGAGATTCAGGACTGCTCTCCGTTGCGGTAGATCGAGGTGGTCTTTCTAGAGCGCGGGAGACCACCGCGATTTGCGGGAAACTCACAGAAGATCCGGAAGTAGTGCGATAACTGGGTACAGCAAACTGGGATTATTGATACAGGTACAGCATAGTGGCATTATTGATACAGGTACAGCAAACTGGGATTATTAATACAGGTACAGCAAACTGGGATTACTGTTACAGGTAAAGCAAACTGGGATTACTGATACAGGTACAGCAAACGGGATTAGTGATACAGGTACAGCAAACTGGGATTAGTGATACAGGTACAGCAAACTAGGATTACTGATACAGGTACAGCAAACTAGGATTACTGATACAGGTACAGCAAACTGGGATATTGATACAGGTCAGCATAGTGCATTATTGATACAGTACAGAAACTGGGATTATTAATACAGGTACAGCAAACTGGGATTACTGTTACAGGTAAAGCAAACTGGGATTACTGATACAGGTACAGCAAACTGGGATTAGTGATACAGGTACAGCAAACTGGGATTAGTGATACAGGTACAGCAAACTAGGATTACTGATAGGTCAGCAACTAGGATTACTGATACAGGTACAGCAAACTGGATTACTGATACAGGTTCACCAAACTAGGATTACTGATACAGGTAAAGCAAACTGGGATTATTGATACAGGTACAGCAGACATCCCACCCTGCCTCTTCGTCCTTCCGGGCAGGGTGGGCAAGGGGGCGTGATGGAGGGGGGGAGGCGTGGCTACGCTGTGTGACGTCATTGACGTCACACAGTGGGCGGGTCATACACACTAGGGGGTGTGGGAGGTGGGGTTAAGGGTGGTGTGGGCGTGACACACAAAGGGGGCATAACGGGGAGGAGATTCAGGACTCCTCTCTGTTGAGGTAGATCGCGGTGGTCTTTCAAGAGCACGGGAGACCACCGCGATTTGCGGGAGACACACGGAAGATCCGGGAGTAGTGAGATAACTGGGTACAGCAAACTGGGATTATTGATACAGGTACAGCAAACTAGGATTATTGATACAGATACAGAAAACTGGGATTATTGTTACAGGTACAGCAAACTGGGATTATTGTTACAGGTATAAAGCCACGGTATCGCTTTATAAATGGTAATTTTTATGATTGGTATCGTCAATTTACGTTGTTAACGATCGGTTTAACGATCGTAAATTTACGATACCGATTGTAGATTCACGATACCGAATGGAAATCCATAATAACGAAATCGTAGATTTACAATCCCCATAGAATACCTTTGTTGTACATACAATACAAGAATTGTGGAAGCACTCCTATTAGGCTAATTTACAACTATATTTAGCGGAAGTGCTACTGATCTGGTCAAACATTTATACAAACATAGAAAAGATAATCAATGCACATTCCGGGCCCCATACAATATCTATATATATCTGCACACTGGCATACTTTATAACAAAGGGGTTTTAGTATACATTACTGTGATCACATGAATGAAAAGCCTTCCAACCACGTCAAGGGAACCCCTGTCTGGAAGGTCCTAACTTCTAACCTTTTCAATTTCTTTTACTTCAATTACGATTAGCAAACTTTTGCATTTCTCATTCTTACACACTGGATCCATATAAGAATATAAGAGAATGTAAAAGGAATGAATGAATGAAAGCAGGACTCACTTCCAAATGATTATGGTCCGGGTGCATATGCCACAAACTCGTCTCTAAGGTCTGTGATAAGTCCACGAGCTGAGTCCAGAACTTGTTAATCCAGATATGGGAAAAGTCCAAATAATATTTCCTGCTGTAAGCCAATATGGTCCGCCTAGGTGTTAGATTATAGATCTTATGACGAACTCCCTTCTATTGTTGTGCCTCTCCTTATCTACCTCTGACACAGGGTGGTACCCAGGCTTCCTTAGCCAATCACCTAAAAGTGTAGGTTGGGCTCAGGGTATGTCTAAAACTTTATTACCCTCAGTATTGGCCACTCAAAAAACGAACAATGCTGTTAGTACCCTCACTTTGAAAACCTTTTTTTTATACCCCAATATTAATCACCCTCATGAATTTACAAAACTAACAAGACCAAACATGGCACAGTAACAATATGTACATTTGTATAATGGTTTAAAATGGGTTTCTGGGATACCCTAAGGCCTAGAGATATGGTGTTTGGGTTCCATGGAATTCTCCAATCCACCAGAGTCCATATTGGATGGTATCCTTATAGGTGGTTCACCCACAAGCCAAGTTATGGCGATTATAAAAACCTTGTGTTATAATCTCTCCCAGGGCGAAAGGTGCCCATACATCTATAAGATTTTACTTACTTCTCCCGATCTTACATTCGACCGACATGTGATCGCAAAATCCCATTCATTTTGCGATCGCATGTCGGTCGAATGTAAGATCGGGAGAAGCAGTTCCGGCAGGATCGAAGGAACATCCCGTGATCGCTCGGTCGGGTAAGTAAAATCTTATAGATGTATGGGGACCTTGTGTGGGATACATGAATATCAAGAGACAACATCCGCAGTGTCCAAATTATAATTTTCGTGCCAATCTACGCTCTCTATGACACCACACTCTGTTTTTTTTAATTAATAGTTTCTCCCACACCTCAAAGCAATGCTCCATGTCATCCATACCTATATGACCATTCTCATAGCCTTCAAACATTTGTTTAGCTTTTTTGAGTCTATTGTTATGTCTATCTGACAAATCCCGTTCGGGTTTCCTGTGATCCTCCATAATTGAAACTAGGGAATTCACCTGGGGATAAATTAGCAAGGGTGCTACATGGAACCTATGTAGGATAATAACCTGAACGGCTGACTAAATTAGGGATAATTCTGCCCCGAGGAACATACACAGTTAAAGTACAAATAAAGACAGGCAGAGATCCCTCCTTGTATACACATAAATAGTTCTAATAAAGCAAGTCCAACACAATAAATGAACTGAGCCCAAAGCTATATGCGAAACACAATGATACATCTAATTACAGCAGTGAATGAAAGCAGGACTCACTTCCAAATGATTATGGTCCGGGTGCATATGCCCCAAACCTGTCTCTAAGGTCTGTGATAACGGGAACTCCCACATTTCATGATAGTACATGTGGCCCGGACCCCTCGCTCCGTCCGTACCAAATTCCAAATGCAAAAGACAACTGGGAGTAGCGCACACTGGTAAGTTATCGATGTCAACTGTTAATTCTTTGCAATTAAACATTATATTTATTTCAAACAGGTTAAAATCACGTACATAGCAGAGACAATGGCCTTACGCGTTTCGAGCCATACGGCTCTTACTCATAGGCTAAACAAGAGACGCCATTGACCTCCTTCTTAAACAGGTGTAGGCCACACCTCCAACTACACGCAACGCAAGGAGGAGAAAGGCACACCTGTGCTGATTCTAACAGCTGGTACCTATACTCGGTGCTACCAAAACCAGCGCTATACACAAAACTATTTAAGTCACAAACTATGTACATCTATAAAATATGCTCAGACTACAAAGGCTAGAGAGGAAACTAGGAAGGATAATATAAATGGTGTATGGGTAAGATAACATGTGTAAGTATGGTAATATAATATGGTAAGTATGGTAATATAATGGTATGTATGGTAATATAATATGTAGTTGGTATTATTTAAGTATGGTAAATATAATAATGGTAAGTAAACAGGAATTTATTCATAAGAGGAACCTGTTGATCCCAAATACAAACTCATAAGAAAAAGCAATGTGAATTAACACTTAAATCTGAAATAGCAGGACGACCTGAAAGGCAGAGTAGGGTACTCAGAAAAGAACAAGGGTCATCACGTATAACAAGTAATGTCGCATATCATATTGATACCCAAGGGAATTCTAGTTTCTAACAAGAAGATCCATTTGACTTCATTCCTTAATAAGGCACTTATTTTGTCCTTTTTCCTGGGGTCTGAGCGTATATCTTGAATTCCTTGTACCGAAAAGTACCGCATGTCACCTCTATTACACTGTAAGACGTGCCTAGCTATGGGACTCCCCACATGCTTTTTTTCCACATATCGAAGATGCTCTCTTATTCTGTTCTTTAGGGGCCTTGTAGTACACCCCACATACTGAATTCTACACTTTTGTTTGTTTTGGGAATGTACTCAGAATAGGACAATAAGCCTATAAATGATTTTATATCGCAGGCAGCCTGGTAGCAATACACAAGCACTCATGTGGTGCACAAGCTTTTATGTTGATACAACAAATACAATAGGTCCTGCACTACTCATTCATGTCTTTATGTTCTTTCAATAACAGTTCAAACGGGGGTAATGCTGGGGGAGGTGTGGGCTGGGACGGGGCTGGGGGTACATTACATAACAAAACAACAAGAGGTGAAACATCAGGGGGGAGTTTGGGCAAGGGGGCAGCATTCAACACATTATGACGTAACACAATTAAATAAAGCAACAGTGTGATGGGGAAGGAGAGGAGGTGTAAGGGTGGGGAAACATTTGCCCGAAGCTTTGTTTAATAACATACACAAAGGGAAAGGAGGGGGGAGGTAGAAAACAATTCATCGCCATCTTCTTCCTCCGCTCTGTCCATAATGGAATAGTCTCTGAGCATGGTCCGCCTAGGTGTTAGATTATAGATCTTATGACGAACTCCCTTCTATTGTTGTGCTCTCCTTATCTACCTCTGACACAGGTGTACCCGGCTTCCTTAGCCATCACCTAAAGTGTAGGTTGGGCTCAGGGTATGTCTAAAAACTTTATTACCCTCAGTATTGGCACATCAAAAAACGAACATGCTGTTAGTACCCTCACTTTGAAAACCTTTTTTTTATACCCCAATATTATCACCCTCATGAATTTACAAAACTAACAAACCAACATGGCACAGTAACAATATGTACATTTGTATAATGGTTTAAAATGGGTTTCTGGGATACCCTAAGGCCTAGAGATATGGTGTTTGGGTTCCACGGAATTCTCCAATCCACCAGAGTCCATATTGGATGGTATCCTTATAGGTAGTTGACCCAGGGCTGCCATCAGGGGGGTAAAGGGGGTATGTATGGGGCCCGGACTTGTAAGGGGCCCAGAGAGTGAAAGAAAAAAAAAAGAAAATTCTGCAATACTGAATTCCATTCCTAGATAGAGAAGACAAACAGGGCATTTCTGCTGCATGGCCCATGACTCAGTCAGTAATTGGCTTTACTGTGGCTCCACCCCTTCCTGCCCCTCCCATGAACTTGTATATTCTGTGCTGTGATCTCCATAGAGAGCAGGAGGGAGTAACTAAGTTATACTGATCCCATTTCTGATTGTGAGAGTCCATGGGGGGCATTGTTACCCTCTGTCTCACTGCTCTGTACAGGGACTGATAATCTTCCTCTATGGGGCTGCTGGGGCCAGAACGTATATAGCAGTGGTGGAAAACCTTGTAACTTCCAATGTTAAGAAACTACAACTCCCAGCAGGCCTTGTTTGCATTCTGCTACTAAGGCATGCACTGCACATGGGGTAGGTAAAAGCCTAATAGGACTACTGGGCTATATTACCTACCCCATGGGGGCAGCATGGAGATATGGATATAAGCAGGATAGAGATTGTGTCACATAGCAGTATGGTAACTTCACACCATCTCTATCCTGCCTAGACCAAAATCTATCTCTGTGTCACATTAGCAGTTTTTTATGGGCAGCGCAACACTGGATGGGCGATAGGATATAAGCAGGATAGAGATTGTGTCACATATAGCAGTATGGCAACTTCACACCATCCCTATCCTGCCCATATCCAGGCTTAAAGGTACCGTATATAAAAAATAGCCTAAAAAAAGAGTCTTGGTTTATACTTGAGTCAAACACTTACCTGCTCCGGCGGCTGCACGCTTCGCATCCTCTGCTGGCTGACGTCACTACTTTGTACCAGGAAGTGAGGCCGGCGCTGAGTAGTGATGTCAGCCAGCAGAGGAAAGTGGAGCATGTGGCCGCCTGAGCAGAGAAGAGGATCCAGAGCAGCCTGCAGGGGAACATGTGGAGCAGGTAGCAGAAGGCAACTGTGGGGACTCAGAAGGGGGGGAAGTAGAGTAATTCTTGCAGTGGCTATTCTTTGCCACTGCAGATGTTTGGAAACTACAACTCCCAGCAACTAAAGCATGCTGGGAGGTGTAGTTTCCAAACATCTGTAGTACCAAGGAATGAGGCTTTAGTTGCCTTTAAATAAGAATTCCCATACAGTAACAGCCAAATCCAGTATGGTAATTACTGTATGGGACTTCTGATGTTCATTTAAAGGGCAACTAAAGCCTAAAAACAATACAGACAAAGGAGATGATATCTATTGCTGCCTTCTGATTCTGTATTTTTTGAGGCTTTAGTTGCCCTTTAAATGGACAGCAGCATTCCCATACAGTAGTCCCATACAGTAATACCATACTGGATTTGGCTATTACTGTCTGGGATTACTGTATGAGATACTGCTGTCCGTTTAAAGGGCAACTAAAGCCTTAAAACAATACAGAATCAGAAGGCAGTTGTGGTCCTATTTTCTACCCTTGGTTTATACTCGAGTCAATCACTTTTACGCCTTTTTAGAGGTAAAAGTGGGTGCCTCGGTTATACCTGTCGGTTTATACTCGAGTTTATATGGGTATGTTATATTTACCAGTCTGTGCCCTCTGGGCATGAGGGCATCTTAAGTGTGTGTACTGGACACGGGTACATTTTATATTTACCGGTCTGTGTGTGTGTCGGGGAGGTAGAGCATGTCTAGCACCTGTTAATGTAATGGGCTTAATGTCTAGTTGACATATAATATTGCAGGCAACAATGTAAAATGGGAATGATGGTCTTTAAATGGGTGTAACCTTAACAAAGGGTGTGTGGTCTTAACAAAGTGATTGTGGGGGGAAAATCCTCATTCGCCGCTTCTCTTGTCCCCATGGGTCCCTCTTTTGCGTTTTAAAATATTGGGAGGTATGGACTTGTTTGAGTTGGTTCATGCTATGGGGGGCCCAGAAATATACCCAGTATGGGGCCCAGAAAAGTCTGATGGCAGCCCTGAGTTGACCTACAAGCCAAGTTATGGCGATTATTAAAACCTTGTGTTATAATCTCTCCCAGGGTTAACACAGAGGTCAAATTGCCCACCTTATCAGAGCACATGCTGATTTGGAGGCCTTAAGTCTGCAGAGGTGTATGCATATTACAGTGACTTCACACCTTGCCACTTTGAAATCAGATCTTTTGCTAGGTCAGCTAAGTCAACACCAAATGGGAATAGCTATGGGAAAGAAAGCTCAGAGTATACAACTAAACATGAATTTAACCCTGTGATTACCCATCACAGTGAAACAATGTGGGAGCTGCCATACTGCTGGACCATGCCAATAAAGTGAGATAATTTGAAAATTAGGAGTGCAATTTCAGACATTGTCTATGGGGTTTTACATTGAACTCCTTTTCGTCACAGACTTACCTCCAAAATCGGAGGTGAACCTAATGTTATACCCATTGTCGTTTAACTTCAGTATCCACTGCTCAAAGATCCATTTGAGGTCCATCCACTGCCCTCCAGATCCATTTGAGGTCATCTATATACCTTCGATAAAGCATGACTTGATAGTCACAAGATGTAAATTCAGGGTGGTGGAAGAGAAGAGTTTCCTCCCACCACCCTAAAAACAAATTAGCATACGTGGGAGCAAATATTGCTCCCATTGATGCCCTACATAGTTGTCTATAGAAGACCGAATTAAACTTGAAGTCAACAGATATTGTAGGGCTTCTAAAATAAACAGAATCCATTCTGTGTAGTGCTTACTATAGGTGAAAAGATGGTAAGTCGCTGCCTCTGGACCCCACTTGTGTGGGATACATGAATATAAATAGACAACATCCGCAGTGTCCAAATTATAATTCTCTTGCCAATCTACGCTCTCTATGACACTCAGTATTTCTGTGGTGTCCTTAATATAGGAGAAAAGACGTTTCACAAACGTCTGTATCAAATAATCAATTAGCTCTGATACTCCCTCACTCAAAGATCCTATACCCGCTACTATGGGTCTACCCTTGGGGGGGTATTTCTTCCTTATGAGTTTTAGGCAAATGAAAAAAAAAAAAATACAGGTGTAACCAGATATTGAGGAACTAAAAACTCATTTTCATACTAATAATACCAATATCAACCCCTTCCTTCACTAATTTCTCAAGGGCAGTTTTGGAAATGTTTGTTGGATCAGCTGGTAAAGCTTCATATGTATTGGAATCTCTAAGTTGCCTAAGGGCCTCTGACTCATAGACTTCTCTATCAAGGATCACTACCGAGCCCCCCTTATCTGCATTACAAAACATAATGTTCTGATCTTTTTTTAAATTGTCTCTCCTTGATGCCAAGGTTACCTCTATACTTGCCTTTAACATCATTAGATCAGTCAGCACTTAAAGATCTTAAATCTCTTTCAACCAGCTCTTGAAAAAGATCCACACAAGATCCTACACTGGACTGGATAAAATGTAGATTTAGTTTTAAAATTACTCAGCTCGGTCTTGGGATCCACACCCAATTGGCAGCTTGGTACCTCTATTTGATCTGGTACATGAGATAGATACATAAGGTCACTAAGTGCTCTATTATCCAGCCCGTGTACCCACAGATCAGTTGACACATTCACCTCCTGGTGAGGTCACTCTGAAAACATCAATATTATTTCCACATGTAGAACGATAAAACTTTTTAACCATTAATTTCCTTACAAATCTATTTATATCAACAATAGTGTCCAGTAATTGAAACCGTTGTGTGGGACCAAAGGAGAGTCCATGATTTAAAACTTTGAGTTCACCCGGTGTAAGTTCCCTTTTGGTCAAATTTAATACATTGTTGGTGGGTTCCGTTTGCGTTCCTGTAACGGGTATTGACGATGTGACTTACACCTCCTCCCCCTTCGTATTGGTCTCTGTCTAAAGGGATACCCCTTTTAGATGAAGACAACATCTTCATTATATTGACGTTCATGATACTTATCCCTTCCTTCCGAGTAGCCATCATAGTCACTCCCAGAGGTGGAGGGGATTCCTCTGCCTACAGTTCGATTGTAAAGTTTTTCCTTCTGTTTATTCCTGTAAAACATAGAAGACAACACAGAAGATGACATATTTGATATAGAGGAAGCCGAATCATAATCGCTTCCACTGGTTTCAAAACTCACACTTTTGACAAAGCCTTTATTGTTCTTCAGTATAGACCTAACTCCTGTCTTTGGTTAGAAAACCTCCTTCCACTAAAGTCCCCACCTCGTCTGTACACATGGTTCTCTTTATAATCACGTTTAACTCTATTGAGTTTGTAAGAGCTTAGTTCAGTTCTAGCTGAGTAAATAATTGTAAAGCGCAGCGGAATATGTAACGCTATATAAGAAATGCTCTTTGGGGCAGGACCTGATGTGAATTGAGTAAATAATTGTAAAGCGCAGCGGAATATGTAACGCTATATAAGAAATAAAATACATACATACAAATAATCAAATACATTAAGATCTTATCTGCACAGTCACAAGAAAAAGAATATTCACCATCTTTTAACTCTATTATTTTAGGTACCAGGGCAAATTTGGTCCTTATCAGGTTCTACATTTGTTTAAATTGAATCGCCAGTATAACCAAAACACAGTACGTTTCACTGTGTTGCTATTTATTATTATTGTATATTTATATAGTGCCAACATCTTCCGTAGCGCTATAGACTTACATGGATGCATTCACATTAGGCCCTGCCCCGAAGAGCTTACAATCTAAGCACATTTATTTGACTCATAAAACTTATCAGTATGTCTTTATGATTGCCTGGAGGAAACCCACGCAAGCACAGGGAGAACATACAAACTCCTTGCAGATGCGTCCAAGGGTGGATTCAAACTCAAGACTTCAGCGCTGCAAGGCATCAGTGGTAACCACTGAGCTACCATGCTTTTATTTAACAACTATGCAGCCAAAATGCAGAATTACAACCATTCCACGGTAATTAATAAAGTGTATGTAGTAGACCGGTGATGCATTTGATTAGTTGATCATCAGCAAGTATGATCACATATATAAGGCTATTTTCACTAGGGCCCATGTGGTCCATGTCAGCATATAAAACCCAAGAACATACTATGGAATGCTCAGAAAAAGCGCTATATCTACAAGCCTTAGTATGGCATGTGTTCATGTTCATGACAGTATAATAAAAAAATGGGAAAAAAGGAAAAAGGTCCCTCATCGCTCTTCTGGGTGCTAGCAGTCAAGGCCATGATGGTGACGTTATGGTCAGTGATTTATGACCGCCGCACAAGCTGTCTGCTTTACAGCTGAACAAACACAAAAAGCTTGTAATGCCTCAAAGGAGGTGGTATAGTTCAGTGAGGGACTTCGCTATAGGGCGAGGGAAAACCTCAGTGAACTGAAACAATGGTGAAAAGAAAGAGTTGGCCCAAATTCTTCTACAACAATGTGAGAGACTGATATGGGTATACAGAAAATGACACAGATTAACAGGGCGATCCAAACCTGGTGGCTAATTGGAAAAGTCAATGTAAAACCAATGACACCCGAAGTATTATCAGGTTAAAGTGTTTTTTTATGAATGTATGTATAGTTTACTATTTATAAAGCACCACTTGGGGACACAGCGCTGTACCATATCAAAATACAGAAAAGTCATACATGAAGGACAAAAATATAAATACATAAATAGTGCAGTTCATAATAATTATATAAATATAATAAATAAATATTTAAGTGTTGAGCTCTGCCACAAGAGAAAAGGAGGTCCCTGCCCCATAGATCTTACAATCTAGTTAGGTGGGTAACATACAGATACAAAGGAAAGGTCAGAAGTACAGTAGTGAGACTTAAGGTGGCCATACACTATTACGATCGTAATTACGATCTTAAACCGACCGATACTTTGATAGACAGATGTACAATGTTAATTATTCGACATTCAATTTGTTTTGTGATTAATGTCGAATGTCGTCCATTGTGAGGTTACATTACATTCACATTTAATCGGAACTTTAGAAAACTTTAGAAAACACTACAATCATTTTACCAATCAACTTAAAAAACCAACTTTCCCGATCGTAATTACGATCGATTTTACGATCTGATGTCGCATGATAAGAATGGGAAAATGTGCAATTTTTCGGCCAATCGATGGAAATGTCTGATTTTATGTCGAATTGTAGATAAAATCGGCCTAATGTATGGTCACCTTTACACAGTGAAAATTAAAACAATCATACACTGTGCTGGTTACCAGATTAATAGATAGGATATAAGGATACATTTAACCTCTTCCTCCTTCCAACCAATCAGCCAGTGCATCAGTGTTGGGGGATTAGAAAAAACATAAGAATATAACACAAATATTTTCCAGTACTTATAAGAATGTAAGAACTGCATGTTAATGCTAATTGGAGAAGAAGATTTTGTGTTTCTATTTATTTTATTTTAATCTTTAATAAATTCAAATGTTTCTCTTTTTTTTATGAAATAACATCATGGTAAATCAATGTGTGCAATGCAATTGTTGAAACTATTGGAAAACAATTGTTTGAATAACATTTAGGGCTAAAGGAGGCAATTTGTTTGTACACAGGACATCTTTACTTTGAAAGTGATATCCAGTGTTCCATCAATGCAACAATATAAATGGTTAGAGTGGAGACACAGATAGATGTTTGGAATATCCATGCCTGTACTTGCAGTGGGGAACATTGCTTCACACAGCATTTCTGGCCTAATACCTACATCTAGTTTTAATCTCTGGTATTGGAGAGATCACATCAGGGTTTTCCCCAGTTGTAGCTAATTTAGTAATTAATAGAGTGGGAAGTGAAGGACTGAATGTCCTCATGGTTAAAACTCTAGCTCCATAATGAAATTTTAGATTCTGCTAAAGAAAATCCCAAAACCCTGTTTTCGTTTTATTTTTACCTTGATCCGACACTCCCACGCTGAGTTATCAGAACTTACACAACTATGATCCCTCACTGGTCTCTCTTTTTCCTGGTAATGACTGTCAGTCATGGGTGCAACAGTGACGTCTTGGCCAATGGCTTACTGCCATTACCAAATGAGCAATTACGAGTTAGTAAGCAGGTCGCAACTGAAGAAGCGAAGGTGGGGCATCCGGCAAGAGACTGTTACCCTTTTAAAATATTCTTATTATGCAAGTGCTCATTAAAGTGATGCCCCCACCCCCAAAAAGCATTACCCAGAACTTCACATGCAGTTTAACATGCCTTGATAGATTTTTATTATAAAACCAGCATGTTAGTAATTTATATAAACAGAATTGGACATATTTGTCTTGGTTCAGTATTAAAGATACTGTACTCATTTGCGCAGAATATTATAAGATATATATATTATGTTCTATTGTTGAATCTTATATCAAAAATATCTAAAAACTATGGTTGTTTACTTTTCATTGTTTCAGGTACTGGCCCTTTTCTTTTGTGATCAGATGTTGAAGATTGGTCCAGGCAGTTGTGCAACATCACGGGAACCTTAGGGGGTAAGTTTCCTATTGTGTCATCATTAGCTTTATTAAAAAACAGATTTTAAAAGATTTGAGACATTGATTGTTTCTGCGTCTCTATCTTTCTTTATCAATAGGGGGGAGGGGATGAACCAAACTACAAAATAAATAAACAGTTAAAAAAGAACAAAGTAATTTAACCCAACTTCCTCCCATTAAAGGGTATCTCCACCAGGGAAAATGATAAACATACAGTACAAACTCCGTCGAGAACTGCCAGAAGAACAGTGGAGTTCCTGTAACCTTCCCCAGATTTGTGCCCCGAGACAACCCTGTCTCGGAGTCTAGAGACAATTCTTTTCACTTCATTCTTGGTTTGTGCTCTGACATGAATTGTTGACAGTGGGACCTTATATACGTAGACAGGTGTGAGTCTTTCCAAATCATGTACTATCAACTGAATTTACCACAGCTGCAGAAACATCTCAAGGATGATCAAGGGAAACAGGATGCATCTGAGCTCAATTTTGAGCTTCATGGCAAAGGCAGTGAATACTTATGTTCATGTGATTTCTTTTTATATTAAATTAATTTGCCAAAACTTCAAGTAAACTTTTTTCACATCTTCATTATGGAGTTTTGTGTGTAGAATTCTGAGGGGAAAAATGATTTTAATCCATTTTGGAATAAAGCTGTAACACAACAAAATGTGGAAAAAGTGATGAGCTGTGAATACTATCTCTAGATGCACTGTAGGCATATTGTTACAATGGGCAGCAGTGTGGCAGGTTTGATTCAATTTTGATGAATATAAGGTGATGTATTTGGGGTTTAACAATGCTTGTTAATCTCTGTCAAAAAAATATTTGGGGGTTCTAGTAGATATTAGACTCTCTAACAAACCAGACAGCAATGTCTAGAGCTAGCTAAGATGTCTTGTAGCAGATGTTTTGTAACAGTGCAGTATGGATTCAAGAGATAAAAAAAAAGAGTTCAGAGAAGAACTATTACATTTATAAGGGAATGTAATGAGCTAGACTATGGGGATAGATTAGACAAGTCATGGCTATTTACACTGGATAAGCGGCAATTGTGCAGGGATAGGATTACAAGAAAAGAGAACGGTGAAACCGTTGAACTGTCTTCCAGCAGATGTGGTAATGGCAAGTTAATTGGGTGGTTTTAATAGTGGGCTGGGTAAGTTTCTCAAACTAAAAAATATTGAGAATTATTTATATTAATATATAGAGTTCTTGTTGATCCAAGGATCCTTTCTAGAGTCAGGAAGAAATATTTTTTCCCTTTATACTGGGGTATTTTGCCTTCCTTTGGTAGGGTTCAGGGGTAAGCTAAAAAAGTTGGACTGGATAGACGTATGTCTTTATTCAACCTCCAATTCTATGTAATTATGTTGTGTTGTCAATGGAATAGAATGTTTGATAGATGTTGGTTATCAAGCATATTTTTTTTTACATTCGTGTGTTTTAGTAAATGCTTTTATTCTTACCATAAATTAATTATTCTTACCATAAATTAATTATTCTTACCATAACTTTTCCTAGCTGTTCTGGTCCAGTTTTGCCTCTATCCTCAGTCTGCTATTTGGCCAATAGGAAGGCGCGCTTCTTGTACAGTGTCTCTTGCCATTGGTCTTGTCACTGATATTTGGAGGGGAGAAATTAGATTGGACTGGCAAAGGAAAGTTACAGTAAGTAAAACAGTTGATCCACATTGTACCTAGGGGTGAGGATCTAGCATTTTTAGGTCCTCACACTGGGTACTTCAAATGATATAATTACCCCTTATGTATGTAACAGTTTAATATGTATCTATAATGTACAATGATTTTATTTGTACGTAATATTAATATGTATATGTGTATTGAATAAAGGCCTCAATCCATGCTGCATTTTCCTACCAATATTGGAAAATAAATTTTGATTTTGATATATTGGTGTGTGTAGTTCTGTCGTTCCCAAAAGGCAATGCTTGAAGGATCTACAGGATGTACCAGTAATAACATTCAGCGTGATGTCCGCTGCACCCTTTTGCTTTTTGGTTCTTCCAGGTAGCAGCAGTCATTTATGGCTGTGACAGCTGACATCACATGCAATGATTGACTGCTACTATTCTGAGCATGTGCGAGCTTGTAAGGAAATATGGGCTGGTGTGGGTGATTTAGTTGCTCTTAAAGTCAAATTCAACTGGACCTGTTTACTAATTTAAAGATGTTCATCCAAGTGGCTAAGAGAGCCTGTTAAATGTGCCTTAAAGGGTAACTGTGGTCTTGAATTCTTCAAAACCAGTAAGAATTACATAAAAAGCCTTCCATCGTACCTTCAAATTAAAACCTGAATCAAATCTCTAGCTAAAATTGTAAGAAGTTATTGCTGGAAAGGTTCAGCAATATTACTTGAACACTTCCTGTTTTCAGCAATGACCAGCTTGTAGTCATGTGACCAGCTTCTGCCTGCATTAATTGTCTCCCCTTCTCAACTGTCAATTTTTCCCCCTAGGTACTTGCTGATTTCCCCAGCATTAAGTCTTAACTGAGCAATGCTTCTCCCCCGGGGCGAATGGGCGGGACAGAGGCCAGATGATGTCACTCAACCTACTCGAAGCAGGAAGTTTGAACATTCACCCCAATGTAATTTCTCACAGGCTCCAGCCAGAGATGTGATTGTTGGCTCATTTTAAAGAAAATACTGCAGGCTTTCATTTAACCCTAACTTGTTTTGAGACCACAGTTGCCCTTTAAGATTATTTAATACTGAGCCAAATGCATTCATTGGAAATGTGACCAAGAATGTTAATGAGGCGATTTACAGTTACTGAAAGTGTAATACCCCTTCGACCTGTGAATTCTTTTCCTATAAGGTGTATTGCTCATTGTCTATGAATTAGTTTCCACTGCCTCTTCACACTCAGGTTGATGAGGAATGTAACCATATATGACATTGTTTTCTATCACTTGCAGTTATAAAAGACAAACGCCATTAAAAGTGTATGGAGTAATTCCTGTTGTCTTGGATGTCTGGGGACACCGTGAGAGTCACATTCATTCCTTCATGTGACCACCGGTATAAAGACTTCTACAGAGGCAAAATGCAACATCCTCTGCCCTCAACAGAGTAAGGTTAAAACAGAAAGTACTGGTATGCTCCACAGTTACTATTTATACCCTTATAATATATAATATGTATATCTTGTAGACAATGAGCTATGGGTTGGGACCCTATGTGCTGCCCTTTAAATTAGCCCTGATTGGTTTTGTTAGAAACAAACATTGCTCACTCACCTAAAGCAAAACCAGGGACAAACTTGCGGTGCATTGATCAGACCAAAATATCGTTTGTCGCCCGTGAACAGGCTGTGGAAAAATTTGGCCACGACCAATTATGTGATCCATTGTAGACTATACAATCAAAATTGCAGCCCCATACCTGACTGAACGCTCATTTTGGACAAACCCTCAACACAATTAGTTACGATAATTTGGTCACAATGGTGGATCTGGCCAAAATATTGGAACATGTGTACATAGCCTTATGTTCATTATGCTTGTTTGGGGAACCCTGACATCTTATTTGTATTAAATGACAGAACTTAATTACCTACATTGTACTCCAATTACATAATGTCAAACAAAACTTTCAGCTTGGTCACACTAATGCATTTGCGCACACAATTGCGTTTGTGATTTTTAATGATAGAAATTGTGGAAACGCACGCAATTGTGTGAAGTGTGGCATAGCCCTCAGGGCTTGGCCCCACTCACTGCTGAGATTCAATGAGCCAATGAGGGTCAGCCAGTCCCACTGCGGTACAGTCCATGTGATCACCATTTTTGGTGAGGATCACATGCATTGCGATTGTGAACTAGTGCAGAGTGCACAAGCGCACAGAATCGCACTGACAAATGCAAGGGCCATATCTATTAACTAGAGATGGCCGAACTTTTGAAAGTTCGATCCATTTTCAAACTTTCGAAGTGGAAAGTTCGAAAGTTCGAAAACGGACCCATTAAAGTCAATGGGAGTCAAATAATTTGAAAAGTTCTAATGAAATACAATTAAAATATCAATGGTAACTTAATGTAAATGGCTGTGGGACCTGGGAAATGGTCTGGGGAACATGTTCAAATATCCAGGACATTCGAAAAATCAATTTTACTCTCACTCGAGCTATTTTCGAGCTCGTTCGCGCCTTGGTACCATGTACATTTTACTAGCGGATTCGATGCTCGCGAATAGGCTTTAATGGACAGTTTACTCGTAGATTCGATGTTCGTGCCTAGATACCATGGACATTTTACTCGTGGATTCGATGCTCGCGTATATCTTTTAATGGACACTTTACTCGCGGATTCGATGCTTGCGTATAGGTTTTAATGGACCCTTTACTCGCGGATTCGATGCTCACGTATAGGTATAATAGGCATTTTACTCGCACATTCGAACAGTCGAACATTCAATATTTATCGAAAGTTCGAAAATATCAAAAATCCGGGTCCAGGATAGTTCGAGAAGTCCGAATTCGTTCGAATTTGAATAGTTCTAGTTCTAGTCCATCTCTACTATACCTACATCTCTAGGTATGGGAAACTTCCGATATCGCAGGTTATCGTAAAAGTATGATCGCAGTCATAAATGTACATCAGCGATTGTACTTTTACCCACGTTTCGTAAAAATTAACCTTCATTCGTTTAGTACCATGCGGTAGCAAAAATCGCAATGATATTGTATTTGCAATCGTAATTGTACAACCGCAGTCTTAAATTTACGACTATAATAGTAGATTTACGATTGTGGCAATGATTGTTAAATATGGTCCTAAAAAGGAAATCTTTACTCTAAAATACATTTCTCCCTGGCTAATAGGCCAAACACCTAAAATTAAAACAATGAATCACTTGTATTTTTAGGTTATTCCCTACTAAGCAAATACCTGGTCTGTTATCCACTTTAGTCTAACCTTGAGGAACATTCACATTAATGTCTGTGAAATTGTATGTGTTGCTGAAAGTAGTGGAATCTGATTGTGATTTATGGTTGTTACTTTTCCCCCTTCCCCAATCAGATATGGCTGTGAATAATGACACAGTCTAACTTATCAGATCCAAACTAGCCACGACGCACAGACAACTACAGAATGGAAACAAAGCTATATTTAACTCGTGCTGGTGTTTTTACTAACACCTGCAGGAAAAGGTGACGTACTGTGTTAGCCAGTAAAGATGTTCACAGGGTAACCCTTTTGAAATAAAAAATAACAAAAGTGTTATAAGGTGATACCTTTAGTTGGCCGATAAATGTGTCACCTTTACACCACTTGTTATTTTTTATTTCAAAAGGGTTACCCTGTGAACACACTAACACCCGCTGGCCATAGAGCTATCGGCGATACATTGATTAGACGTACGATGCGACCCACATGTCATATCGATGGTAACGTTGGTACAAGGAAGGATTTTCTTACCTTGAGATGTTCCCACAATTTTCCCATCCGTATAATGCTAATGCTTTTACTGGTCCGATAAATGTAGGGTACCAGTAAGCTCATTTTAGTATTAAAAGCATAGAGAGTGGCATATCTGTTCCCACGCTAAAGGAAATTATAAAGGGGACCTGGTCTTATCTGTAAAAACAGTGGCGCATTTGGGCAAAAACAAAATATTAGTCAACATCTAACACAAAGGCTTTGGTGAACACGGGTTCAGGGGCTAACAGATCTTTAATTTAGTGATAAGGACTCTCTTTGAATGACCTCCAATCCTTGGTGATGTGGTAATTTGATAAAACCTACAGAATACAATACTGGGACATCTACCATTTCTTATTAACCAGTAAACCCCCAATTCTTTAAAGAATCTCCCCCCCCTGATGGCGCAGCACACTACACCACCCTGGCGCACCTCACCTGCCCTGCAGCGCACTCCAATGTTGTGCGCCACCTGCTGGCTGTTGCGGTAGTGCGGTGTGTCAGTGGTGCGTCTGGGCATAATTACAACTGCAGGTTAGTATATGGGATAATACAGGAAATAAATGACTGGTTTCATTGTTCGTTTTACTGAAAGCAATTCTCTTAGCTTTGCCTTTAGGAACAATACAGATTATATGTTAATTACTATGCCACCTTGATGGATTCCAAGGCCAGTTTGCACAGGTGCTTAGTATGTGCGGTTTTCCCTACGTTTCCCTAGACTGTACAGATTGCTAACAAATGGCTTGTTTTTCGTCTCACTAGCAGTTTTCTTTGTATTACAAAAAATGGAAAGAAAATATATCTGCTCCATTGCGTGTCAGCAGTCACTTAACAGCAGACGAATTATCAATCTGGCTAACATGATATTAAAGTCTACTGACTGGTTTGCTGCGAAACTGGAACTGTATTTGTGTCCCTTGGTATCATAGTAACATGGTAAAGAATGATGAATGAACACATTAGTCTCTGTTGACCATTACACTTCTGATCACTTCCAAGGGCTACAATCATTCCTCACTCTAAGCAAAACAACTGGACAACATCCTCGTTTAGAGATCCATTAAGGTATAATGAAATCTTACTTTAAAAGGTAACTATGGTCCATACAATCCATTGGAAAGTCTCTAGCTTCTCTGGATATTGAGATGTAGGTTTGTAAAATGACACTTCCCAGACTGCCCTGTCTCAGTGACAGGCATGTTATAAGATGTGTCATAAGTCACACCCCAAAAATCAATATTTTCTGAGGATTGTTAAGATAGCCATACACAAGCTTACGGTCGGTGGAAACTACAAAATATATGTTCTGGGTGGGTAGATGGAAAATTTTCCACCTTTTTTTAGATAGATCAGTCGATATCGCTGATTAATTTGGAAACACCAAAAAATGTCTTCGATATTTCAATCACTTCAATCGAACTCACTGAATTGGTCGGCAGATCAATGCCATGTGTGGATTTTTGGAGATGTTGAAATTAGCGTTTTCGTGCATGCGCATCTGTTTTTTTATTGTAATTGAGTTAAAATAACAGCTCAGATAGTGGAGCATAGACAATTACAATATAATCACAGTGTCTATGTTATGTGCAAAGTGGATGCGATCTGAAATACAGATTGCATCGTGCATGTTTATTGCCTAGAGGGGCCTATACCCAAAGAACTGCCATGGATCCATAGAAAGGAGCTAGAAATTTGGGGGGGTTTCAACTTTGTTTTGCACAAACACGAATGAACTTAAGAGAAAAAATACAGAAAGGTCACTAGATAGATCTACTATCAGATAAGAACTGTATGAAGGGAAAAATCTTCTTAAATGAGCCAAAAATGTGTCGTTTCCTGAAATACATGTGAGATATATGTAACCTTGCTTTGATTGGTGGAAGTAGCTTTATGTAGCATTATGCTGTGGATATGTTTACAGACATCCCACCCTGCCACAATGTACTTGCAGGCAGGGGAGGAGAGGGGGTGTGGCGGTGTGGCGTGACGTCATTTACGTCACGACGTGGGCGGGGTGGGATATCTGTATTTATTAAAAAAGCGATTTCACAGATGCAACTCGCCAGCTATTAGACTTTGAAATAAATGCACTAAGAGGAGCTCTAGGACCCATAAACCTTTGCTCCCCTTAGAAAGGCCTTTGCTATTTTCCTTTTTTTTTTGTCGCTGCTATTATCATCATGTGGGACTTGGCGAACCATTTCACGGTAATTTTGATGCTAAAAAATGAAAATGCCCCTATAAAAATCCCACTGGTATTATTTGCATAGTTTTTGTTGCGTAGTGTTTTGTGCCGTGCTGTGGTAATAGCAGTGCTATTTTTCACCTAATTTTTTCTGCTGCTTTTTGAATATATAAAAAAAAACGGTTTAAAAAGCATCGATCTCTATTAGTGTGTAGATTTCTTATATAGTTACTTCAAAAGATTTAAAGGGGAAATAAAAGTTTCATAGGATGTGAATTGCACGTACGACAGCCACTGTACTCGGTCACCCGGCCCCCTACTCAGGGGACATATCACAGACCACGAGGCATCAGCCTGTGATATCAGCTCCATAAACATTGGCCTCTGCAGATCTTTATAGTCTTTCTAGGGCACCAAGCAATTCAGAATTAGTTACTAACAGAGTATTGTGCTAGATTTCATTTTCCAACATCAAACACAATAAAAAGAACATGGTGTTCTTTATTGTCACTGGAGAAGAAAAATTCACTGTTCGATTGGTTATTATTTGTAGATTCCGGGGTCTGCCAAAGACTGAATGTTTCTCTTTCTGCTCACGTGAGCAGCCCTTGTCATCGATGTAACTAGGAACCACTCGGCCCCAAAGAAAAACTATGATGGGGCCCCTATCCATGCTTCATTCACAGTGGTTCTCTGGGAGAGGCTGTATCTGTCATAGGAATAATAAAAAATATGGGGACCCCCCTGCAGTTGCTCCCATGGTAATTACGTCCCTGGCCCTAGTGTTTGTGTTGTGCCCAGTCTAATCAGTGTGGCAGTACCATCTTTTCTGTTCAAGCTGGATGACATCAGCTCCTTATAAATTCTAAGCACTGAAGGATCTTGCAGTAGAGGGGTGAACCACGCAGGGCTTTATTTGTCATTTATCAGTCAGTGTTCTGCATTGTTAAAATAGTTTACATGCTCATCACAAAGGGGGTTTTATTGAGTTATGTCATACACAGCCAATGTGATCTGAAGCCAGCAGAAAAGATACATGCAAAGTAATGTGAGCTGCTGTGAGCCCACCCAAGCAGCAATTTGATCTGCCCTTTTCCACACTCTAAAAGGGCTATCGTTTTCAACTTCCCTGTCCCCCCCCTCTGAGAAGGTGCAGTGGACGGTCAAATAAGTGAAAATCCTGTTCCAAGCTGTGAGTCTTGAAAGGTCTCTTCCCATGAGGAGGGAGGTTGACTTGACAGCTGGTTAAACTTGCCAGCATGTGGTAGTCTATGGGGTCTTTACAAAGGTTGGGCGAGAGTCCTTCCTTTGTGCTTGTGGCCCTAAATTCCTGTTTATGAGACAACAGGGAGTCATCTGGTAAATCACACTGCTAAGGTCAAGTTACTGACAGTAAAAATTCCACTTCAAGTGTTTTTATGGATTCGGTTTGTCAGATGTATTTATTTTGTACTAGGAATCTTGTTTGTCTATAGATGTTGATATGAATTGAAGTTTGTTTATTCTTGTATATTGTTATATCTTGTTTACAAATTTTTTATAGTGTACCTAGAAAATAAGACTGAGTATTCCTACATCATGTAGGGCCAGATGTATTAACCCGCTGAATCTGAAAGTTTATTGTAAAAGTGTGGCCGTACAGTTATGACCATTCACCCATACAATACCATGCGGTAGAAGTAGTTTTACAATCACTGGATAGAATCTTTAAATAATCGTATAGCTAAATAGTGATACCGCGCCTTTATAAATATGTCTGTTTTGATAATGTGAAATGTCTATTCCAACCTCGCAGGGTGGCCTCTAGCACAAGCAGTAAGTTGTTAAAGTTCCGCTAGTTTAGAGGCTGACAGCTCACCGTTCTTTGCTCTACATCCAGAGCTTCACTTTTTCTCTTATCACTAATGTTAGTGATAAGGTGGCCAATACACATTAGCGATATTAGATAATTAGGTAGATTTACCTAAAAATGTGTTTCTTTCTGTCTGTATTGGCTCCCTTTAATTTACAGTAAGAATAGCGTTGCCGTTGGCCTGTGTATGGCCGCACGGCTGACCGATCCCCATACCGCGAATGGGCGATCGGTCTGTTCCATATGTGCAGTTCCCTATAAATGTGACCTGTCGGCACATTGGGATGGAAATCGCATGTGTATGGCCACTTTTAGTCACATGTGCAGAGCTGGCTGCCAGCGGGATTTTTACCCGCTAGCAAACCACACGACATACACACATCACCCCCCACACGCATTCAACCACAATCGCACCCCTGATCCACCTGCGGCCAGTGGTTGGATGACATCACAGCCATGCCCAGATGAGTCCAGTGTCCTTGCATATTGACAGATACTCCACACTGAGACTCGGCTAATCACTGACATGACTGCCAGTCCAGCCCCCTCTGCTTTTCCATGTGGAAGAACAGCAGAGGGAGCCAAGGGAACAAGGATGGGTAAGTGACTTTGGGGGCCAAGTTTTGCAATTGAAACCTAAAGTGCAGGTTGGGGATTCCCTTACCGTACCTATTTAGCAATTTGGAATCAGAAGCGAGGCTATGATAAAAGGGATCCAGAGGGAGGGGAGGGAGAGCTCCACTGCGCATGCCAGACTCCTCTCATTCTTGTATGGAATTTCATCAAACTACACAGCAGAAGGGAAATATAAGGATCTTTTAACACTACACAGTGGGGAAAATTTTAGTTGGGGGTGGGGGGTGGACATGCCTTTTAAGGAATGTATTCTCAATTTGTCTGCATATTTCCTGAATATTTTCCCATTTGCTTTGAATGGACATATAAATTAAAGCCCACTTATTAATAAAATACATACATAAATGACATAGGTGTAAGGCCTTGTTACTACTATTTTGATTTTCATCTTCAGGTTAGGAAAGGTTTCTTTACAGTGAGAATGGTGAAACTGTGGAACTGTCTTCCAGCAGAGGTGGCAATGGCAAGTTCATTGAATAGCTTTAAAAATGGCCTGGATAAGTTTCTAAAACTAAATAATATTGAGAATTACTGGTATTAATGCATATAGATATGGTTGATCCAGGGATACTTTCCGATTGCCGTTTGGAGTCAGGAAGGAATTTTTTCCCCCCTTTTTAGCTGGGTTTTTTTGCCTTCCTCTGGATCAACTGTTAGGTAGGGTTAAAAAAAAAAAAAGGGGTGAATAGGTTGGACTTGATGGACGTATGTCTTTATTCAACCTTAATTACTATGTTACTATGTTACTATGTTACCCTGCTTCTACCCTGCGTCCCTGACAAGTGAGGTAGGCTGCCGATCAGCTGTTCAGAAGTGGTGGAGGGCTGGCAGGTAAGTTTAACCCTTCATCAGCTGGGCTCTATTATTCACAGGGAGGTAGGAGTAGGTGGTCCCAGCTCCCTGTGAATTATAGATCCATAATTGGACTGTGTGTACCCAGCCTAAGGCTGGGTACACACCAGCAGATATTTTTGGCTGACCAACCGATTCATGGCAATTTCGGTCGGTCGGCCGAAAATATCTGCTGGTGTGGGGCGGCTGGCCGCGACTGACCTCGATCGTTCGTTGGTCCAGATTGGACGAATGAGCGATCGGATGTGTAGGTAAATTCCAATCGATTGTGCGCTCGGTCGGGACAAATAGTCCCTCCATGTGTACCCAGCCTAATATACATCAGAGGGAAAAGGAGCTATTTGAAAGCTATTAAAACTGCAAAAACATTCTAAGTGCCCATACACTAGAACTCACCTCCCAACCACTCCCACAACATTCCATTTTTCAGGAACTGCCCTTTCCCTATTTTATTTTGAGCCATTCATTTTGCGATTGGATTTCGCCTGTAAAAAATTACAGGAAAAGTGGTTCCTGAAAAATTGGATGTTGTGGGATTGGTCGGGAGGTGAGTTACTTAATTAAAACAGTAATTAAAATACTAAAAAAAGACAAACTCCGGAAAGGTTGTTAGGCTGGGTAAACATGGGCAAATTTTTCGTCCCAACCAACATTTCGCCGCAAGCGAGCGGTGAGATGGGACATCACTGTCAACTGCGACAACAGTTTGCCGCAACTGATCGTTTGGTCCATATGAGAAGGCACGATCGCCGGTGATTTACTGACACATCTGATCCAGGTAAACACACGACAGACACCGGCCGCCACAAAATTTTTGGCCAGACCAACTAATATAGGAAAATATCGGTCGGCTGGTCCGAAAAATCTACTTGTGTGTACCACCCTGCCTAAGGTACGAATTAGAAGAGATACCTCATAGCCCAACCTAGCTAGCTCCATGCTATCTACTGTTCTTTTAATGTATTTGGGTGCTCCACACTGGCTATTTACAGCAGAGTTGGTGTAATTATGGCCATTTTGCAAGGAGTCCATCTTTATTTCAGGAGGTTTGAAGTGTGGGGATAGTCACGTGACAATTTACCTGTGCTGCCTTTGCAGTGTATACGGAATCAACTCAGTGTATACACTCTTAACCAGCATGCACCACTTCCCTGAATATGGTTATTTCATTTTTATATTTGCATGTTCCCTTGTTTGTAAATTTGCAAATGGATCAAAAAATTGCTGATGTGATTCCTGTATTCAGAAGGGGTATTTACAGTCACAGTGGTCAGCCAATTGTAGACCCAAATGTTTAGCATCAGTTGTTAAGAACATACTGGAAAGTTTATATATAAATAGTGAATGTCCATCATGGTACTAATCATCATGGAAAAGTACTAATCAGCATCAGGGTTGCCAACCGTCTGTAAATTTACGGACAGTCCGTGAAAAAGGGCTGAAAAAACATGCTGTCCGTAAAGTCCATTATTTTTTCGAGCTGTCCGTAAAAACTGATGGTATTTTAAGTGCACTGTCACTTTAAGAAGCAGAGGACACAGAAGCTGTGTACCCATATCTCTGTGCCCAGCAGTGTACCCATATCTCTGTGCCCAGCAGTGTACCTATATCTGTGCACCCAGCACTTAACCCATATCTGTGCACCCAGCACTTTACCCATATCTGTGTGTATCCAGGTCATTAGCAATGCTAGTAAGCCCTCCAGTTCATTACACAGTATTAGTTAGCCCTCCAGTTCATAAGTAATGTTATTGAGCCCTCCAGTTAATTTCCCAGTGTTTGCCAGGCCACTAATTTATTAGCAGTGCCAGTCAGCCCTTCAGTTCACAAACTAAGTCACCCTCTCCAGTTCACAAACCATTGTTAAGTCAGCCCCTTCAGTTCACAAACCATTGTTCCCTTGGGAGAGGTTACGGAGCGTACCCTCTGCAGTAGCAGCCCTCCTAGGGTCATCATAAATTTCTGCCAAGGCAGCAAAGAAGGTCTCCACAGAGGCTACTGTGGCATCATTCTTTTCCAAAAGACGAAGGGCCCAGGCTTGGGGTTCATCTTGCAATAAGGAAATGATAAAACCAACTTTAATCCTTTCATCACTAAAGCTTCTGGGACGAAGGGAGAAATAGAGTCCACAAGAGCTTTTAAACTGGGCGAATTTTGAACGATCTCCCGCAAATCTATCAGGCAGAGGCGCTTTAGGTTCCAGGGAGGCCGCTTGGAACGCCGTTTGTGAGACTGGAGACCCACTAGTGGAGATGGCCTTCAACCTAGCATCAAGCTGGAAGAACCCTTGACGGGCCTCCTGTAAAGCTCCTTGTAGCTCTGCTACCTGCCTATACAAATCTTCTACCGGGCCGGCTTCTCCAGCGGGGTTCATATCTGGCTGCCAATTACTATTACGAATCTTCAGGGAGAGCCCCAGCAAACCTCTCACTGGACGCATAGTCTAAGTGTCTGTTGGTCTTCTCCAGAGCCTCTGATGGTGAGGATGTTGAGCTGCAGGACAGACACCAGGTTGCGGTTCCAGATCAAGGTCCACCGAGGCCAACCCACAGTATAGAGAGGCAGTTGGTAAAAGGGAACAGGTAGAAGTACAGGCAAGAGCACTGGAGGTGAGTAACAACTGAGTAGAAAGGATACCAGACACTGAACAGGAAACAAGTACGGATGGAATGATATAGATACCGGAGGCTGAACTGGAACCAGACGCTGACTGGAATGATATGGATGCCGAAGGCTGAACTGGAAACAGAAGCTGGCTGGAATGATATGGATGCTGAAGGCTGAACTGGAAACAGAAGCTGGCTGGAATGATATGGATGCCGAAGGCTGAACTGGAAACAGAAGCTGGCTGGAATGATATGGATGCTGAAGGCTGAACTGGAGACAGAAGCTGCCTGGAATGATATGGCACTGATACTGAGGCCAAGAATCAGGAACAAACTGGGCAGACAAATCACACAAGAAGGAGCTGAAGAACAGAACAAAAACTACTCTGAACTGGCAGCAAGAGAACACCACGTGGGGAGGCTTATGAAGGACCCCCCCCCCACATCATCATCCTGTGTCGGAGCATGCCCGTGCGCTTGGGAAGAGAGGCTGCCGAAACCTGATCCGGCCGCTGGACTCCACGCCCCCCGTGCGTCACTACGCGCGCACGCATGGCGAAGGAACGTGGCCACAGGTAAGACCCGAAGCCTTACAATCATACATGTTACTTTCACGTTTGGCAAAATCTACATGTTCTACATGTTTTATTGTTATACTTTCGCATTCATCCACTTCCCCTTTAATAGATGTGAGCTGTCTTTGTTTAAAAGTTACTATGAGTCTTATATTATATTATATTCCACTGTTGTAGGAAATCACTCTCATGTTTAACATAGAAATTTTTCGAAAAAATCAGAAAATTCGAAAATCCGCGAACGGACCCGTTAAAAGGAAAATTACCCTTGAAATTAGCGAATTTCTCGTATTTTCGAAAATTTCAAAATAGCGTGTTTTCTCTAATTTCAAAAATTTTCGAAAATATGAGGGATCCTCGAGATTTACCGTATTTTCGAAAATTTATAAAATACGACAAATCCGCGGTTCGAAAGTTCGGAAGGCGGAAAATCCGGAAAAATCTGCCGCTCACGAACGGGATAAATCCGCGGCGGATCCGCGGCGGATCCGTGTTCGGATTTCGCGAACCGGCCATCCCTATTCTTAACCGTCGAGGTACCATCTTGTACTCTAAATATTTTTCAATTATGGCTATGTCCCACCACACTCTGTTTTTTTTAATTAATAGTTTCTCCCACACCTCAAAGCAATGCTCCATGTCATCCATACCTATATGACCATTCTCATAGCCTTCAAACATTTATTTAGCTTTTTTGAGTCTATATTGTTAGATGTCTTCTGACAAATCCCATTCGGTTTCGCTGTGATCCTCCTAATTGAAAACGGAATTCACCTGGGGATAAATTAGCAAGGGTGCTACATGGAACCTATGTTGGATAATAACCTGAACGGCTGACTAAATTAGGGATAATTCTGCCCCGAGGAACATACACAGTTAAAGTACAAATAAAGACAGGCAGAGATCCCTCCTTGATATCCATAAATAGTGCTTAATAAAGCAAGTCCAACACATAAATGAACTGAGCCCAAGCTATATGCGAAACACAATTGATCACATCTAATTACAGGCAGTAATGAGCAGACTCACTTCCAAATGATTATGGCCGGTGCATATGCCCCAACCTGTCTCTGAGTCTGTGATAACGAGAATCTCCACCATTTCATGATAGACATGTGGCCCGGACGCCCTCGCTCCGGTCCGTACCAAATTCCAAATGCAAAAGACAACTGGGAGTAGCGCACACTGGTAGTTATCGATGTCAACTGTTAATTCTTTGCAATTAAAACTTATATTTATTTCAAACAGGTTAAAATCACGTACATAGCAGAGACATGGCCTTAGCGTCGTTTCGAGCCATACGGCTCTTATTCATAGGCTAACAAGAGACGCCAGTGCCTCCTTCTTAAACAGATTACATCTAAAATATGCTCAGACTACAAAGGCTAAGAGAGGAAACACATAGGAGGATAATATAATATGGTAGGTATGGTAATATAATATGTAATTGTCTCGTCCCTCGTCCTCTCATATGGTAACCGTTGTCCTCTCTCTGGTAACCTCTGTCCCTCTCCTCTGGTCGTCCCCCCTGGTTACTGTTATTTATGGGTAGTTGTACTATATGGGGTGTTGGTTTATGGTGTATGGTATATTTGGTCTCTAATTGCTCTTGGTGTATGGTCTTTTGGTAACGTATGTAATCTAATATGGGGCTTTATGGTAATCTAATGGTAGTCTGTACTATTGGATGTGGTTTATATGGTCCGTCGTTTTAGGACGTCGGTTATAAGAGGAACCTGTGATCCCAAATATCAGAACTCATAAGAAAAAGCAATGTGAATTAACACGATAAATCTAATAGCAGGACGACCTGAACGGAGAAAAGGTACTGCAGAAAGAAAAGCAATGGGTCATCACGTATAACAAGTAATGTTCACATTCATATTGATACCCAAGGGTTACCCAAGTTAATACCCATGGGTTATTAACTGTGTATCACACGGTCATATTTTGGGGTATTTGACCTGCACAACCTATAATTATTACCCATAACTTCCATAAGGGTTTATTGCTACTGAATTATTTTAGGCAAAATCATTTGGACCAAGCAATCAGACATGTGAGTGAATGCCAGTCAATCCTGCAGTCTTCAATTGACCTGAAAATCAATAGGGTCGCAATATCCACAAAGGCCCATATTATTGGTCGGTATGTCTGGTGGTTAAAATATCGGGTACCTTTGTATATCAGACCTTAAACACGTGCACAGTTGAGACAGAAGATAAGTAGTGATATTGCATCACCCACACAGTGCTCCGGGTCCCAATCACACCCAATTTGCTGTTTTTTACTCCAGACTTTTCTCTAAAATTCTATCGCGGGAGATTCAATAAATTTCTTATCATTAAAAATGGTGCTAATTTTGCCCCAACCAATCAGATGTTAGCTTTCAAATGTTAAATATGATCTGATTGGTTGACACCATTTTAAACTATAAGACCTTTATATGAATCTCCTTGTATTTTTAAAAGCTGAACTTTCATATATTTATTTCACCAAGGGCAAAATGCGTCGTCACCCAATTCTTGTAAAAACTATTCGACAAAAATGTTCACAATATCTAAAAAAAAAAAATGAATGAATGAATGAAAAATGATTTTAATCAGGAAACATACTATGGGGAATAGAGGTTGATTTTTTAAAACAATTTCCAGTCAATAAAAGACCACCAGAAATGTCTTTCCCCCACTTCAGATTTGTAGAAATTTCCTGACCAAATATTCCCCTTTTTATAAATTGCATTAAAATATTGCTTAAAAATGGAGGATTTCTGGTCCTCTGGATATAACAGATGGGTGGGGTACAGTAACCCTTTAATCCCCATTTAAATAAAAGTTGTTACCTGCTGTGTGACATGGTTTAGTGTTAAACCCTGTTCTTCTGTATACAGTATATTGTTTTTCTTACTATATTAACTGAGAAATAGATTTATAAATGGATAATTTCCCATTTTGATAGGCCGGTTATTAAACTTGAGATATTTATGTGATGTCATATTGCTACCATATAGATATATATTTCCCAGTTTGATGGGCCGGTTATTAAACTTGAGATATTTATGTGATGTCATATTCCTACCATATAGATATGTAGATATTTCCCATTTTAATGTGCCGGTTTTAAACCTGATATAGTTTGTGATGTCATATTCCTAGTAAATAGATAGAATTTCCCATTTTGATATGGGGCAGTTATTAAACTCGATGATAGTTATGGGATGTCATATTCCTAGTAAATAGATAGATATTCCCATTTTGATAGGCCAGTTATTAAATTAAATCTGAGATATTTATGTGATGTCATATTCCTAGTAAATAGATATTTCCCATTTTAATAGGCTAGTTATTAAACCTGAGATAGTTATGTGATGTCATATTCCTAGTAAATAGATATTTCCCAGTTTGATGGGCCGATTATTAAACCTGAGATATTATTGATGTCATATTCCTAGGGGCATATTTATAAAGGACGATGTTAGCCGCAAAAAAATTAACCGCCGCAGCATCGGCGGCCGCGAAAATAGCGCTATCGCCGTATTTATAACGGCGAGCGCTATTCCGCGAATCCTATCGCGGCCGCGATGTGGCTGCGGTAATTTTAAGCCCCTTCGCGGGCGATACTGTCTAGTATCAGCGCGAAGGGCACTTAAAATCCCTTCTGCCGACGCGGCTCCTACACCGCCCACAACCCCCCGCGGCGGCAGCGGCGACCACCCGCCGCCGGCCGCCGCTTCCCAGCAGCCCCTCCCAACCCGTTCGCCGTTCGCGGCAATCTCGAATCGAAGGCTAGTGAGGGCTGCGGGAAGGGGCCGCAGCAGTGGTGCGCGACCACCCGCCGCGCACCCCTCCCGGCAACCCTCCAGCCCCCGGCCCTGGCCGCTCCCGGGGGGGACGGAGGGAGCCGCTGGTGGGTGGTGGGCTCCCCAGTCGGGGCCCTGAGAAGGGCCTTTTGGGGCTTAGGGTGTCCCGCAGCTCGACGCGGACCCCCCTCCCGGCCCTTACAAGGGCCCTTGCGGCACTGACAAGTGCCTTTGCGGGGGTCCCGCAGCTGAAACCGGGACCCCCAGTGCGCTCTTAAAAAAACCCTTGGGCGACGTCTCTTTCTTCCAGTCCCGGCGACACCCGCTCCGCCGAGGCCGGCCGACCCCCGAGAGGTACCCCCTGCGGCCGCCAGGGGTACCCGCGGCGCGGGCCGGCGACCTCAACGAGGCCGATGTTGGCCGGCGTGCTATGATCCGACGCGACGTCTTCGGGCTGGCGCAACCACCCCACTCAGGTCCGCTGATGCCAGGCAGACTCACTCGGCGCCGCCAGTGAGGCCCCGCTGGCACCGCCGCCCTCAGCGGAGCCGATGTTGCCAGCCGCTTCTTTCTTTTTTCTTCAGCCATCTACTGCGATGTGGCATCTGAGTTCCGGCGGCGGAAGGCTCCTCTTTATATATGGTTTGGCAGAAATCCATAATCCGTTTCTGATTGGTCATTTTTAATACTTGCTTTACATTAACCAATAGATTTCAGAACTTTCCAGAAATCTGATTGGTTAATGTAAAGCAAGTATTAAAAATTCCCATCAGAAAAGCGGATTATGGATTTCTGCAAACCTATATACAAGAGCAGCTTTCCGCGCGGAACTCAGATGCCATCCTAGTAGATGGCTGAAGAAAGAAGAAAGAAGCGGCTGGCAACATCGGCTCGCGCTGAGGGCCGGCGGTGCCAGCGGGCTCACGGCGCGCAGTGAGTCTGCCTGGCATCGGCGACCTGAGTGGGGTTGGGTCGCCAGCCCGCGACGTCGCCCAAGGGGCTCTTTAAGGCCGCACTGGGGGTCCCGTTCGAGCTGCGGACCCCCGCCAAAGGCACTTATTTAGTGCCGCAAGGGCACTTGTAAGTGCGCAAGGGCCCTTATAAGGGCCGGGGAGGGGGGGTCCCGGTGTTCAGCTGGCGGGACCCCCTAAGCCCAAAAGGCCCTTCTAGGCCCCAGCTGGAGGGAGCCTCCCCCCCCCCCAGCGGCTCCCTCCCGTCCCCTCCCCCGGGAGCGGCCGGGGGGCTGGGGGCTTGGAGGGTTGCCGGGAGGGGTGGCGCGGGCGGTGGTCCGACCCACCTGCTTCGGCCCCTTCCCGGCAGCCCCTCCTAGCCTCCCTTTTCCAGATTGCCGCAACGAGGGACTGTTTGGGAGGGGCTGCGCTGGGAAGTGCGCGGGCTGGGTGGTCGGGCCGCTGCCGCCGCGGGGGGTGTGGGCGTGGTGGGCGTGTCTCCCGGGGCGGGTGAGACAACCGCCGCGGGTTGCCTGCCCACCCGCCGCGGGAGGTTAGTATCGGCTGACTTCGCCTCTTCAAGGTGGCGAAGTAAAACAGCGTATACTAGCGAGCGAAACCAGTACCGCCGCTTTATAAATAGAAGCGGCGGGTAACAGGTAGTATCGGCGCGAAAGGTTAACGCTTCGTTAACTTTTCGCGGCCGTTTTCGGGCCTTTATAAATCGCGGTAAACGCGATTTATGCGTTAATGGCCGCGAAAACGGCCGCGAAAAGTTTAACGAACCTTTATAAATATGCCCCCTAGTAAATAGATAGTATTTCCCATTTGATAGGCCGGTTATTAAACCTGAGATATTATGTGATGTCAATATTCCTAGTAAATAGATATTTCCCAGTTTTGATGGGCCGGTTATTAACCTGAGATATTTACGTGAGTCATATTCCTAGTAAATAGATAGATATTCCCATTTTGATAGGCCGGTTTAAACCTGAGAATTTATGTGATGTCATATTCCCGATATTAGATAGATATTTCCCAGTTTGATGGGCTGGTTATTAAACATGAGATATTTTATGTGATGTCATTATCCTGGTAAAGGGTAATCATGTGACCACTGTCCAAGGATAACGGCTTGTTTATCAAATAAACTGCTGGGTGTACTGTATGTGGGTGATCAAAGAAGAAAAGTTCGGGGGAGATAACAGTGAACTGGTTATTTAGATTTCAGCAAGACCTTGGCACAATTCCTAGTGTTAGTTATTGCAACTGTACAAAAAGAAATAGGTGGTTCTTTCTGTCGGATAACACAATGTTATGATAACATAGCTACAGGAAGAAACAAGAGGCTTCGGGCCCTACCACCCACAACAACCCCCGTAGGGGTCACAGCAGGGCAGTAGTGAGGCCACTGGATCATATACCTGGCTCTGAATTATATATTATTTTATTTAGGGTTCTATTGTTTATTATTATGGTATAAGGGGATCAGGATTACTACTGGCTAATGATATTATATATTATTTTTTAGTGTTCTTATGTTTATATTTGGTATAAGGGGATCAGTGATCTACTACTGGCTCTGAATATTATATATTATTTTATTTAGTGTTCTTTTGTTTATTATTATGGTATAAGGGGATCAGTGATCTACTACCTGGCTACTGATATTATATATTATTTTATTTAGTGTTCTTATTGTTATTATATGGTATAAGGGATCAGTGATCTACTACCTGGCTACTGATATTAATATATTTTATTTAGTGTTCTTATTGTTTATTATTATGGTATAAGGGGATCAGTGATCTACTACCTGGCTACTGATATTATTTTATTTTATTAGTGTTCTTATTGTTTATATTATGGTATAAGGGGATCAGTGATCTACTACCTTGGCTACTATATTATATATTATTTTATTTAGTGTTCTATTTTTTTTATTTTATGGTATAAGGGGATCAGTGATCTACTACCTGGCACTGATATTATATATTATTTTATTAGTGTTCTTATTGTTTTTATTATGGTATAAGGGATCAGTGATCTACTACCTGGCTACTGATTATATTATTATTTATTTAGTGTTCTTATTGTTTATTATTATGGTATAAGGGGATCAGTGATCTATAACCTGGCTACTGAATTATATATTATTTTTTAGTGTTCTTTTTGTTTATTATTAGGTATAAGGGGATCAGTGATCACTACCTGGCTACTGATATTATATATATTTTATTTAGTGTTCTTATTGTTTATTATATGGTATAAGGGGATCAGTATCTACTACCTGGCTACTGATATTTATATTTATTTTATTTAGTGTTCTTATGTGTTTATTATTATGGTATAAGGGGATCAGTGATCTACTACCTGGCTACTGATATATATATTATTTTATTTAGTGTTCTTATTGTTTATATTATGGTATAAGGGGATCAGTGATCTACTACCTGGCTACTGATATTATATATTATTTTATTTAGTGTTCTTATTGTTTAGTATTATGGTTAAGGGGATCAGTGATCTACTACCTCTACTGATTTATATATTATTTTATTTAGTGTTCTTATTGTTTTTATTATGGTATAAGGGGATCAGTGATCTACTACCTGGCTACTGATATTATATATTATTTTATTTAGTGTTCTTATTGTTTATTATTATGGTATAAGGGGATCAGTGATCTACTACCTGGCTACTGATATTATATATTATTTTATTTAGTGTTATTATTTATGTGATGGGTTCTTATTGTCTATATGGGTACAGATCATAGTGCATATATGGTTAAAACTAACACGCTGGGACGTATTTTCCTATTACCGAAGGTACAAGGTTATTTGAACGGTTCCTGATGGAATGTTCGGATTTCGTAAACAAGAGGTTCTGTGTCATATCCGGATCCCATCTCTACTGGTATTATTATATTTAATTTGGAATTCTTATTCATTTATTCTTTATTGTGTTTTTCCATAGAACTGAAAACTTCTGAACTTGAAGTGGCTGCACCTGAGGAAGGTGACTAAAAAGCACCAGGTAAGTTCATTACTCCCAATGAATGACAGGGTGTAGAGTAACTGGACGCACATAGATGGACCAGTCATTAGGTCAGGGCTGGACAAGACTCGGGAGACGGAGCAAAGTCATAGAGAAAGTTGGAACTGACTATTACATCTTTAGACCATTGACACAGACATAAGATGGACAATAATTACTATTTTGCATTATCTTAATTTTCTTCTTAGGAATCTTGTGACAATGTCCCTAACACTGTGGAGGAGAATCTACTGCCTGAAATACAATCCACAGAAATGAAGGAAATTGAGGCACCTCCAGATCTATCAGCAGAAAGTCTTATCAATGACTTGTCTGTATCTCACAATGATGACAATATGGAGAAAATCAGTGAGAAGGAGGAGAATTTACAGTTGATGACTGAGATTGTCCATGATGTTGTTCCCATGGTAGGTACATTCATTCATGGACTTCATTCATTCGCCTCTATCCTGGTCTATAATAAATAAGAGAATACACAGAGCTTTATATTCCCCCATAGACACACCTGTCCACATCTGCCTTAAGTACAATAATGTATTTTTAAAATGGTCACGATAAATGTCTTATGTAGACACATTGGCATTAGACCGTACATAACATAACATATGATATATAATCATTATTAATCCTAATGATGTCATTCACTCTTTTATAATCATTACCAGGTGTTCAGTGTTGTAACGGAAGAGAATAACCCGCTTCCTTTATGGAATTAAACACAACAGTGGAAGAACCCAAGGAACCTTTAGGTACAGAAGGGGGGGTTGTGGTCTATATTGTACTTTATCATTATGTGCAAACACCACACAACTGAACGTAACATACCACACATCTGTACATAATACACCACTCAACTGTACATAACACACCACACAACTGTACATAACACACCACTCAACTGTAACATAACATAACACACCACTCAACTGTACATAACACACCACTCAACTGTACATAACACACCACTCAACTGTACATAACCACCCACTCAACTGTTACATCACACACACACTCAACGTACATAGACACAGGGTGGGGGGGGGGGGCGCATAACACACCACTCAACTGTACATAACACACCACTCAACTGTACATGACACAAACCAAACCTTGTAATTGAATTAGATCTGTTTACCCAGTTTTATCTAGATCAAAATCCCAGTGTCCTCCCATTGGACCCAGAACCATTTCTTATTAGTAAAGTGTCCCTATGATCAGGTCTAAGATAAATATGACATAACAAAGGCAACTTATTATTAACTTGGATTGATTTGTTTCTGATTAAGGAATTGGGTTTGGAGATGAAATGGACAATGACATTGGAACGCCTTTATTTCAAGCCCCTGAAATCTGGAAAGAAGAACCCTACACTCGATCTGTAGATTGGTGGGCTGTCGGCGTGGTCATTTATAATATGTTCACTTGAGATGTACGTATGAAAGCTTAATAGAACTTACAGACGTATTGTTCATTTGTTTTAAACCATTACCATTTCTTGTTTCCAAAACACCTGCACTAGTTACTAGGCATCAACACAACTTGTGTCTTTTATTTTAAGGGCATAAAGGTGCCTTAAATCCAGTTTATTTTTATTCTTATAGATATCCAATATCTGTATGTAGTTGTACCAATAGAAAATGCCCCTAATCCTGCTGTGTTTGCAGGGACACAGGTATCAAAGAAACTTTTTAGTTTGACCTTTCAGTTTCTCCTTCAATTCTCCTTATTATAGCCTGTTATTTAAAATACGATTTGGCTATTCTGGTAATTGGATTTAAGAACCAAAACCAGATTAACAGTACGGGAATAATGGTATACAAACATAGCCTTCAGACTTACTTTCTAAATGAGCCTTAGATCACATCTCTAGGTGCAGCCTGTGAGAAGTTAAACTGAAAGCAGGAAGCATTAACTTTTCAATACAATAACTGTTAAAGTTCCATCTCTTCATCCTTCCAGTCTTTAGCTTCCCACCTACTTATTAGGTAACAGAGCCCAGGGACAAGTGAAATGTAATATGTTGAACATGAGGATTTACAGACTATAATATACTATTGCCTTTTCAGTTTCATCTAAGAGGACTGTGTAGCCCTTTAATGTATTGCCATTTTGATGATAAAACTGGGGTTCTAACCTTGTATTTTCTGCTTTTTTAGTTGCCATTCTCTAGGGAAACCAATGAAGAGCTGGGGATCTGCATCATTTCTAAGAAACCAAAACTTGCAGAGGATATGGATGTACCTACCACAGATATAGTATTTAAGGTAAGTTACTAGAGATACCATGTTACTGCAATACCTGCTGGGAGATTAACCATAAATTGCGCATATTATGTTATACCGAGTAAACATGTTGATTAACAATCCGGTTCTAATCAGTTATTGAGTGTTAGACACATTTCTTAGTAACATATACATTTGTTTTTGTAGCTTCTGGATAAAAATGGTACAACACGTCTAGGAGCCAGCAGACGGGGAGCTCTGGACATTATGAAACATGCCTTCTTTCAGGTAGGTTTGTATTTCAGACAATGTGCACGAGAGACACTAAGAAGGGGTTTAGCTAAGATCTAGATTATAGGAATTGGGGGTTGTATTAAATCTGATAAATGAAAAACTAATCAGCTACTTTGGATTTCCTGATATGCAGCAAATTGACTGGGATGAACTAAATCGAGGGGAGCTCGTCCCTCCCTACATCCCCGAGGTTTAATCCCAACGTCCAATACAAGATCAGACCCGAGAGGCACCTAAACGTTTTTGGATCCATTAAGAACTGAGATAATTTGAAGAATCTTGAAAATGAAGGAACCTGTATTGTAGGAAAAAGAGGGATGGTTGGTGTCTATTAACACAGATTATGGTAAATCCAGGTGAATCCCTTTAATAATTCTTCTAATCTCTACACCACGTAATAGTCTAGTGACCACGCCAATCACTTTCTAATCACATACTAACATTGCGTTAATTGTCTACTTTCGATTTTCGAAAATCGTCTACTTTCTATAAGAATTCGTGTTCCGTGAAATTTGGGAGTTCCGAAAGTTTCGTCGGGACTTCAAAACCCTCAGATTCGTTTCGAAACTGGGTTCTATTCGTACCCACATTACATCTCTATTAAGGAGCAGTATTACAATGTAGCAATTCCCCTTATTCAGATGTTTAATGTTTAATCTAGGGTCTTCGAAAGAATCCACCGGTGCCTAACTCAACTCCACCCAGTTACTCCCAATACTGCTCTGCCCCATATGGATCTTTCAAAACCCTGACCACCCCACTTTAGAGTATAAGGGATAACATCAAGAATAAGGGACATGATCCCAAAATTAGGCTGTCCCACCCAAAAAAAAGAGGTAATCAACTAGGCAGGGGTCCAGGTAAATATTCCAGGAGACACAGTGTAGCCCTGGTAGATTAGAGCAAAACAGGAGGATGAACACATTGAGTGTTCTGGTGCTATTTACAGTTATAATTAGGCTATTTTGTTTCCTACTTGTATGTGATTTGTAGACATTTGGTTTAAAATGTTTCTACGGTGAAATGACTTGATGGATTGTTTGTAGAAACTATTGGGGCATTAAATGTTTGGACTTATTTCTAATTAAAATACAAAATGAGTGGATTTTACCACTGTGTAATACTTTGTAAAATAGTTCTGATATACTGTAAACAGCAAAGTTATTGTTTGGAAGATATCTGACCCTCTGTGGAACATTCAGTGAGTTATTTAACACTGGAAGCTGCCATACTGTATCTTCTTTCTCTCCTGGTTTGGCTTGGAATGTCCCAATTCTGTGTAGGTCTGGCCCAAGGTCCAGGGTATGTCCTTCTCTTTCCAGAACGGAAGAGTTGGGCAGATGCAAAGAGGGAGAGAAGAGGAACACGGTTTGGAAAGTGTAGGGGAAAGTCAAACCCAAATCCTCAGTCAAATGTTTAAAGGTAGGAACTGTAACAAATGGCCGGACGGCCGAGTACTCACAGCACGCTTTAGGAGGAGGCTGATAGTCCAGAAGGTGCAGGATACAGAGGCTGCTGGGAACTGTAGCTGGAAACAGAGCAAGGTGCTGCTGGGAACTGAAGGCTGGATACCGGATACGAGGTAGGTCTGGATACAGATGAGGTGAGTAACGGAAATGGATACAGGCAAGGTAGTCACTGGAGACCGGCAAGGTAAGTACAGGATACTGGCAAGGTAAGTACTGACCTGGCAAGGTGGTCACTGGAGGCAGGCAAGGTAAGTACTGGATACTGGCAAGGTAATTACAGGATACTGGCTTGGTAGTACTGGAGATTGGCAAGGTAAGTACAGGATACAGGTAAGGTGGTCTCTGGGGCAGGCAAGGTAAGTACTGGATACTGGTAAGGTAAGTACAGGATACAGGTAAGGTGGTCTCTAGGCAGGCAAGGTAAGTACTGGATACTGGCAAGGTAAGTACAGGATACAGGTTGGAGCAGGATCCAAGGCAGGTGAGTAAGAGCCAGGGTAGCAAATGCTACTATCGGGCGCCGGGTCCTGGAGGACGCCGGCTTTTCAAACTTCGCGCCGCCCGGCGGGTCGGCGTTGTGACGTCATGACGTCCGCGACGCCGCCCACCCGGAAGTGCCGAGCGGCGCGGGACCGGAGCGGCAGGTAAGTCCGTGACAGTACCCCCCCCCTTACGGGGGCCACAGGACCCAACGGGCCAGGTTTCCCTGGAAAACTCTTATGGAAAGCTCTGACCAGACGAGGAGCGTGCACATCAGCATGTTTAATCCACTCTTTCTTCCGGACCGAAACCCTCCAGTGGACCAAATATTGAAGAGACCTCCTCCAAATCAGAGTCCAAGATTTTTTCGACCTCAAACTCCTGTTGACCATCAACAGAAATTGGAACGGAGGTAGTACGGATGTGGAATATTGATTAGAGCGTACTGGCTTGATGAGGGAAATATGAAACACATTAGGAATCCCATGCTGGAAGGAAGTTGGGGCGAACAGCCACTGGACCGATTAATCCCAGGATAGGAAAAGGACCAATAAATTTGGGTCCCAGTTTGGAGGAAGGAACCCTTAGATTAAAATGAGCAGAGGAGAGCCACACTTTATCTCCAACAGATAAGCTGGGGGTTCTCTACTTCCCTATCGCTGCAGTCTTTTGTACCAGCAGATTGTACCAGCAATTTCTGAAGGCTGATTTCCGTAGCATGCCAGATAGCTGTCATCTGGGCCGCCGAGTCATTGGCAGCAGTATATTGTGTGAAAAGAAAATCCTGAGGAAACACTCTAGGATTCGTCCCAAAGACACATAAAAAGGAGATTTCCCAGTAGAAGCGTGAGGTGAATTGTTATGGGCGAACTCAGCCCAAGGCAGTAGGTCAGCCCAATCATCCTGAGTATAGGAAATGTAACAACGAAGAATTGTTCCAAAGACTGGTAGTGCGTTCAGTAGTCCATTGGACTGTGGGTGGTAAGCCGAGGAGAATTATAACTTGTGTTCATGGACTTACAAAGTGCCCTCCAAAATTTGGAAACAAATTGAGAACCCTGTCAATACAATTTCGAAGGGAGTCCATGAAAGCGGAAGATATGGGAAATAAATAGTTGAGCCAACTCCGTGAGGATGGTAGTTTGGGGAGGGGTACAAAATGGGCCATTTGGCTGAACGTCTACTGTCACCCATATAACCGTGTTTTTTTTGGAAGGCGGAAGTTCACAATAAGTCCATGGATAATGGGTCCACGGTCTTGACGGAATGGGGAGGGGTTGAAGAAGACCACAGGGGAGGGTTCTAGAAGACTTGGATTGAGCACAGCTGATACACACTTGAACAAAGTCTTTAACATCCTTTCTCATTTTGGGCCACCAAGGGAACTGGCAGAATATAAAAGTCTTAACACCGGGATGCCCGGCTTGCTTGGAACAGTGAGTATGAAGAAGGATAGCTTTCCGAAGTGAAACAGGAACAAAGATTTTGCCACCAGGTGTGGTCAGAAGCAGAGTCTTGTGCAGCTTGGATCTTGGAACAAAGTTTGAGGAGATAAAGCAGCCAAGATTTTAGTGGTTGGTATAATGGAGCCCTTATCTTCCTTACTACAGTCGGAAGCAACAAATGATCTGGACAGGGCATCAGCTTTCTTGTTTTTAGAACCAGGTTGGTAGTGATGAACAAAGTTGAATCGGGAAGAAATAAAGACCATTGTGCTTGACGGGGATTTAATCTTTTGAGGTTCTGGATGTATTCGAGATTTTTATGGTCGGTAAGGATGGTGATAGGTACCGATGTGCCTTCCAACAGATGACGCCACTCCTCGAGGGCCAGTTTGATGGCAAAGTTCCCTATTTCCAACATCATAGTTACACTCGTTGGGTAGAAACTTCTTAGAGAAATAAGCACAGGGATGAGTTTCCTTTTAGGCCCTTGTCTTTGTAAAGGACGGCTCCAGGCCCCAAGTCCGAGGCAACAACTTTGATGTAGAAGGGAAGACTAAGATCTGGATGGACTAGACAGGAGCATCAGCAAAGGCCTCCTTGAGTCGTTTGAAGGCTTCGGGGCTGCAGGAGTCCATGAATGGGGCTTACCACCTTTACGATGAGGGCTAATATCGGAGAATTATTGAAGAGAACCCTTGAATGAAGTCTGTAGTAATTGGCGAACCCATGAACCTTTGAATAGCTTTGGTTCCCATAGGAAGAGACCAATCTTGAATGGCCAAAACTTTAACAGGGTCCATCTGGAACCCTTGCGCAGATACGATGTACCTAGGAAGGGTACTTGTGGACACTCAAACAACACTTTTCCAGTTTGGCATATAGGCTATTCTCTCTCAGACGTAGCAACACCTGTTTAACATGGATGCGGTGTGAGGGCAGATCTTGAGAAAAGGTTAAATGTCATCGAGATACACTACTACAGAGATACCCAACATATCCGAAAATGTCGTTGACGATTCTTGGAACACCGCTGAGCATTACAAAGGCAAGGGCATTACAGATATTCGTAGTGACTGTCCCTATATTAAGCGGTTTCATCGTCACCTTGGCGATACGATCATTGTATGCCCCCGAGATCTAGTTATAAATATTTTAGCCCTTTTATTCAAACAGCTCAGAGATGAGAGGGAGCGGATACCAATTTTTTATAGTGATTTATTTAACCCACGGTAGTCGATGCAGGGGCGTAACCTCCGTCTTTTTTTCAACAAAAAAGAACCCAGCTCCCGCAGGGGAAGTGGAAGGCCGTATGAACCCCTAGACAAATGTTCCGTAATGTACTCTTTCATGGCTAGAGTTTCTGAGGGAGACAGTGGGTATGTCGTCCCCGAGGAGGCTAGTACCAGAAAGAGGTCGATGGGGCAATCGTAGGAACGGTGCGGTGGTAGCTTCTCAGCTCGCTTTTTACAGAACACATCAGAGAAATCATGATAGCATTCAGGGAGGTTTTTCTCTGATTTATTTTCACAGGTAATGGTAGAGCAATGAGTAGAAAGGCATTTTTGAAACAGAAGGGGCTCCAAGACTTGAGTTCATTGTTAGACCATCTATAACTGGGTTGTGTAGTCTGAGCCATGGAAGTCCAAGAATTAGGGAGCAGAAGGGCTTTGGATGACAAGAAAAGATAAATGTTCTTGGTGAAATATGCCAATGCAGAATAGGACTTCGTAGGTAGATTTGGAGATGAATTCTGAAGCCAAAGGTTATTGTCAATAGCCAGAACTCGAAGGGGTTGCTGCAAGTGAAGGAGAGGAAGCCCCAATTGTGCTGCATAGGTAGAATCGATGAAGTTTCCAGTGGCACCAGAATCGACAAAGCCTGGGAGGAAAAAGTTTTACCATTAAATGATAGTAGCTGGTAGAAAGAGTTTCAGTGGTTCAAATTTGGCAGGAGACTTAATGTTACCTAGAAGGAGCTCCTCCTTATTCTAGTCATGGAGTTTCCCGACTTCTGGGACAATTTCTTACAAAGTGTCCTTGTCCAGCACATAGAGACAAAGTCCATTGGTACGTCTGCTGTACTTTTCCTCAGGGGATAGATGAGTGCCGCCAATTTGCATCGGCTCTTCACCCGAAGATATGGGTTGCGGGAGGGCTGAGCAGGCCTAGGAAAGGTCTTAGGGAGGTTGGACGAGCTGCAGACCTTTCCGCCTGCCGTTCACGGAAGCGGTATCAATTGTATGCATAGTGAAATCAAGTCCTCCAATGGGACAGGTAATTCCCTAGAGACTAATTCGTCCTTGAGGCGGTCAGAGAGTCCCTGCCAGAAGGCTGCAGTAAGTGCCTCATTGTTCCAAGAAGTCTCCGCAGCAAGGGTACGAAATTCGATAGTATATTGACCCACAGAACGTGACCCTTGGCGGAGCTGCATCAAACGGGAGGAGGCAGCAGAGGTTCTTCCCGGAGCATCGAAGACCTTGCGAAACATACTCAGGAAGTCAGCAACATTATAGACCAGAGATCGTCTCTTTCCCATAAAGGAGAACCCAGGCCAGCGCATTACCCTCCAACGGCGATATGTACCCCACCTTTGCACGATCTGATGCAAAATGAGATGGTTGAAGTTCGAATTGGATTCTGCACTGATTAATGAACCCACGGCAGGCTGGGCATCACCATCAAACCACGAGGGTGGAGGTATGCGGGGCTCTCCCGAAGAGAAGGATCACCGGATCCGGCCATCGAAGGAGGTGACATAGAACCTGGAGCAGCGGCAGCAGCTGGGGGTAGCCGGACAGCTAGGGAATCCATGAACTGAGCCAACTGGCCCTGGTGATGTTCAAACAGGTCCATGCGTTTGGACAAAGCTTGAAGATTCTTATTCAACTCCCATAGCCCCCTCAGGCGTTTCCATGGCCCGATAGTACTGTAACAAATGGCCGGACGGCCGGGTACTCACAGCACGCTTTAGGAGGAGGCTGATAGTCCAGAAGGTCAGGATACAGAGGCTGCTGGGAACTGTAGGCTGGAAACAGGAGCAAGGTGCTGCTGGGAACTGAAGGCTGGATACCGGATACAGGAGGTAGGTAACTGATACAGATGAGGTGAGTAGACGAAACTGGATACAGGCAAGGTAGTCACTGGAGACCGGTAAGGTAAGTACAGGATACTGGCATGGTAAGTACTGGACACTGGCAAGGTGGTCACTGGAGGCAGGCAAGGTAAGTACTGGATACTGGCAAGGTAAGTACAGGATACTGGCTTGGTAAGTACTGGAGATTGGCAAGGTAAGTACAGGATACAGGTAAGGTGGTTCTTGGGCAGGCAAGGTAAGTACTGGATACGGTAAGGTAAGTACAGGATACAGGTAAGGTGGTCACTGGAGGCAGGCAAGGTAGTACTGGATACTGGTAAGGTAAGTACAGGATTCAGGTAAGGTGGTCTCTGGAGGCAGGCAAGGTAAGTACTGGATACTGGTAAGGTAAGTACAGGATACAGGTAAGGTGGTCTCTGGAGGCAGGCAAGTAAGTACTGGATACTGGCAAGGTAAGTTCAGGATACAGGTATGGAGCAGGATCCAAGGCAGGTGAGTAAGGAGCCAGGGTAGCAAATGCTACTATCGCGCGCCGGGTCCTGGAGGACGCCGGCTTTTCAAACCTCGCGCCGCCCGGCGGGTCGGCGTTGTGACGTCATGACGTCCGTGACGCCGCCCACCCGGAAGTGCCGAGCGGCGCGGGACCGGAGCAGCAGGTAAGTCCGTGACAGGAACCACCCATTCAGACATTAGTAGCATTGGCTAACATTAGGGATACAAGATGTGTCTCCACAAACTGCCTCACAATTATTCCATATCAATACTTTTTTCCAGTCCAAACAAAAAGGAAGCTCTTTGGGGCAGGGTCTATACACTATACCCTGAATACATTATATGGGTTTTTCTTTTTACTGGCACTCCGATTTCCCCCATGATCATAAAAATGTACATATGCCAGAAAGTGATTGGATTGTAAGCTCTTTGTTCTAAAGTTCGAAAGTTCAAATTCGGACCCATTAAAGTCAATGGGGAGTGACAGTTTGAAAAGTCTGGATGATTTACAGCTAAACTAACAATGGTAACTTACTGTAAATGGCTGTGGCACCTGGGAAATGGTCTGGGGACATGTCACTATCACCAAAACTTGTTAAAACACTTATTAAACACGAGCGCGCAATGTCTGGTTTTTGCGCAAGCTACATTCAAGGGTTAGGCCCAATTCAGGGTACCGAACAATACTTTCAAGGGTTAGCGGAAATAGAACAGGTAAGTGAATGGGTTCCGCACCGTCCGAAGTCACCGGGATAAGGAAGACAAAGCTGCATGAGCTTCAATACATCAAGTTTATTAGATTAGGCCTGACGCGTTTCGGACCCGCCAGTCCTTAGTCATAGGCACAATCATTGCAATGTACACACCCCTTTAAATACACCAATCCCTCACTAGTGCTCCACCCATGTGATTGTCACTACGGCAAGTCCTTGTGGGCTCAGAGCATCAAGTCCGTCTCGCTACAGGATTAACTAATTCATGACTCCAAGCTTGGAGTATATATAAATATATATCATATTTATCAGATGGCTTGATAAAGGTCCTAATAGAAGACTGAAACCTTGCTGTCTGTTACACTGTAATAAAAACATTTGTTGCACAAGACCCAAGAGTGCTTTGCAATTATACTATGGTTTAATATATCACATCAGCTATAATATATCGTACTATAATAAGATGAAAAGCTAATAGCAGTCATTACAATACAAACCTCTTCTTCAAAAGAAGGAACGGTCAAGAAAAAGCATGAGGTAGCAACCAGAGACCTTTAACTCATACAGCAAGATGGTTGGTCTTACGCAGAGGTAAACAGCCCCCCCCCCCATCACCCTTTGTTGGACGGACAGACCATTTCCAGAGGTCTGAGACATGGAATGGGTGAACAGTGGCTGACCTTTGAAATTGGCTTCAAAGGCTGCACAAAGCTCTATGAAAGTACAATAATACTCCCTTTGCCCCATTTCATGGCTGCATAGTACCCAGGGTAAGGACCTAATTCGCTAATTCCTCACCCTTGGGTTCTTTACCTAACAGCTGTTATACTTACTCAAATTTTCCCTCTGCGCTCCATTCTGTTCCACTCCCCTACCACTGTCAGTGACAGTCCATGATGTAGCCAATGGGAACACACGCTTCTTTGCAGATTCTATTGGCTACATCCCGGCCTGCGTAAGAGGACCAGTAAGAGGACCAGAATACCAAGGGAAATTTAGTGTAAGTTCAGCTGTTAGGTAAAGTACCCAGGAGTGAGGACGTTTTAGGTCCTCATCCTGGGTACTACTAATAGGAGGAGGAAGAGGGGGAGGTGAGTATAATTGGGAAGAGAAGAAGAAGAAATAGAAAGAGCAAATTAACAATATAAGAAATGTAATGAAAAGCTGTTTATTAAATTTTAAAATTACAATTCATTTTGTGTAAGGCTTATGTAACGAAAACAGTGTTTTTTGTCTTTGAACAGTGGCACCCATGATGCTATGTAATAAAACGTACACATTAGAAAAAGATAAAAACAAACACGCTTAGTAAAATACAAATTACACAATTTATTACAAGAAACAGTTTCATATAAAATGAAGCGTCTGCATGCAATCACCATTAAATTGGAAAACAAGTTTTTATTCTCATTGACTGTGGGGCTCAGTTCGAATCCACCCTTGGACACATCTGCAAGTGGTTTGAATGTTCTCCCCGTGCTTGCGTCCAATAAATGTGCCTAGATTGTAAGCTCTTTGGGGCAGGGTCTGATGTGAATGTATACATGTAATTGTAAAGCGCTGTATAAATCCACAATAATAATAATAATTCAACTAATGTTCATCTGGCCATCCAGTGATTACTTTGTGTATAATAAATGATAAACGGAGAAAGTTTAAGTATAGAATTTGAATGTGTCTGCATGTCCTGTTTTAAAACCTGCACCTTGGACACAGGCAATCAAGAGGCCGCTAATCAGTGCTGGTTAGGCCTGCTCCCAGGTGGATCCAATCAAGAGACAGGTTATCAGCACTGATGAGGTCTGCTCACAGGGGGAACCAATCAAGAGACAGGTTATCAACACTGATGAGGTCTGCTCACAGAGGGATCCAATCAAGAGACAGATTAAGTTTCAACTGCATCTCCAGTATGTCCATTAAAGTCTATGCGCAAAAAAGTCTGTCAATTCACTGATAACTAGAGATGTTCAAAACTGGTAAGATCCATTCCATTTTCGGATTTACGGATCTCGGGAAAATCCCGAAGATCCGAAAATGGAACGTATCGATGATTATCGAACATTCGATAATCCTACTTTCAAGTTTCCAATTGTATATTCAAATCCCGAAATTCCTGAAATCCGAATAATCTGCCCAGTTTCGGAGAGAACATTTGGATTTCGGAACCGAGGGGTTCTGTGTCTGATCCAGATCCCATCTCTACTGATAACTCGTAAATGCTTTCACAGATTCCTTAGCTAGAAGAAATTGCACTTGTCCTATGTGTCTCACACAGCTGTACTGAATTTTTTGTCTCTAGCTCAAAAACTGTGGGAGGAGATACAGTCCAAAATATAAGAAGAATAACAGAGAAGCAGAAGAAAAAGAAAGAACAGGAATTTGTCTCTTTGAAGCCATAACAATAAATGTGGTTAGTAGTGAGCTTTCATTTTTAGGTTCTGCAAATGTTTTTCTTCCCAGGATGCTTACTTCTTCTAACTTCTTCTTCTATTTTATTTTTTTTTGGGAACGTTCCTCTAACATTAGTTGATTGATTGTTTGATGGGTCAAAGCTGCTCAAATCTCTACTGAGAACAGTCCCAGGCACTTGGTCAAGAGCAAGACCATAAAAACTAGGGGCCCCGCAAACACAAATTCAGTCCTTAAGAATAATTTCTTTACATACAGTGAAATCAATGGATGAGCAGGTTAAGGTTATTGGAATGAAATGCATGTGTTTATTTATTAAACTTCTTGTTTAAAGGATAACTACTGGGGGGGGGTGCCATTTAGTTTTATTGAAGAACGGGAGGTAAAGGAGCTGTGTCTTACCTCCCGTTCTTCAATAAAACCTGCAGGAGCCAGAAGAGGAGGTAAGGTACTTACCCGATTGCTCGCTCCTCCGCCGTCTGACAGGTCCACTTCCCAGTGGAGATACCCTATCAAAGTAGACAAATATTTATTTTATTATTATTTTATCTAAGTATTTTTAAACAACAAAGTTTTTGATTTTACATCCTTTCCCTTTTACAAAGAGAAGCAAACTCTTTAATTCCAGCTACTGTAGTTCTCTTTATCCAGTGCTGGCTGGATAGACTGATTCTATGTTCATACATCAGTTTAATCTAATATAATCAGGAGTATAACGTTTTCACTGACCCTCCAATGTATCCTTCGACTTTTGGTAACCCTCAAATGTAAAGTTTGGTAACCCTCAAATTGTCCGTAACCATCAAATTGTCCGTAACCCTCAAATGTAATGTTTGGTAACCCTCAAATTGTCTGTAACCCTCAAATGTAATGTTTGGTAACCCTCAAATTGTCCGTAACCCTCAAATGTAATGTTTGGTAACCCCTTAAATTATCCGTAACCCTCAAATGTAATGTTTGGTAACCCCTTAAATATTGTCCCGTAACCCCTCAAATGTAGCTTGCACAAACCCAACCAATTGCACTATCATGGGGAAAGACGTGTTAAACAGATTGGCCCCGGACCATTTCCCAGGTGCCCCAGCCATTTACAGTAAGTTCCATTGTTATTTTATATCTGTAAATCATCCGAACTTCTCGGACAATCACCCCCATTGACTTTAATGGGTCCGTCGACAAACTTCCAACCTTTTTTTCTCAAGTTTTTTTTTTAATTAAACACGGTAGGTATCCATTAGGTGGAGAATGCAGCTTCGTTATAAATACAAACAGGACCCTCCAATCATAATCCCGCCTGGTCCTTATATCAATCTGTTTTTCTGTGCTAAGCCCAACAGGATAAGATCACCCTTTACATCTAGTGTTTTCACCATTTTAGGTTCCATTATTAAAAAGGCCAAATAGTGAAAAGTAGAGTATATTTTGTGCATAGACAGAATTACAGTGACCCATACAACAATAGCCTTGAAAATGATCTATTAAAATATTTTAACTTTTAACAGAAAAGCAGAATAAAAGTATTATTAGATGACGGCATTGTCGGTTTTTATCTATTGCTTCACAAATACAGACTCTATTTGTACCAAAACAATGTAGCAATAACGTCCTGGATTACAACCATTGTATTTCTACATCCAGTGCTTGGTTATTATTTATAATAATGTGTAGGCAATGATTGTAAAATATATCAGGATAGGAGATAAATAATAACTGGAATGGGAATTTAGAAACGTTTGAATTTGTCTTGAGGGGGTACACAAAGCTCTATTAAGTGTCTGCCTGTGCTATGAGAGTGTTGCAGTACATCTGAATGCATCAAAAGACTTATGTGTCTGTACCGAATTTTGTGTCTCTAGCTCAAACATTGGGAGCCAAAGAAATGGGGAGAAGACACTATTGTCTCTTTCAAGGCAATAATGCACATGGAATTTATTAAATTCTACGTTTACAGGCATAAAAAATCCCCGCTTTATTAATAAAATCCCAATAAATTAAAACACTTATTTCTTACTACATATTTGCAAATTTAAATTGTTAAGCAATATTCATAGAATTTAAAAAGTATTACAGCAAGTCGATCCGAACTTTTCCCAGGAACAAGTGTATTATTGTCTAACACTGCATAGGAGATATATCTAAAATGTGCGGCTAAAGACCCAAACGTGCAAACAGTACATAAGAAATGTAATATTGGCAATGCAGTAGTTTGCTTAAGGAATTTTTCACTGTAATACCTTTTGAACTCTTTGGAGTATTTATAAACATGTAATGATCTTCTAGATGATGACATTCTCTTATGCATCTATTGCTTCATATAGATCCAGACTGTATTTTGAATTAAAACAGATGTAGCAATGTCCGTCCTAGACATAATATGCCATGTGCCTTATAATCGTTGTATTTCCACAAACGCATGGTATTAAATGTAATATGTATAATAATATAAATGTTGTACCATATATTTGCTGAGTGATGGACCTCTACTCTGTGGAGTACATTATGTTGATTTGGGTTTATTTTAACCTTATGAACACAGTCTGCGATGAGGTTTTTTCGGCAGTATATCGAGGTCTAATTTTAGACTAAAGAATGGAGATTGATTTCCCCTCATAATTAAAAAGTATTGCAGGTTATTCTGTGTAATATTATATAATAATAATACACTACAGTATTATGGATGTGATTGTTGAGATATCATGCCCGTTTCAATTAGAGCTAAAGGATATAAATAGACATAACGGTATAACTGTAAAGATGGGCTTGATCAAAAGCATATCTGTGATTTTCAGTTAGAACAACTGACTTAAAGGGCATCTATACTGAAAAATAGTTTATTTTATTGACCATAACTGGAAACTATAATTCTTCCCAAACCACCACTGTCAATCAATTTCATTGCTCTCAAAAAACTATTCTTCTTTGTTAGTTTTACTTATAGCTGGAATGGTGACAGAGATTTGACAGTTGGAATGCTGTGGCTTGTGCAGGCTTGACATTGTTTGTGGGGGAAAAGTCGATGGAAGTGGGAGTGTTTGAAAGAGGGTGGGGGGATGCTACTCCCAACAAAATGTGTGCTGGATTAAAGCATGCAGCAACACATGCAAATCAGAGTAAGTGTTACTTACATGTATTCAATTTAGATTAAGATGAGGCAAAGCCATTTTTCAGTATAGTGTCCCTTTAAAGTTTAGTTCTAGAGACATTTCACTATCATCCGACTGGATCTCTCAATTCAGAATGACTTGTACCAGGAATCTGTTGGCAATATAAGTACCCTGGAAAGTCCCCATATATTTTCAGTTAAGTCCATCTTAACTATTATTGTTCCTTTATCCTTTAGCACTAATTGAATAGCCATGAGATCTCAACAATCACATCCATTCTGATTAGAGAGACCGTTGGAGGGCTAGCAAAAACATTTTCAAGAACTAAGGCCGGTATTTAAAAACCAGCGATACAAGAAGTTTTTTTCCCTAATCCATGTGTCCTCGGATATGACCTATTAGTGAACAATGCACAGAGAGTTCATTGTATGGCCCATTAATATTTTATATAAAGCGATATATCCACACACAAACGTCCTTCTCTCCCAATGTAAACAGCCCTAACCTGTCTAATCTGCCTGCATATCATGCCCTCAATTCCCCTATTAATTTAGTTGCCCTTCTCTGAACTGCCTCAATTTCCAAGATGTCCCTTTTGTAATATGGGATTCCAAACCTGCACCGCATATTCCAAATGAGGCCTACCAGTGCTTGTAAAGAGGGAGAATATATTTTTCTCTCTTGAATCTATTCCCTCTTTATACAAGACAATATCTTGCTATTCCCATTCAGCCAAATTCATCCTCTAGAATCATGAGAAGAATGTATGATTGCACAATAATGACATTTCTATAAAAACTACTCGGGAACTCGTTCTTATTGCATAATGTAATTCTGTATATTTATTCTATAAACATGTAATTATTATTATTAACGTGTAAATTAACATAGTTTCAATGTGACGTGTAGGGAGAGGGTTACACTATATAACACACCGGGGATTAAGCAGATCCAATCCAGATCCTTTCCAGAGACTGATACACTGCACTGATCTACCATGAAATGTGTTGTGAATGTTTGTCCTGCTAGGAATTGCTGCGTCCTTATCTCTGTGTCCAGTCCGATTCAGATGAACAATCGTATCGTAACTGCAGTGTCCTGTTGTCAGTCATGTCCAAAGTGCTGTGCTACATGCTGTAAAAAGGTAATATTAGATGTTTAACCCTTGTTTTGTAGCCTATATTTTAGTTGCTAGCACAACACAGAGTGTTCCTTACTAACCCCCCATTATATAGAGAGTTTTTAAGGAAGGTTCTGGAAACTCCCTGAGCTCTCTAATTGGCCCACAATTAAACACTAAAAGTGATTGGCTCTGTAGTCCTACCTGTCTCTTTTTATTTGCACACTAGTGCCTCCGAGGAGCATTTATTTTACAAACAAAGCTATGTTTTTTTTTATGTATTTCCAGAAATAATAATAATCTAGCTTCACATCTGTTGGATTCAGTTAGATCAAATGGACTTAATATTTAGTTCTTGAAGACGTTTTGCTAGTAATCCGACTGGATCTCTCAATTCAGAATGACTTGTACAAAAACTGTTGCAAAATAAGTCCCTGGAAAGTCCCAATCAGTTTATAACAGCAAGGTTTTGGGAACCTCTTGAATGTAAGGTTGTAGCCAATGACTAATGAAACTAGCGGATGACTAGCGAGAAGTCTTTAAGAACTAAGTCTAGTTGATCTAATTAAATACAAATACAGACGATATATACATACATGACTGGATGAATGAATATACAAGATATACATGACCTGGATGTATGAATATTACAGAATACCATGACCTGGATGAATAATATTACGATATCCATGACCTGGATGAATGAATATTACAGATATACCATGACCTGGATGATGTATTACAGATATAACATTACCTGATGAATGAATATTTACAGATATACCATGACCTGAATGATGAATATGACAGACTATACCATGACCTGGATGAATGAATATTCAGATATACCATGACCTGGATGGATAATATTACAGATATACATACCTGGATGAATGAATATTACAGATATACCAGACCTGGGATGAATGAATATTACAGATATACCAGACCTGGATGAATGAATATTACAGACTACCATGACCTGTGAATGAATATTACAGATATAACATGACCTGGATGAATGAATATTACAGATATACCATGACCTGGATGAATGAATATACAGATATACATGACCTGATGGATGATATTACAGCTATATATACCTGACCTGGATGAATGAATATTACAGATATTCACATGACCTGGATGAATGAATATTACAGATATACCATGACCTGGATGAATGAATATTACAGATATACCATGACCTGGATGATGAATTTACAGATTAACATGACTTGGATGAATGAATATTACAGATATACCAATGACCTGATGAATGAATATTACAGATATACCATGACCGTGGATGAATGAATATTACAGAATACCATGACCTGGATGAATGAATATTACAGATATACCGTGACCTGGATGAATGAATATTAAGATATACCATGGCCTGGATAATGAATATACAGATATACCGTGACCTGGATGAATGAATATTACAGATATACCATGACCTGGATGAATGAATATTACAGATATACCATGACCTGGATGGATGTTATTGCTAAGACTGGGATTAATTACACAACACTTAGATTTAAATTTGTTAACTTTAATTAAGCTCACCATGCGTAAAATCCAATCGTATTAACTAATAACTGACATTAGACTTTCCTTTGTTAGTACTGCGATGATGAAGGAGACAGGGATCATAAAGGACCAATCGACATTGACTCTTGTTTCATGTGTCAGCGTATAAATAAATGCAGATGATAAGAGTAAGTAAAATAAGATTTTCTGCTTTTTTTGTACCTCAACACTGACTGAAAAGTTTGTGCCATGTCCTGCATTTAATATTGTGTGAAAGTTGTGGCTGTCGATAAAGCATTTTGATTGGATGGGGATAATATGTAGAATTTAGTTTTGTGTTTCTCAAACTTTTTATCCTTATAGAACCGCAGAAACTATTTTCACGTCTCAGGGAACCCACCCAATAAAAAACATTATATATATTTATACAATATGTACCTCAAAATACATATGCTTGTTAGTTGTTCCACTTTATTCCATGATACGGTACTGTAGTGAAATATTCGCTATATTAGTGATAGGGTCCTGTACGGATAACGGTGCACTGAGTTTGCCTCCACGTATAAACAATCCAGTTATGTTAATGAACCGTAGTCGTAAGTCATTGATACTGTAGTGTTGGGCGAGTCTGTGTAACATTCTCTTTCCTGTTTTTTTCCTTACAGCAAATCTACTAAAAACGAACAGTTCAGCGAATAACACAAAGTTATAACTGCCAATAGCTACGGAGCTTTCAGCATCTTGCCTGGAATAGTTACCCAGAAGCCTCTTCTCACCTTTTTGCATGTCTAAACATTGTGAAAGTTACAGGTCTTATATACAGACCATGTTAAACACATGTGTAAACTCTCAAAATGTTGCTGACAATCAATTTAGAACATTAAGGGGATAATGATGTTTATCCAAATTGTTTCTTATTATCGTTGCAATAAATCAGACATATTAAATTTAATTGTGTGACTCTTTGTTTCCTTTGGGAATTTGTTGATAACAACCTCTACTCATAAAAATAAGAAGTACCTGTCGGAAATCCATTTAGGATCTAGAAAACCTTCTAAACTGAAGAAAGATCCTTTACAGAAGGAAATGTAGATCCCTCTGGATTAAACCTATAAATAATATTATAGCTTCCTGTTCCATCAGACAGAATCCAGTGGTGCACACGCAATCCTCAATACTACGTTAAATACATCATGGCATATACAATATACAAATATTACAAAAGATACCAAATATACTCCTATTGATAGTCACCGAGTACATCACTTTATTCCCATCAGTATAACCAACAGTAATCAATGAACATTGAGACAGAATGAGTTCCCTGTGACTAATAATGATTAGGTCTCTCCTTATAACACACAGTAGGGTAAAAGGTCCCCCAAAGGGATATATTTAACTATATGGATATAGAACTGACTTATATGCACCCAATATGTCGGCCAATGTCTAAGGTCATAAATAATTGAATAAAGCGCTCATAAAATGCACCCAGTGGGTATAAAAGTACCACTTTCAACCAAATCAGTGCACAATTCCTCTCCGGTATTGATGGGATATAAATTCCTCTCTGGTATTGATGGGATATAGTAATATGTTTCACCCAGAACCCAATATATAGATATACCATGCCTCAGGCACAGCCAAGAATCCCATTAGGTGCTATTTTCAGTTTGTATAGTATCTGCATCTAATCTACTGGCACATTAACAAGGGGTGCAAGTCGCGGGAGGTATAAATTGGCCAATTTCGGCGTCCTAAGTCCCATCGAGTTCTCCAATGGCATTGGCAAGTTAGTTTGTGGCACAAAACATGAGTTTTCTATAACAAAACAGTGGTATAATGTGGATTTTGTATACCATATTATAATATATATATATTATTATTCCCATTAGGATAATGTCATCCTCTAGTTACTAGGAGACATTTATATCATTACTGGGGACTTTGCCAATAATTCAACATTGGACGTGTAGGCAAAGGGTTACACTAAGAGACCAGTGGATCCAATCCAGATCCCTTCCAGTGACTGATACACTGCACTGATCCACCACCGGAATGTTTGCCCTGTTTAGAATCTCTGTAGTTCCTTTCTGTGTCCAATGTGTCACTACAATATCCCAACTGTAGGTGTCCAACATGCTGAATGCTGTAGAGAGTTAATCTTGACGCTAATAATATTTTTTGTTGCCAGTGCTGTAGATAATCACAAATAACCCTCGTATTCTACCCTCTATGCATCTATCTCATTGGTAGGGTTTGTCAATGAGCAGCGAGCTCAGTTGCATAACTAGGAATCACTAGTTATGGATTAACTAGGAAAAAAGTTACATTTATATTATAAATACTTAGGTATTAGGGGCATATTTAGAAGAAAACGCATTAACGCAAATTTGTGATACACTTAGACTGTAAGCTTTTCCTTATATGTCAAGGCATACCACACTTATTTTATATATAGATACTAGCAAAATTTTGCCCGTTGGTGCACATGGAAATTATGTGTGTGTATGTTTTGCTATGTGTGGATATAGTAGATATAGAATCTTTACACATTTTAAACTGTTACTCAGACAGTCACCAGCTTCCAGAGGAACCAAATAGGATAATCTTGCAGGTCTGAGAGTAGGCCCAGGCAATCCTGCCACACTGTGTGGTTGAAACTAAACATGCTAGGTTAATACTTATTACTATTCACCACAGCAAGTGGTGATGGTACCTCATGTATTATAACAGGAGGTACCTCACAGCATCATGTTATTGTAATAGCATTGCCCTAATAATCTAACGTATAAACAAACATTTCTCATTCCCAGTTTACCTAAAGAAATGGATTTATCCTTTATATACTGTTTTATACAGATCTAATTGAAAAAAAATTGCTTCAGAGCAATGTTTAACAACTGATAACTGCTTTATATTTCAGTATTACAGTAAATCCTTGTAATACCTGCCTGGCTTTACCACACATGTTTTGTTCAAATAAAGATATCTTGTTTCACAGCTTGGAGTCCGTGCCATCTTGTAAGCTACACATATAACTCCATTGATCCTAATCATTAATAGTGTCTGCCAATTCAAATTGTTCTAGCCAATCATTCCACTCCCTAGTTACCCCATCAAATGGATCAGGTTTAAAAATAGGTTTAGCAATTGGGCCTGGTAGAGCTACTGAGTCTATTGGGGAATTTCATCTGCAGGCACAAGGACAGGAGGATTTAAATTAATACTATAAGCAGCAGCCTCCATAGCTTCATACAGAGAACATACATACAGAGAAAACAGGGAGAATAAATGGTATTACCAGCACTGCTGCCACCAATTTATACCAGGTCACTGCTTTATGGAAGGATTATGGGTAGCATGGCACACAGTGGGTTACTCTGGTGGTCTGGCACAAAGCAGACAGTGCACATAAACAGGTTCGCCACATAACATGTTCAGTAATCAGGGGTGTCCCTGTCTATGGTGTACCACTTTGAATATTGACCAGACCTGTATATTGTGTGTCTTGTAAGTTGGTTTACACTTATCTGTTATGCCAGAGTTTGTATCCAATAAGGTACATTGTCCGATAATCTGTCCTCCCAACAGGTGGTAACAGGATCTTATACACAGGGTCTTATGCACAGGATCTTATGCACAGGGTCTTATACACAGGGTCTTATGCACAGGGTCTTATACACAGGATCTTATACACAGGGTCTTATGCACAGGGTCTTATACACAGGATCTTATACACAGGGTCTTATACACAGGGTCTTATACACAGGATCTTATACACTGGGACTTATAAACTGGGTCTTATACACAGGGTCTTATACACAGGATCTTATACACAGGGTCTTATACACAGGATCTTATACACAGGATCTTATACACGGTCTCCTGTACACAGGGTTGTATACTCAGGGTCTTATACACAGGATCTTATACACAGGGTCTTATACACAGGGTTGTATACACAGGGTCCTATACACAGGGTTTTATACACAGGATCTTATACACCGGATCTTATACACAGAATGTTATACACAGGGTCTTTTACACAGAGTCTTATACAAAGGATCTTATACACAGGGTCTTATACACAGGATCTTATACACAGGATCTTATACACGGTCTTATACACAGGGTCTCATACACAGGGTCTCATACACAGGATCTCATACACAGGGTCTTATACACAGGATCTTATACACCGGATTTTATACACAGAATGTTATACACAGAATGTTATACACAGGGTGTTTTACACAGAGTCTTATACAAAGGATCTTATACACAGGATCTTACACACGGTCTTATACACAGGGTCTCATACACAGGATCTTATACACAGGGTCTTATACACCGGATCTTATACACAGAATCTTATACACTGGCTCTTATACACAGGGTCTTATACACAGGGTCTTATACATAGGATCTTATACACAGGGTCTTATACACAGGATCTTATACATGGTCTTATACACAGGGTTTTATGCACAGGATCTTATACACCTAGATATTATACACAGGGTCTTATACACAGGATCTTATTCATAGGGTCTTATACACAGGGTCTTATACAGGGTCTTATACACAGGAGTCTTATACAACAGGATCGTTTATACAGGTCTTATACACAGGGTCTATACACAGGATCTTATACACAGGGATTTATACACAGGGTCTTATACACAGGGTCTTATACACAGGGTCTTATACACAGGGTCTTATACACAGGATCTTATACATGGTCTATACAAAGGGTCTTATACACAGGATCTTATATACAGGGTCTTATACACAGGCTCTTATACACAGGATCTTATACACAGAGTCTTATACACAGGATCTTATACACTGGCTCTTATACACAGGGTCTTATACACCGGTTCTTATACACATGATCTTATACACAGGATCTTATACACAGGGTCTTATACACAGGTCTTATAAACAGGATCTTATACAACTGCTCTTATACACAGGATCTATACATGGCTCTTATACACAGGGTTTATACACAGGGTTTTACACATTAGGGTTTATACACAGGGTCTATACACAGGATCTTATACATGGTCTTATACACAGGGGTCTTATACACAGGATCTATATACAGGGTCTTATAACAGGGTCTATACACAGGCTCTTTATACACGGGTCTTATACAAGGATCTATACACAGGATCTATACACAGAGTCTTATACACTGGCTCTTATACACCGGGTCTTATACACAGGGTCTTATACACAGGGTCTTATACAACGGTTCTTATTACACAGGATCTATACAAGGATCTTATACCACAGGGTCTTATACAACAGGGTCTTATACACAGGGTCTTTACACAGGAATCTTAACACTGGTCTTATACACAGGATCATTATACACAGGTCTTATACACAGGGTCTTATACACAGGGTCTTATACACAGGGTCTTATACACAGGATCTTATACATGGTTTACACAGGGTTTATAAGCACAGGATCTTATACCAGGGTCTTATACACAGGATCTTATTACATGGGGTTCTATCACAGGGTCTTATTACACACAGGGTCTTATACACAGGATCTTATACACAGGGTCTCATACACAGGATCTTATACACTGGCTCTTATACACAGGGTGTTATACACAGGGTCTTATACACAGGATCTTATACACAGGATCTTGTGTTGCTTTTAATATCACTCCCATTAGGAGTACACCACAATCTACTTTCAAGTTCTCTCCTCCTAGCCACAGAGAGCAAAGAAGTCTTTTCTCTTATTACTCACTGACACCACCTGCAGGCTGAAGGTGGTATAGAAGGAGCCTTGGCGTATATGTCCATTACAATACACATCATATCCTGTGTAGAATCTTTTTTTGGAAAAAAACTTCCTTTCACATGGAGCAGCTCTGTAAGTAAGTTTATGTATTTTGTGTTGTACTTTATATAAGTTAGTGCTAAATTTAAATACATTTACTGATGGTCATTTAGATGGTAATAGTGAGATAGTACACACATACATATACACCTTTCCTATATGTAATATCCTACACCCCCACCACATTGGTAGCTCCTAAAAACTCAATGCAATCTCCTATAAAGATATAAATATATTTATATAATATAAGGGATATATATGTATTGTTAACCTTTGAAAATGTATTTATATAAATTTATCTGTATAATGGTTTGCACTTATCCCCCTGTTTATATACCTTATATACTTGAATATAAGTGAACCCGAGTATAAGCCTTTTTACCTGACAAAATGAGTATTGCCTTTAACCCTTCCAGCTGCCAGCATTGACATGATATACAGTATGTACCTGCTTTCCATGTCTCCTCCATTGAATTGTTCACTCCTCATCCACTCTAAGTTCTAATTAGAGAGTTGGATGGAAGGAAGAAAGAGGCAGGATAGGGATCTCATGGCTGCTAGTCACAGGGTCACTGTTATAAAGTCTGCAGCAGCTTTTACCTGGTATTTTAGAACTGTTCTCCTCAGTACTATTAGCTGAGCTCATCCTCCACCCTCCTTCCTTCACCTTCAATTCATTTGGAACATTGTATCCAAGTAGAGAGAGCAGAGTTCAGGCTCTGTACTAGATACAATGTTACAAATTACAGCAGCACAGGGAGAGCAGTTCTAACACTTAGATTGTAAGCTCTTCAGGGCAGGGGTCTCATTCCCAAAGTGGCAAGGCTTGTTTCAATTATATCCATTTATACATAATTTATATATATGCTTTCTTAACTGATGTATGAAATTGTATTTAATTTAATTTTTATCTATCTGTATAATGGCTTGGACTTATCCCCTTGTATGTATACTCTGTATTTTATAATGTACAGCGCTGCGTCCCCAAGTGGCACTTTATAAATAGAATATATACATACACAGCAAGTAAAAGCTGACAGGGAGATGCTAGGGAGAGGAATAGGCACCCTGGTTTAACATAGGTACCCTAGTTCTTTGTCTAGGTGGCCTTTGCCTTAAAACGGCCCTGCGATTGCTAAAGTTGCAGTATCGTTATTTTGCTTTAGAAATATGGCCCCAAGTCACACCACAGCCACGAAGCATAATAAAGATTTTTTAATACGAAATAATGGAAGACTCTTTTTTTTCTTGAAAGAATATCAGAGCTAGCAATTAGAACAGGTCTGGAGTTAACATTGAATAGTCATTAACATAGAAAATGCAAAATAGAAATTCCCCATAAGTATATTATGGGAGGGCAGTACATTATATAAGAGACTAGCAGTTGTACCTGGCGTTGCCCGTGTACACATGTGGGTATAGTATTTGTTACGTGCAGGTGTGTGTTTGGTTTAGATGGAAGAGACAGGGGTAAAGAAGTGTACAGTGGGTAATGTATGCCATGTATGTAATAGTTATGAGTTGAGGAGGTGACATTGCTTGACAGAGGAATAGTAGAGATGGCCGAACTTTCGAAAGTTCGGTCCGTTTTCGAACTTTCGAACTATATGGAAAGTTCGAAAGTTCGAAAACGGACCCATTAAAGTCAATGGGAGTCAAATAGTTCTACTAAAAGTTCTAATCAAATACAATTAAAATATCAATGGTAACTTAATGTAAATGGCTGTGGGACCTGGGAAATGGTCTGGGGAATATCCAGGAAATTCGGAAAATCAATTTTACTCTCACTTGCGCTATTTTCAAGCTTTCACGTTCGAACATTCGATGTTCGCTCCTAGATACCATGGACATTTTACTTGTGGATTCGATGCTCACGTATAGGTTTTAATGGACAATTTTCTCGCGGATTCGATGTTCGCGCCTAGATACCATGTATACTTTACTCGCGGATTCGATGCTCACGTATAGGTTTTAATGGACATTTTACTCGCGGATTCAATGTTCACGTATAGGTTTTAATGGACACTTTACTCGTAGATTCGATGTTCGCGCCTAGATACCATGGACATTTTACTCGCGGATTCGATGCTCGCGTATAGGTTTTAATGGACACTTTACTCACGGATTCGATGTTCGCTCCTAGATACCATGGACATTTTACTCGTGGATTCGATGCTCGCGTATAGGTTTTAATGGACCCTTTACTTGCGAATTCGATGTTCGCGCCTAGATACCATGGACATTTTACTCGTGGATTCGATGCTCGCGTATAGGTGGGGGGTATCGACTACATGGGAAATACCTGTATTACCTGGACTTAAGCACCAGACACACACTGCCCACATGTCACACACTTCACAGACACAACCCAAGAACAAAGACATCATGGCACTTTCAATTCGTACCAGAAAGGAACTTTATTGATTGGGATCTAATAATTAAAGGTCCCTTGTGCAAGGATAAAGTGTTATAGTTAATATAAAGTGATCCTGTACAAGGATATAAGTGTTATAGTCAATATAAAGGTCCTTGTGCAAGGATAAAGTGTTATAGTAATATAAAGTGATCCTTGACAGGATAAAGTGTTAATATCAATATAAATGTCCTTGTTGCAGGATAATAGTGTGTTACATAAAGTAATTAAAGTGTCCTTGTACAAGGATAAAGTGTTTATAGTCAATAAAGTGTTCCTTGTGCAAGATAAAGTGTTAATAGTCAATAGAAAGTGGTCCCTTGTGCAAGGATAAGTGTTAATAGTCATATAAGTGAGGTCTTGTGCAAGGATAAAGGTTAATAGTCAATATAAAGTGATCCTTGTCAAGGATAAAGTGTTAATAGTCATAATAAACGTGGTCCTTTTCCAAGGATAAAGGTGGTTAATTTCCAATATAAGTGGTCCTGTGTCGCAAGATAAAAAGTGTTAATAGTCAATATAAAGTGATCCTTGTACAAGGTAAGTGTTATACATATAAAGTGATCTTGTCAAGGAAAAAGTGTTATAGTCAATATAAGTGAATCTTGTGCAGGATAAAGTGTTAATAGTCAATATTAAAGTGTCTGTACAAGTGTATAAAGTGTTAATAGTCATATAAAGTGGTCCTTGTGCACAGGATAAAGTGTAATAGTCAATATAAAGTGATCCTTGTGCAAGTAAGTGTTAATAGTCATATAAAGTGGTCTTGTGCAAGGATAAAGTTTAATAGTCAATTAAAGTGATCCTGTGTACAGGATAAAGTGTTAATAGTCAATATAAAGTGGTCCTTGGTAAAGGATAAAGTGTTAATAGTCAATATAAAGTGATCCTTGTACAAGGATAAAGCGTTAATAGCATTATAACAGGGTCCTTGTGCAAGATAAAGTGTTATAGTCAATAAGTGTCCTTGTGCACAGATAAAGTGTTTAATATCAATATAAGGATCCTTGTGCCAAGGATAAAGTGTTAAAGTCATATAAAAGTGATCCTTGTGCAAGGAGAAGTGTTAATAGTCAATATAAGTGATCCTTGTACAAGATAAGGTGTTAATAGTCAATATAAAGTGACCTTGTGCAAGGATAAAGTGTTAATAGTCAATATAAAGTGATCCTTGTGCAAGTATAATGTTAATTCAATATAAGTGGTCCTTGTACAGGATAAAGTGTTAATAGTCAATATAAAGTGGTCCTTGTGCAAAGAAAGGGTTAATAGTCAATATAAAGTGGTCCCTTTTACAAGGATACAGTGTTAATAGTCATATAAGATGCCTTGTACAAGGATAAGTGTTATAGTCATATAAGTGATCCTTACAAGGATAAGTGTAATAGTCAATATAAAGGGGTCCTTGGCAAGGATAAAGTGTTATAGTCAATATAAATGATCCTTGTGCAAGGATAAAGTGTTAATATTCATATAAAGTGATCCTTGTGCACGGTAAGTGGTTAATAGTCAATATAAAGTGATCCTTGTACAAGATAAGTGTTATAGTCAATAAAGTGGTCCTTGTGCAAGATAAAGTGTTAATAGTCAATATAAGTGATCCGTTGTGCAAGGATAAAGTGTTATAGTCAATATAGTCGCCTTTGCAGATAAGTGTTAATAGTCATATAAAGTGTCCTTGTCAGAATAAAGTGTTATATTCAATATAAAGTGTCCTTGTCAGATAAGTGTTAATAGTCATATAAGTGACTCCTGTACAAGGATAAAGTTTAATAGTCATATAAAGTGATCCTTGTGCAAGGATAAAGTGTTAATAGTCAATATAAGTGATCCTTGTACAGGATAAAGTGTTAATAGTCAATATTAGTGTCCTTGTCAAGGATAAAGTGTAATAGTTCAATATAAAGTGGTCCTTGTACAAGATAAGTGTTTATAGTCAATATAAAGTGTCCTTGTACAGGATAAAGTGTAATAGTAATAAAAGGGTCTGTGCAAGATAAAGGTGTAATGTCACTATAAAGTGATCCTTGTACAAGGATAAGTGTTAATAGTAGTCAATATAATGGTCTCTTGTGCAAAGATAACGTGTTAATAGTCAATATAAATGATCCTTGTCAAGATAAAAGTGTTAATAGTCATATAAGTGTTGTACAAGGATAAAGTGTTCAGTCATATAAGTGATCCTTGTCAAGGATAAAGTGTATAGTCCATATAAAGTGATCCTTGTTCAGATAAAGTGTTAATAGTCAATATAAAGTGATCCTTGTGCAAGGATAAAGTGTTAATTAGTCAATATAAAGTGATCCTTGTACAAGGATAAAGTGTTTAATAGTCAATATAAAGGGGTCCTTGTACGTAAAGTGTTAAGTCAATATAAAGTGTCCTTTGCAAGGATATAAAGTGTTAAAGTCAATATAAAGTGATCCTTGTCAAGGATAAAGTGTAATAGTCAATATAAAGTGATCCTTGTGCAAGGATAAGTGTTAATAGTCATATAAAGTGGTCCTTGTACAAGGATAAAGTGTTATAGTCATATAAAGTGGATCCTTGTACAGGATAAAGTGTTAATCAATATAAAGTTGTCCTTGTACAGGATAAAGTGTTAATAGTCAATATAAATGATCCTGGTCAAGGATAAGTGTTAATAGTCACTATAAAGTGTCCTTGTGCAAGATAAAGTGTTAATAGTCAATATAAGTGATCCTTGTACAAGGATAAATGTTATAGTCAATATAAAGTGGTCCTTGTGCAAGATAAAGTGTTATATCAATTAAAGTGATCCTTGGGCAAGGATAAAGTGTTATAGTCCAATATAAAGTGGTCCTTGTACAAGATAAAGTGTTAATAGTCAATATAAAGTGTCCTTGTGCAAGAATAAGTGTTATAGTCAATATAAAGTGATCCTTACAAGGATAAAGTGTTAATAGTCACATATAAGTATGCCTTGTCAAGGATAAAGTGTTAATAGTCATATAAAGTGTCCTTGTCAAATAGAAAGTGTAATAGTCAATATAAAGTGGCCTTGTCCTTCAAGAGATAAAGTGTTAATAGTCAATATTAAGTGTCCTTGTCAAGGTAAGTGTTAAATGTCAATATAAAGTGTCCTTGTACAAGGATAATGTTAATAGTCAATATAAAAGTGATCCTTGTGCAAGGATAAAGGTGAATAGTCAATATAAAGTGATCCTTGTACCAGGATAAAGTGGTTAATAGTCATATAAATGTGTCCTTGTACAAGGATAAAGTGTTTATGTCAATATAAAGTGATCTTGTCCAGGATAAAGTGTAATAGTCAATATAAAGTGGATCCTTGTACAAGGATAAAGTGTTAAGTCAATATAAAGGGTCCTTGTGCAAGGATAAAGTGTTAATAGTCAATATAAAGTGATCCTTGTACAAGATAAAGTGTTAATAGTCAATATAAGTGCCTTGTGCAAGGATATAAAGTGTTAATAGTCCAATATAAAGTGCTGTGTACAAGGATAAAGTGTTAATAGTCAATATACAGTGGATCCTTGTACAGGATAAAGTGTTAATAGTCCATATAAAGTGATCCTTGTGCAAGGATAAGTGTTAATAGTCAATATAAGTGATCCTTGTCAAGGATAAGGTTAAAAGTCATATAAAGTGATCCTTGTGCAGGATAAAGTGTTAATAGTCAATATAAGAGGTCCGTGTACAGGATAAAGTGTTAATAGTCAATATAAAGTGATCCTTGTGCAAGGATAAAGTGTTAATAGTCAATAAAGTGTCCTTGTCAAGGATAAAGTGTTAATAGTCAATAAAGTGTCCTTGTGCAAGGATAAAGTGTTAATAGTCAATATAAAGTGATCTTGTCAGGATAAAGTGTTAATGTCAATATAAAGGGGTCCTTTACAAGGATAAGTGTAATAGTCAATAAAAGTTCCTTGTGCAAGGATAAGTGTTAATAGTCAATATAAAGGATCCTTGTTCAAGATAAAGGTGTTAATAGTCAATATAAAGTGACCTGCAAGCTTAAAGTTGTTAATAGTCAATATAAAGTGGTCCTTGTACAAGGATAAGTGTTAATAGTCAATATAAAGTGATCCTTGTACAAGGATAAAGTGTTAATAGTCAATATAAGTGGTCCTTGTACAAGGATAAAGTGTTAATAGTCAATATAAAGTGATCCTTGTACAAGGATAAAGTGTTAATAGTCAATATAAGTGGGTCCTTGTGCAAGGATAAAGTGTTAATAGTCAATATAAAGTGGTCCTTGTACAAGGATAAAGTGTTAATAGTCAATATAAAGTGGTCCTTGTCCATGGATAAAGTGTTAATAGTCAATATAAAGTGATCCTTGTACAAGGATAAAGTGTATTTATTAGTCAATAAAGTGATCCTTGTACAGATAAAAGTGTTAATAGTCAATATAAGTGATCCTTGTGCAAGGATAAAGTGTTAATAGTCAATATAAAGTGATCCTTGTCAAGATAAAGTGTTTAATAGTCAATATAAAGGATCCTTGTGCAAGGATAAAGTGTTTAATATTCAATATAAAGTGATCCTTACAAGGAAAAGTGTTAATAGTCATATAAGTGGGTCCTTGTACAAGGATAAAGTGTTAATAGTCAATATAAAGTGATCCTTGTACAAGGATAAAGTGTTTAATAGTTCATATAAAGTGATCCTTGTGCAAGGATAAAGTGTTATAGTCAATATAAGTGATCCTTGCAAGGATAAAGTGTTAATAGTCAATATAAAGAGGTCCTTGTGCAAGGATAAAGTGTTAATAGTCAATATAAGTGATCCTTGTACAGGATTAAAGTGTTAATAGTCAATATAAATGTCCTTGTGCAAGGATAAAGTGTTAATAGTCAATATATAGAATCGTGGTCCTTGTGCAAGGATAAAGTGTTAATAGTCAAATAAAGTGATCCTTGTACAAGGATAAAGTGTTAATAGTCAATATAAAGTGATCCTTGTGCAAGGATAAAGTGTTAATAGTCAATATAAGTGGTCCTTGTACAAGATAAAGTGTTATTAATAGTAATATATGCCCCCCGCAAGATCTAGGTTAGTAAATATTTTAGCCCCTTTTTAATGGTCAAACAGCTCAGAGATGGAGAGGGGAGCGGATACCATACCAATTTTATAGTTGAGTGATTTTATTTAACCCCGGTAGTAGAGCAGGGAGAAACCTCCGTCTTTTTTTTACAAAAAAGAACCCAGCTCCGCAGGGGAAGTGGAAGGCCGTATGACTGAAACCCCTGACAAAGTTCCGTAATGTACTCTTTCATGGCTTAGAGTTTCGGAGGAGACAGTGGGTATGTTGGTCCCCGAGGAGGCTAAGTACCAGGAAAGAAGGCGATGGGGCAATGTAGGAACGGGGCGGTGGTAGCTTCTCAGCTCGCTTTTACAGAACACATCAGAGAAATCATGATTAGCATCAGGGAAGGTTGTTCTCTGATTATTTTCACAGGAGAATGGTAGTAGAGCAATGAGTAGAAAGCAATTTTGAAAACCAGAGGGGGCCTCCAAGGACTTTGAGTTGCATTGTAGACCAATCTATACAACTGGGTTGTGTATCTGAGCATGGAAGTCCAAGAAGTAGGGGAGCAGAAGGGCTTGGATGACAAGAAAAGATAAATGTTATGGTGAAATAATGCCAATGCAGATAGGACTTAGTAGGTAGATTTGGAGATGAATTCTGACGCCAAAGGTTATTGTCAATAGCCAGAACTCGAAGGGGTTGCTGCAAGTGAAGGAGAGGAAGCCCCAATGTGTGCATAGGTAGAATAGATGAAGGTTCCAGTGGCACCAGTGAATCGAAAAAAGGCCTGCTGGGAGGAAAAAGTTTTACCATTACAGATGATAGAGCTGTAGAAAGAGTTTCAGTGGTTCAATTGGCAGGAGACTTAAATGTTACATAGAAGGAGCTCCTCCGTACTTATAGGTTCATGGAGTTTTCCCGACTTCTGGACAATTTTTACAAAGTGTCCTTGGTCCAGCACAATAGAGACAAAGTCCATTGTACGTCGCGTGACTTTTCTCAGGGGATAGATGAGTGCCGCCCAATTTGCAAGGCTCTTCACCCGAGGATATGGGGTGCGGGAAGGGCTGAGCAGGCCTAGGAAAAGGGTCTTAGGGAGGTTGGAACGAAGCTGCCAGACCTTTCCGCTGGGCCGTCACGGGGGACGCGGGTATCAATTTGTATTGCATAGTGAATCAAGTCCTCCAATGGGAAGGTAATTCCCTAGAGATATTCGGCCTTGGGCGGTCAGAGAGTCCCTGCAGAAGGCTGCAGTTAAGTGCCTCATGTTCCACGAGTCTCCGCAGCAAGGGTACGAAATGAGTAGTATATTGACCCACAGAACGTGACACTTGGCGGAGCTGCATCAAACGGGAGAGGGCAGACGAGGTTGTCTTCGGAGCATCGAAGACCTTGCGAACATACTCAGGAATCAGCAACATTTATAGACCAGAGGATCGTTATCTTTCCATAAAGGAGAGACCAGGCCAGCGCATTACACTCCAACAGGCGATGAGTACCCCACCTTGCACGATCTGATTGCAAAATGAGTGGTTGGGGGGAAAGGGGTTCGAATTGGATTATGCACTGATTAATGGAAACCCACGGATGACGTGGGCATCCACATCAAACACGAGGTGGAGGTAATGCGGGGCTCTCTCCGAAAGAGAAGGATCAACCGGTCTCCGGCCATCGAAGGAGTGGACATAGAACCTGGACAGCGGGCAGCAGCTGGGGGTGCCGGAAAGCTAGGGAATCCATGAACTGAGCAAACTGGCCCTGGTGATGTTCAAACCAGGTCCTGCGTTTGAGACATAAGCTTGAAGATTTTATTCAACTCGGCCATAGCCCCCTCAGGGTTTCCATGGCCCGATAGTACGTGTAACAAATGGCCGGCGGCCGGGGTTACTCACAGCACGCTTTAGGAGGAAGTGATAGTCCAGAAGGTGCAGGATACAGAGGCGCGGGGGGGGGACTGGTAGGCTGGACACAGGAGCAGGTGCTGCTGGGAACGACGGCTGGATACCGGATACAGGAAGGTAGGAATGTGGATACAGATGCGGCTGAGTAGCGGAAACTGTACGGCAAGAAGGTGTACGGGAGACCGGTAAGGTAAGTACAAGGATACTGCATGGTAAGACTGGACACTGGCAAGGTGGTCACTGGAGGCAGGCAAGGTAGTACTGGATATGGCAAGGGGGTAAGTACAGGATCCGGCTTGGTAAGTAATGGAGATTGGCAAGGTAAGTACAGGCTACAGGTAGTGGTCTTGAAGGCAGGCAAGGTAAGTATGGATTACTGGTAAGGTAAGTACAGGATACAGGTAAGGTGGTAACTGGAGGCAGGCACGGTACAGTACGGATAATGGTTAAGGTAAGTACAGGATTCAGGTAAGGTGGGTAGCTGGAGGCAGGCAAGGTAAGTACGGATACTGGTAAGGTAAGTACAGGATACAGAATAAGGTGGTCTGCGGAGGAAGGAAAGGTAAGTACTTGGATACTGGCAAGGGAAGTTCACAGGATGGATACAGGTATGGAGCAGGAAGGATCCAAGGCAGGTGAGTAAGGAGCCAGGGTAGAAAATGCTACTATCGTGGCGCCGGGTTCATGCGAGGACGCCGGCCTTTTCAAAACTTCACACGCAGCCCGGCTAGGGGTCGGCGGTTTTGTGACGTCATGACGTCCGTGACGCCGCCCACCGGAAGTGCCGAAGCGGCGCGGGACCGGAGCAGCAGCAGGTAAGTCCGTTGACAGGGAACCACCCATTCAGACATTCGTAGCAGTGGCTAAACATTAGGGATACAAGATGTGTCTCCACCAAACTGCCTCACCATATTCCAATCAATGACTTTTTTCCAGTCTAAACACAAGGAAGCTCTTGGGGCAGGGTCTATACACTATACCCTGAATACAGTATATGGGTTTTTTTTCTTTTTATGGCACTCCGAGTTCCCCATGACATAAAATGACATATGCCAGAATGAAAGTATTTGGATTGTAAGCTCTTTGTTCTAAAGTTCGAAAGTTCACATTCGGACCATAAAGTCAATGGGGAGTGACAGTTTGAAAGTCTGGATGGATTACAGCTAAACTAACAATGGTTAAACTTACTGTAAATGGCCTGTGGCACCTGGGAAATGGTCTGGGGAACATGTCACTAGCAACCCCAAAAACGTGTTAAAAACACTTATATTAAAACGGAGCGACGCATTGTCTGGTTTTGCGCAAGCTACATTCAAGGGTTACGGCAATGCTGAGGGTTACCGAACAATACTTTCAAGGGTTAGCGGAAATAGAACAGGTAGTGAATGGGTTCCGCACCGTCCGAAGTCCACCGGGGATAAGGACTACGAAGGACAAAGCTGAATGAGCTTCAAAAATAAGTCTATTAGATTAGGCGCTGACGCGGTTTCGGACCGCCGTTCCTTATTCATAGGCACAATCATTGCAATGACCACACCCCTTTACAACACCCAATCCCTCACTAGTGACTCCACCCATGGGATTAGTCACTAGGCCAAGTCTTGTGGGCTCAGATGCATAAAGTCCGTCTCGCTACCAGGATAATAATCATGACTCCAAGCTTGGGATATATATAAAAAGAAAAATAAATTTTTAATATCATATTTATCAGATGGGCTTGATTTAAAGGTCCTAATAGAAGACTGAAACCTTGCTGTAGGGTACACGCTAATAAAAACATTGTTGCACAAGGGCACCAAGAGTGCTTTGCATGATATATGGTTTAATAGATCACATCAGATATAATTATATCGTACTAAATAGATGAAAAGCTTAATAGCAGAATGACATTACAAACCTCTTCTCAAAAGAAGGGAACGGTCAAGAAAAAGCATGACGGTGGTAGGCAACCAGAGACCTTTTAACTCATTACAGCCAAGATGTTGGTCTTACTCAGAGGTAAAACGCCCCCCCCCCCCCCATACACTTTGTTGGACGGGACAGACCATTTCCGAGTCTGAGGACATGGAATGGTGTGAACGTGGTGACCTTGAAATTGGCTTCAAAGGCTGCACAAAGCCTATGAAAGTACCATAATACCCCTTGACCCCATTTCAGGGCTGCATAGTACCCAGGGTAAGACTAATTTCGCTAATTCCTCACCCTGGGTTCTTACCTAACAGCTGTACTACTTACTCAAAATTTTCCCTCTGCCTCCCATTTGTTCCACGCCCCTACCCACTGTCAGTGACAGTCATGATGTAGGCAATGGGAAACACACGCTTCCTTTTGCTTTTTTAAAGATTACATTGGCTACATCCGGCCCTGCGTAAAGAGGACAGTAGAGGACCAAGAATACAAGGGAAATGTAGTGTTGTAAGTTCAGCTTTTTAGGTAAAGTACCCAGGAGTGAGGACGTTTTAGGTCTCAGCCTGGGTAATACTAATAGGAGGAGGAAGAGGGGTAGGTGAGTAGAATGGGGAAGAGAAGAAAGAGAAGAAGAAGAAATAGAAAGAGCAAATTAACATAAGAAATGTAATGAAAAGCGGTTTATTAAATTTTTTAAAATTACAATTTCATTTGTGTACGGCTGAGTAACGAAAAACAGTTGTTTTTTGTCTTTGAACAGTTGCACCCATGATGCTATGTAATAAAACGTACACATTAGAAAAAGATAAAAAAAAGCACGTTAGTAAAATTTACAAATTACACAATTATTACAAGAAACAGTTATTTAAAATGAAGCGTCTGCATGCAATTCACCATTACATTGGAAAACAAGTTTTATTCCATTGGTGTGGGGCTCAGTTCGAATCCACCCCTTGACACATCTGCAAGGGGTTGAAGTTCTCACCGTGGCTTGCGTCCAATAAATGTGCCTAGATTTTGTAAGCTCTTTGGGCAGGTCTGTGTGAATGTATACATGAATTGTAAAGCGCTGTATAAATCCAAATAATAATTAATGCAACTAATGTCATCTGCCATCTCCAGTAGTGATTACATTGTGTATAATAAAATGATAAACGGAGAGAAAGTTTAGTATGAATTTGAATGTGTCTGCATGTCCTGTTTAAAACCTGCAAACCTGGAAACAGGCATCAAGAGGAAGCGTAATCAGTGTGGTTAGGCCTGCTCCCCAGGTGGACCAATCAAGAGAAGGTTATCAGCACTGATGAGGTTTGCTCACAGGGGGAACCAATCAAGAAGAAAGGGATCACACTGATGAGGTATGCACAGAGGGATCCATCAAGAGACAGATTAATTTCAACTGCATCTCCCAGTTATGCCATTAAAGTCTATGCGCAAAAAAGTCTGTCAATTCAATGATAATAGAAGATGTCAAATGGTAAGATCAGTCCCTTTTCGGATATTTACGGATCTCGGGAAAATCCCGAAGATCCGAAATGGAACGTATCGATGATATAGAACATTCGATAATCCGACTTTCAAGTTCCACTTGTATATTCAAAATCCCGAAAATTCCTGAATCCGAATAGCTGCCCAGTTTCGGAACACGAGAACATTTGGATCTCGGAACGAGGGGTTCTGGGTCGACCAGATCCCTCTCTTTACTGATAACTGTAAAATGATTTCACAGATTCCTTAGCTAAGAAGAAATTGCACTTGTCCTATGTGTCTCACACAGCTGTACTGAATTTTTGCTCTAGCTTCAAAAACTGTGGGAGGGCTACAGTCCAAAATATAAGAAGATAACAGAGAAGCAGAAGAAAAAGAAAGAAAAGGGGAATTTGTCTCTTTGAAGCCATACATAAACAATAAATGGTTTAGTAGTGAGCTGTAGTTTTAGGTTCTGCCAAATGTTTTCTTCCCAGGATGCTTACTTCTTATAACTCTTCTTCTATTTTATTTTTTTTTGGGAACGTCCTCTACCATTAGTTGATGATTGTTTGATGGGTCAAAGCTGCCAAACTCTACTGAGAACACGTCCCAGGCACTTGGTCAAGAGCAAGACCATAAAAAACTAGGGGGCCCCCGCCAAACACAAATTCTAGTCTTAAGAATAATTTCTTTACATACAGTGAAATCAATGGATGATGAGCGGTTAAGGTTATTGGAATGAATGCATGTGTTTTATTATTTAAACTTCTTGTTAAAAGGCTAACACTGGGGGGGGGTTTGCATTTGTTTTATGAAGAACGGGAGGTAAAGGAGCTGTGTCTTACCTACCGTGGTCTCAAAAAACTTGCAGGAGCCAGAAGAAGAGAGTAAGGTACTTACCCGATGCTCGCTCTCGCAGTCTGACAGGTCCACTTCCCAGTGATGATACCCATCAGTAGACAAATTTTTATTTTTATTATTATTTTATCTAATTTATTTTAAACAACACGTTTTTGAGTTTACATCCTTCCCTTTTACAAAGAGAAGCAAACTCTTAATTCCAGACTGTAGTTCTCTTTATCCAGTGCTGGGGCTGGGGATAGACTGATTCTATGTTCATACATCAGTTTAATCTAATATAATCAGGAGTATAACGTTTTCACTTGACCCTCCAATGTATCTTGACTTTTCTGTAACCTCAAATGTAAGTTGGTAACCCTCTCAAATTGTCCGTAAACCATAAAATTGTCCGTAACCCTCAAATGTTAATGTTTGTAACCCTCAAATGGCTGTAAAACCCCCCCCCCCTTCAAAAAAAAATGTAATGTTTGGTTAACCCTCAAATTGTCTGTAACCTCAAAAAGGTAATGTTGGTACCCTTACATTATCCGTAACCCTCAATGTAATGTTTGGTAACCCTCAAATTGTCCGTAACCCTCAATGTAATGTTTGGTAAACCCTCAAATTGTCTGTACCCTCAAATGTAATGTTTGGTAACCCCTTAAATTGTCCGTAACCCTCCAAATGTAATGTTTGGTAACCCCTTAAATTAACGAACCCTCAAATGTAATGTTTTGGTAACCCTCAAATTGTCCGTAACCCTCCAATGTAATGTTTGTAACCCTTAAATTATCCGGAACCCGCAAAATGTAATGTTTGGTACCCTAAATGTCCGGAACCCTCAAATGGAGCTTGCACAAACCCCCAACAATTGCACTATCATGGGGAAAGACGGTGTTTAAACAGGATTGGACCCGGACCATTTCCCAGGTTCCCAGCCATTTACCCCCAGGGGGGGAAAAGTTACCATTGTTAGTTTATCGTAAATTATTACGAATTCTCGGACAATCACACCCAATGACTTTAATGGGTCCGTCGACCACAACTTCCAACCTTTTGTTCTCCAAGTTTTTTTAAATTAAAAAACAGGTAGGTATCCATTAGGTGTGAGAATGCAGCTTCGTATAAAATACAAACAGGACCCTCCAATATATCCAGCATTGCGTCCTTATATTACAAAACTGTTTCTGTGACTAAGCCCAACAGATAAGATACACTTAATCTAGGGTTCCGCATTTAGGTTCATTATATTAAAAGGCCAAATAGTGAAAAAAGTAGAGTATATTGTGCATAGACCAGAATTGACAGTGACCCATACAACAATAGCCTTGAAATGGGACTATTAAAATATTTATAACCTTGTAAACAGAAAAAGCAGAATAAAAAGTATTATTAGATGACGGCATTGTCTGTTTTTATCTATTGCTTACCACTAATAAGACTCTATTTGTACCAAAAAAGATGTAGCATATAAACGTCCTGGATTACAACCATTGTATTTTACATCCAGTGCTGGGTTATTGTGTTTTATCTAATGTGTAGCAGGAGTGTAAAATATATTCAGGATAGGAGAGTATAATAATAATGAATGGGGCAATTAGAAACTTTGAATTTGTCTTGAGGGGTACACAAAGCTCTATTACGTGTCTGCCTGTGCTATTGAGTGTTTGGAAGTACATCTGAATGCAATCAAAAGACCTTATGGGTCTGTACCGAAGTTGTGTCTCTAGTCAAAAAACATTGGGAGCCAAGAATGGAGAAGAAACTTATATTGTCTTCTTTCAAGGCAAATAATGCACATGGAATTTATTAAAATTATAACGTTTACAGGCATAAAAAAAAATCCCCACTTATATTATAAAATCCAAATAAATTTAAAAAACACTTATTTCTTACGACATATTTGCAAATTTTTAAAATCTGTTAAGCAAATATTCATAGAATTTTACAAAGTTATTTACGCAAGTCAGATCCGGAACTTTTCCGAACAAGTTGTATTATTGTCTTTAACACGCATAGGAATATATCTAAAAAGTGCGGCTCTAAAGCCCCAAACGTGCAAACAGTACATAAGAAATGTAAATAGTGCAATGAAGAAGAGTTGCTTAAGGGAGAGATTTTCTCAATGTAATACCTTTTGAACTCTTGGAGTATTTATAAAATGGAATGATCTTCTAGATGATGACATTCTCTTATGCATCTAATTGCTTTCAATAAGATCCAGACTGTTATTGATTAAAAACAGTTTGTCGCAATGTCCGTCCTAGACATAAATGCATGTTGCTTATACTCGTTGTATTTCCAACAACACGCATGGTAATTTAAATGTAATAGGTATAATAATATACAGGTTGTACCATATATTTTGCCTGAGTGATGGACTCTACTGTGGAGCGTACATTATGTTGATTTGGGTTTATTTTAACCTCATGAACCACAGTCGTGCGATGAGGTGGTTTGCGGCAGGAAGTAATCGAGGTCTAATTTTAGGACTAAAGAATGGAGATTGATGTTTCCCCTCATAATTTAAAAAGTATTACAGGTGTATTCTGTGAAAATATTTTCACTACATGTTAATGGATGTGATTTGTTGAGTATCATGCCCGTTTCACTTAGAGCTAAAGGGATAAAATAGACAATAACTGTATAACTGTAAAGATGGCTTGATCAAAAGCATATCTGGTGATTTTCAGTCTAGAACAACTGGACTTAAGGGATCTATACTGAAAATAGTTTATTTTAAACTGACCATAACTGGAAACTATAATTTTCCCAACCACCACTGTATCATTTTGTTGTTGAAATCTGCCCCCTATTTCTTCTGATATCCAACCTAACAAACTCTTATATCAGCTTCAATCAAGTTCATGCCTCAAAAAACTTTTTTCTGTGAGTTAGTTTTACTGTAGCTGGATGATGGTGACAGAGTTTTGACAGTTGGAATGCTGTGTGCGTGTGCAGGCTTGACAGTGGTGTGTGGGGGACAGTCGCGATGGACGGGAGTGGTAAAAGAGGGTGGGGGGTGCTACTCCCAAACAAAATGTGTGCTGATGCTGCAGCAACCACATGCAAATCAGAGTAAGTGTTACTACATGTATTAAATTATGATTAGATGAGGCAAAGCCATTTTCAGTATAGTTGTCCCTTTAAATTTTAGTTCTAGAGGAATTTCCACTGTCAATCCGACTGGATCTCTCAATTCAGAAGGACGTGTACAGGAATCTGTTGAGCAATATAAGTACCCGGAAAGTACCAATATATTTTCAGTTAAGTCCATCTTAATATTATTGTTCCTTTATACCTTGCACTAATTGAAATAGCCATGAAGATCTCAAAATCACATTCCATCGATTGAGAGAGACCGTGGAGGGCTAGCAAAACATTTTTCAGAACTAAGGCCGGTATTTAAAAAAACCAGCGATACAAGAAGGTTTCCTAATCATGTGTCCTCGGATATGACCTATAGTGAACAAGGCCCAGAGGTTCATTGTATGGGCCATTAATTATATTTATATAAAGTGATCATACCAACACACAAAAACGTCACTTCTCCAATGTAAACCCCGAAACCTGTCAATCTGCCTGCATATCAAAGACATTCATTCCCTTATAATTTAGTTGCCTTCTCTGAACTGCTTCCATTCCAAGATTGTCCCTTGTAATGGATTCCAAACCTGCATCCGCATATTCCAAATGAGCCTTACCAGGCTTGTAAAGAGGGAGAATATTTCTCTCTTGAATCTATTTCCCCTCTTATAACAGACTAATATCTTGCTATTCCCATTCAGTCCAAATCATCCTTCTAGAATACATAGAGAATGTATGATTGCACAATATAGACATTCTATAAAAACTCGGGAGGAACTCGGTTCGTATTGCAAATGTAATTCTGTATATTTATTATTATAAAAATGTAATTATTATTATTAACGTGTAATTGTAATTAACATAGTTTAATGTGACGTGTAGGAGAGGGTTACACTATATAAAACAACCGGGGATAAGCAGATCCAATCCAGATCTTTTCCAGGACTGATACAACTGCACGACCACCATGAAATGTGGTTGGGATGTTGGTTCCTGCTCGGAATTGCTGCGTCTTATCTGTGTCCAGTCCGATTCAGATGAACACATCGTATCGTAAACTCAAGTGTCCAGCTTTGTCAGTCATGTCCAAAGTGCTGTTGCTACATGCTGTAAAAAGGTAATATTAGATGTTTAACCCTTTGTTTTGTAGCCTATATTTTTAGTTGCTAGCACAAACACCAGAGTGTCCTACTAACCCCCCATTTCCCATTATACATAGAGTTTTAAGAAAGGTTCTGGAAAACTCCCTGAGCCTCCCTGGAATTGGGCCCTAAATTAAACACTAAAGTGGATGGCTCTGTAGTCTACCGTCTCTTTTTATTTGCACACTAGTGCTCCGAGGAGACATTTATTTACAAACAAAGATATGTTTTTTTTATGTATTTCCAAAATAATAATAATCTAGCTTCACATCTGTTGGATTCAGGTAGATCAACTGGAATTAATATTTAGTTCTGAAGACGTTTGCTAGTAATCCGACTGGATCTCTCAATTCAGAATGACTTGCTACAAAAATCTGTTGCCAATAAAGTACCCTGGAAAGTCCCAATCAGTTATAACAGCAAGGTGTGGGAAACCTCTTGAATGTAAGGTTAGAGCCAATGACTAATGAAACTAGCGGATGACTAGCGAGACGTCTCTTAAGAACTAAGTATAGTGATCTAATTACATAACAACAATATACCATGACCTGGTGAATGATACAAAAGATATACCATGACCTGGATGGATGAATATTACAGAATACCATGACCTGGATGAATGATGAATGAAGATACAGACATACCAGACATGGATGAATGAATATTACAGATATACCATGACTGGATGAATTGGAGAATGAATATTACAGATATCAGTGACCTGGATGAATGCATATTACAGACATACCATGACCTGGATGAATGAATATTTACAGAGTATACCGTGACCTGGATGGAAGGAATATTAAAGATATACCGTGCCTGGAGGAATGAATAGTACAGATATACCGTGACCTGATGAATGAATATAACAGATTATACCATGACCTAGATGAAAGAATATTACAGATTACAGGACCTCGAGAATGAATATTACGATATACCAGACCTGGAGGAATGAATATTACAGATATACCAGACCTCGCGAGGAAGGAATAGTACAACTATACAGACCTGGAGAATGAATATTTACAGAGTTATCATGGACCTGGAATGAATGAATTATTAAGATATACCATTTGGACCTGCTGAATGAATATACAGATTATTGCATGACCTGGATGAAGAATATTACAGATTATACCCTGACCTGATGAATGAATATTACAGATATTTTTTTTTTTTTTTTTTTTTTTTTTTTTTTTTTTTTTTTTTTTTTTTTTTTTTTGTTACATGACTGGATGAATGAAGATTACAGATATACCATGACCTGATGAATGAATATTACAGAATCCCATGACAGCATGAATGAATATTACAGATATCCATGACCTGGATGAAATGAATATTAAAGATATACCATGACCTGAGGAATGAATATTACAGATATACCATGACCTGGATGAATGAAGATTAGAGATATAACATGCCTGGATGAATGAATATTACAGATATACCCTGACCTGAGATGAATTTGAATATTAAAGATATACCAGGACCTGGAGATATGAATATTTACAGATATACCATACCTGGATGGATGTTATTGCTAAGAGGGGATTATAATTACACAACACTTAGATTTAAATTTGTTAACTTTAATTAAGTCACCCTGAGTTAAAATCCAACGTATTAACTAAATAACTGACATTAGACTTTCCTTGTGTTAAGTACTGCGATGATGAAGGAGGACAGGGATCATAAAGGCACCAATCGACATTGACTCTTGTTTCAGTTGTTCAGCGTTATAAATAAATGCAGATGATAGAGTAAGTAAAATAAGAATTTTCTGCTTTTTTTTTTTGTACCTCAACACTGAAATGAAAACGTTTGTGCCATTCCTGCATTGAACTATTGGTGAAAGTTGGCTGTCGATAAAGCAGTTTTGATTGGATGGGGTAATATGTAGAATTTAGTTTGTGTTTCTTCAAACTTTTTATCCTTATTAGAACCAGAAACTATTTTTCACGTCTCAGGGAAAACCACCCAATAAAAAAACTTATATATATGTATACAATAGTTACCTCAAAAACATATGATTGTTGTTGTCCACTTATTTCCATGACGGTACTGTAGTGGGAAATATCTCGCCTATATAGTGATTAGGGTCCTGTACGGATAACGGTTGCACTGGAGTTTGCCTCCACTGTATAAACAATCAGTTAGTTAAGGGAAACCGTCGTCGTAAGTCATTGTACGGTAGTGTTGGGCGAGTCTGTGTAACATTCTCTTTCCTGTTTTTTTCCTTACAGCAAAGCTACTAAAAACTAACAGTTCAGCGAATAAAACAAAGTTATAACTGCCCCAATAGCTACGGAGCTTTCAGGATTCTTGCCTGGAATAGTACCAGAAGCCTCTTCTCACCTTTTGATGTCTAAACATAGTGATGAAAGTTACAGGTCTTATATACAGACCATGCTTACAACACATGTGTAAAACTCTCAAAATGTTGCTGACAATCAATTAGAACTTAAGGGGAGAATGAGTTATCCAAATTGTTTCTTATTATCTTTTGCAATGAAATCGAACCATAATTAAATTTAATTGGTGACTCTTGGTTTTCCTTTGAGGAATTTGTTGATAACAACCTCTCCTCATAAAATAAGCAGATAAAAGTACCTGTCGGGAAATCCATTTAGGATCTAGAAAACCTTCTAAAACTGGAGGAAAGAAAGAAAGATCCTTTACAGAAGGTATGTAGATCCTCGGATTAAACCTATAAATAATATTATAGGCTCTGTCCATCAGAAGAATCCAGTGGGCAACGCAATCCTCAGTACACGTTAAATACATCATGGCATATTTACAATTATACAATATTTACAAAAGATACCAATATTACTCCTATTGATAGGCACCAGTACATCACTTATTCCAACAGTATAACCAACAGTAATCAATTGAACATTGAGACAGAAAATGCGTTCCCTGGACTAAATATATTAGGTCTTCTCCTTATAACACACAGAGGGTAAAAGGTCCCCCCCAAAGGGATATATTTAACTATATGGATAAGGAAAACTGACTTATATTGACCACCCAATATGTCGGCCCAATGTCTAAGGTCATAAATTAAAGAAAATAACGCGCTCATAAAATGCACCCAGTGGGGATAAAACGTACCACTTTTCACAAATCAGTGCAAATTCCTCTCCGTATTGATGGGATATAAATTCCTCTCTGGTATATGGGATTTATAGTAATATGTTTCACCCAGAACCCAATATATGATTATACCAGGCCCAGGCACAGCAGAATCCCAATTAGGTCTATTTTCAGTTGTATAGTATCTGAATCTAAGCTATGGGGCACATTAACAGGGAGTGCAAGTCGCGGGAGGTATTAAATGGCAATTTCGGCGTCCCTACGTCCCATCGGTTCTCCAATGGCATGGCCAAGTTAGTTTGTCGCCAAAATGAGTTTTCTATAACAAACAGTGGTTATAATGTGGGATTTTTTGCATACCTATTATAATATAAAATATTTTATTCCCATTAGGATAAATGTCAGGCCTCTAGTTACTAGGAGAAATTTTATATCAGTTACTGGGACTTTGCAATATCAAATTTGGACGTGTAGGGCAAAGGGTACACTAAAGAGACCAGTGGATCCAATCAGATCCCTTCCAGTTTGACTTATACACTGCACTGATCCACCACCGGAGTTTGCCCTGTTTAGAATCTCTGTAGTTCCTTTCTGTGTCTCCAAATGTGTCACTACAATATCCCAAAAACTGTAGGTGTCCAAAACAGCTGATGCTGTAGAGAGGAATTTGACGCTATAATATTTTTGTTGCCAGTGCCGGAGATAATCAGCAAATAAACCCTCGTATTCTACCCTCTATGCATCTATCTCATTGGTGGGTTGTCAATGAGCAGCGAGCTCAGTTGAATAAACTAGGAAAATCACTGTATGGATTAACTAGGAAAAAGTACATTTATATTATAAATACTGAGGTATTAGGGGCATATTTAGAAGAAAACGGCAATTAACGCAAATTTGTGATACATTAGACTGTAAGCTTTTCTATAGTCAAGGCCATACCACACTTATTTTAGAATATAGATACTAGCAAATATTTTGCCCGTGGTGCAACTGGAAATATGTGTGTGTAGGTTTTTGCTATGTGGGTATAGTAGATATAGAAATCTTTACACATTTTAACTGTTACAGTCACCAGGCTCCAGAGGAACCAATAGGTATTGGTATCTTGCAGGTATGAGAGTTGACCTAGGTGCAATCCTGCCACACTGTGTGGTTGTGAAACTAAACATGCTGGGGTTAATATTCAGTTATATTCACCACAGCAAGTGGTGATGGTACTCCTATATATAACAGGAGGGTACCTCACAGCAGTCATGGATTTGTAATAGCATTGCCCCTAATAATCTATAACGTATAAACAAACATTATCATTCCCAGTTTTACCTAAAGAAATGGATTATCCTTTCTATACTGTTTATCCGATCTATTGAAAAAAAAAATTGCTTCAGAGCAGATGTTTAAAAACTAATAACAATGCTTTTATATTTAGTAATTACAGTAATCCTTGTTATAAAGGCCTGCCTGGAACTTTACACCACGATGTTTTGTTCAAATAAAGTATCTTGTTTCAAAACAGCTTGGAGTACTGCCATCTTGTAAGGCACACAATAACTCCATTGATCCTAATCATTAATAGGGTCCTTCTGCCAATTCAAATTGTTCTAGCCATCATTTTTCCAACTCCTAGTTACACCCCATCAAACAATGGATCAGGTTAAAATAGGTTTAGCAATTGGGTCTGGTAGAGTAACTGAGTCTATTGGGGGAATTTAATCTGCAAGGCACAGGACACGAGGATTTAATTTAAATTAAAGACAGAACAGCAGCCTCATAGCTTCTACAGAGAACATACATACACGAAAACAGGGAAATAAATGGGATTATACCAGCCTACTGAGCTGACCACCAATTTTACCATGTCACATGCCATTATTGAAGGATTATGGGTAGCATGGCAACACAGAGGTTACTCTGGGTGGGTCTGGCCAAAGCAGTACATGCAACATACACAGTTCGCCACATAACATGTTCGTTAATGCAAGTGGTGGTTCCCTAGTCTATGGTGTAACCACTTGGTGCGAATATGGTGACCAGACCTGTAATTTGTTGGTCTTGTAAAGTTGGGTTACAAACTTATCTGTTATGCCAGAGTTTTGTATCCATAAGGTACATTGTCTCGATAATCTTTCACCTCACCAACAGTGGTGTAACAGGATCTTATAGACACAGGTCTGTGACAGGATTTATGACCAAGGGTACTTCAACAGGTCTTATGCACAGGTCTTACAACAGGATCTTATACACCAGGTCTTATGCAAAGGTGATTATTTACACAGGTACTATACACAAGGGTCTTATACACAGGTCTTACACAGGATTTATACCACTGGGACTTATAACTGGGTCTATCATACACAGGGTCTTATAACAAGATCTTATACACAGGGCTATACACAGGATTATACACAGGATCTATACCAACCGGTCTCAACTGTAACAGGGTTGTATACATCAGTAGGTCTATCACACAGGATCTTATACACAGGGTCTTATCCAACAGGTGTTGTATACACAGGGTCCTCTACACAGGTTTTTATACACAGATCATTATTACACCGGATCTTATACACAGACAATGTTATACACGGGTCGTTTTCACACAGAGTTTTACAAAGATCTTATAACACAGGGTCTTATACACAGAGTCTTATACACATGGATTCTTATACAACGGTCTTATACACGGCGTGTCTCAATCCACAGGGTCCATACACACGGTCTCATACACCAAGGGTCTTATACACGGATCTATACACCGGTTTATAACACAGAATGGTTATACACAGAATGTTATACCAGGGTCGTTTTTTTACAACAGAGTCTTATACAAAGGATCTTATACACAGGTCTTTACACACCGTTCTTATACACAGGGTCTCATACACCAGACTTATACAACCGGGATCACTCTATACCCAGATACTTTAACAGCAGGATCTAAACCTGGCTCTATACACAGGGTTTTCATACACAGTGACTTATACACCAGGGTTCTATACACAGAGTCTTATAACACAGGATCTTATACCACTGACTCGTAATACACCCAGGGGTCTTATACACAGGGTCGTATACCACCGGATTTATACACAAGGATCTTTAAATACATGGTCTTATACCAGGGTCTTTACACAGGGATCTTCTGACACAGTGGTCTTATAACCAGGATCTTAACACAAGGTCCTTATAACATAGGGTCTTATATCAACAGGGTCTTATACACAGATCTGTATACCGGGTCATTATACAACAGGGTCTATACCAGATCTATACACAGGGTCTTAATACCAGATCTATACCGGGTCTTATACCAGGGTCTACTATACACATGGGTTCTTATTACAGCAGATTCTTATACACAAGGATCTTTACACGGGCTCTTTACACAGGGTCTTTACACCGATCTGTATACACAGGAATCTATATACACAGGTCTTATACACAGGTGTCTTATACATAAGGTCTTATACTACAAGGGTCTTATAACCCAGATCTTATTACATGGCTTATACACACGGGTTCTATACACAGGATCTATATACAGGGTCTTATACCACAGGCTCTTATACACAGTGAATCTTATACACAGAGTCTTATACACAGATCTTATACACTGGCTCTTATACCAGGGGTCTTATAACCGGTCTCTACTCACACTGATCTCTTATCACAGGATCTTAACACAGGGTATCTTAACACAGGGTCTTATACACAGCATCTTAACACTGGGCTCTATAACCAGGAGCTTATCATGGCTTCTTATACACGGGGTATTAGAGCACAGGGTCCTTTAGATACATATGGGTCCTTTACACAGGGTCTTATACACAGGATTCTATACATGGTCTTTATACACAGTCTTCTATACACAGGACTTATATACAGGGTTCTTATAACACAGGGGTTCTTATACACAGGCTCTTATACACAGGTTCTTGCTAACAGGAATCTTATACACAGACTTATACACAGAGTACTACTTAAACACTGGCTCTTATACCAGGTGTCGTATACACAGTGGTCTATACACAGGGTCTTTATACACCGTGTCTTCTATACACAGGATCCTATACTACAACAGGATCTTATACAACAGGGTCTTATACCAGGTCTTACACAGGGTCTTATTACACAAGAATCTTATACACTGGTACTTATAACACAGGATCTTATATCACGGATCTTATCCACAGGGTCTTACATAGTGGTCCTTATAACAGGTCTTACACAGGATCTTAGACATGTCTTATACACAGGGTTTTATGCACAGGATCTTATACACAGGGGTCCTTATACACAGGGATCTTATTCTGGGTCTTATACCACAGGATTTATACAACAGGGTTTTTACAGGTCTATACACAGGATTCTTTAACAGGATCTTATACACAGGTCGTATACACTTAGACTTATACACAGGTGGCTCTTATACACAGTGGTGCTTATACACATGAGTCTTATACACCCGACTATATACGACTTGTGTGCTTTTAAATATTACACTCCCATCTTAGGAGTACAAACAATCTACTTTCAAGTTCTATCCTCCTAGGCCAAGAGAGCCAAAGAAGTCTTTCTCTTATTACTCAACTGAACACCAAAGATGCAGGCGAATGTGGATTATTAGAGGAGCCTTGGCGTATACTGGTCCATTACATACACATCATATTCCTGGAGTAATCTTTTTTTTGAAAATAGAAAAAACTTTCTTTCACATGGAGCAGCTCTGTAAGTAATTTATGTATTTTGTGTTGTACTTTATATAAGTTAGTGCTAAATTTAAAATACATTTACTGATGGTCATTTAGATGGTATAGTGAGATAGACACATACATATACACCTTTCCTATATGAATATCCTACACCCCCACCACATTGGTAGCTCCAAAAATCAATTGCAATCCTATAAAGATATAAATATATTTATATAATATAAGGGATATATATGTATTGTTAACCTTTGAAAATGTATTTATATAAATTATCTGTATAATGGTTTGACTCATCCCCCTGTTTAATACCTATTACTTGAAATAAGTGAACCCGAGTATAAGCCTTTGTTACCTGACAGAGATTATGCCTTAACCCTTCCAGCTGCCGCATTGGACAGATAACTAATGTACCTGCTTTCCATGTCTCCTCATTGAATGTTCACCTCATCACTCTAAGTTCTAATTAGAGAGTTGGATGGAAGGAGAAAGAGGCAGGATAGGGATCTCATGGCTGCTAGTCACAGGGTCACTGTTATAAAGTCTGCAGCAAGCTTTTACCTGGTATTTTAGAACTGTTCTCCTCAGTACTATTAGCTGAGCTCACCCTCCACCCTCCTTCCTTTCACCTCAATTCATTTGGAACATTGTATCCAAGTAGAGAGAGCAGAGTTCAGGCTCTGTACTAGATACAAATGTTACAAATTACAGCGCACAGGGAGAGCAGTTTAACACTTAGATTGTACTCTTCAGGGCAGGGGTCTCATTCCCAAGTGGCAAGGCTTGTTTCAATTATATCCATTTATACATGAATTTATATATATGCTTTTTACTGATGTATGAAAGTATGTTAATTTATTTTATCTATTGTATAATGGTTGGACTATTCCCCTTGTTGTATACTCTGTATTTTATATAATGTACAGCGCTGCGTCCCCAAGTGGCACTTATAAATAGTAATATAATCATACACAGCAAGTAAAAGCTGCAGGGACGAGCTAGGGAGAGGAATAGGCACCCTGGTTTTAACATAGGTCACCCTAGTTCTTGTGTCTAGGAGGCCTTTGCCTTAAAACGGCCCTGCGATTGCTAAAGTTGCAGTATCGTTATTTTGCTTTAGAAATATGGCCCCCAAGTCACACCACAGCCACGAAGCATAATAGAAAGATTTTTAAACGAAATAATGGACGAAGATTTTTTTTTTTCTTGAAAGAATATCAGAGCTAGCAATTAGAACAGGTCTGGAGTTAACATGTGACATAGTCTTAACATAGAAAATGCAAAATAGAAATCCCCATAAGTATATTATGGGGAGGGCAGTACATATATAAGAGACTAGCAGTTGTACCTGGCATTGCGTGTGACACATGTGGGTATAGATTTGTACGTGCAGGTGATTGGTGTTTGGTTTAGATGGAAGAGACAGGGGTAAAGAAGTGTACAGTGGGTAATGTATGCCTGATGTATGTAATAGTATGAGTTGGGAGGTGACATTGCTTGACAGAGATAGTAAGATGGCCGAACTTTCGAAAGTTCGGTCCGTTTTCGAACTTCGAACATATGGAAAGTTCGAAATTCGAAAACGGACCCATTAAAGTCAAGGGAGTCCAAATAGTCTACTAAAAGTTCTAATCAAAGACATTAAAATATCAATGGTAACTTAATGTAATGGCTGTGGGACCTGGGAAATGGTCTGGGAATATCCAGACATTCGATAAATCAATTTTACTCTCACTTCGGTTATTTTTCAAGCTTTCAGTCTCGAACATTCGATGTTCGCATCCAGATACCATGGACATTTTACGTGTGGATTCGATGCTCACGTATAGGTTTTATGGACAATTTTCTCGCGGAGGATTCGATGTTTTTGCGCGCCTAGATACCAGATACTTTACTCGCGGATTCGATGCTCACGTATAGGTTTTAATGGACATTTACTCGCGGATTCAATGTTACCCGTATAGGTTTTAATGGACACTTTACTCGTAGATTCGATGTTCGCGCCTGAGATACCATGGACATTTACTCGCGGATTCGATGCTCGCGTATAGGTTTTAATGGACACTTTACTCACGGATTGATGTTCGACTCCTAATACCATGGACATTTACTCGTGGATTCGATGCTCGCGTATAGGTTTTAATGGACCCTTACTTGCGAATTCATGTTCGCGCCAGATACATGGACATTTTACTCGTGGATTCGATGCTCGCGTATAGGTTTTAATGGACCCTTTACTTGCGAATTCGATGTTCGCGCCTAGATACCATGGACATTTTACTCACAGATTCGATGCTCGCGTATAGATATAATAGACATTTTACTTGCGGATTCTATGCTCGCGTATAGGTATAATAGGCATTTTACTCGCATATTCGAACGCTCGAACATTCAATATTTATTGAAAGTCTGAAAATATCGAAAATCCAGGTCCGGGATAGTTCGAGAAGTCCGAATTCGTTCGAATAGATCGGCTCAAACTCGGGTTCGAGTTCGAGTTCTCGTCCATATCTAACGTATAACACATATGTTTATTGTTAAACCTTATATACAACGTTATCAGTTTTTCCACTTGGAACGTAAATATACAAATGTTGTGGTGAACCTACACGCGCACATGTACATGGAATTTGCCATGGGGAAAACATGTGATGTGTAACTGAATATCGCAGCACTTGAGTGACTGACAGGCGTCGTGTCTCTGATCATGTGTGACGTGTGGCTCTTTGTCTGTGTTTGTTAAAGGGCTGTCTTGGTGTTGCTCTGTCTGAGCGTTGTGTGTTTATTAAGCGTGCTCTATTTCTTTGACATTAGTGAGCAAGTACAGTTATGTAACCTTATTTGCACTTTACACTTTATCCTTGTCACAAGGATCACTTATATTGACTATTAACACTTTATCCTTGTACAAGGACACTTTTATATTGACATATTAACACTTATCTTTGTACAAGGATCACTTTATATTGACATTAACACTTTATCCTTACAAGGATCACTTTATATTGACTTTAACACTTTATCCTTGCACAAGGATCACTTTTATATTGACTTATTAACACTTTATCCTTGCACAAGGAAACTTTATATTGACTATTAACACTTTATACCTTGTACAAGGACTATATGACATTACTATCCTGCACAAGGACTCACTTTATATTGACTATTAACGCTTTATCCTTGCTACAAGGATCACTTATATTGACTATTAACACTTTATCCTTGTACAAGGATCACTTTATATTGACTATTAACACTTTATCCTTGTACAAGGACCACTTTATATTGACTATTAACACTTTATCTTGTACAAGGATCACTTTAATTGACTATTAACACTTTATCCTTGTACAAGGATCACTTATATTGACTATTAACACTTTATCCTTGACAAGGATCACTTTATATGACTATAACACTTTATCCTTGTACAAGATCACTTTATATGACTATATAACACTTTATCCTTGACAAGGATCACTTTATATTGACTATTAACACTTTATCCTTGCACAAGGAACCTTTATATTGACTATTAACACTTTATCCTTGCACAAGGATCCACTTTATATGACTATTAACACTTTATCTCTTGACAAGGACACTTTATTGACATTAACACTTTATCCTTGACAAGGACACTTTATATTGACTATTAACACTTTATCCTTGTACAAGGACACTTTATATTGACTATTAACACTTTATCCTTGTACAAGGATCATTTTATTGATATTAACACTTTATCTTTGCACAAGGATCCTTTATATTGACTATTAACACTTATCCTGTACAAGGACCACTTTATATTGACTATTAACACTTTATCCTTGCACAAGGATCACTTTATATTGACTATTAACACTTATCCTTGTACAAGCCACTTTATATGACATTAACACTTTATCCTTGTACAAGGACCACTTATATTGACTATTAACACTTTCCTTGCACAAGGATCACTTTATATTGACTATTAACACTTATCCTTGCACAAGGACCACTTTATATTGAGTATAACACTTTATCCTTGTACAAGGATCACTTTAATTGACTTTTAACACTTTATCCTTGTACAAGGACCACTTTATATTGAATTAACACTTTATCCTTGTACAAGGATCACTTATATTGACTATTAACACTTTATCTTTTGCACAAGGATCACTTTATATTGACTATTACACTTTATCCTTGTACAAGGACCACTTTATATTGACTATTAACACGTTTATCCTTGCACAGGATCACTTTATATTGACTATTAACACTTTATCCTTGTACAAGGACCACTTTATATGACTATTAACACTTATCCTTGACAAGGCCACTTTATATTGACTATTAACACTTTATCCTTGCACAAGGACCACTTTATATGACTATTAACATTTATCCTTGCACAAGGATCACTTATATTGACTATTACACTTTATCCTTGCACAAGGATCACTTTATATTGACTATTAACACTTTATCCTTGCACAAGGATCACTTTAATTGACTTATAACACTTTACCTTGCACAAGGATCACTTTATATTGACTATTAACACTTTATCCTTGCACAAGGACACTTTATATTGACTATTAACACTTTATCCTTGCACAGGATCACTTATATTGACTATTAACACTTATCCTGTACAGGACCACTTATATGACTATTAACACTTATCCTTGACAAGGACCACTTTATATTGACTATTAACACTTTATCCTTGCACAAGGACCACTTTATATGACTATTAACACTTATCTTGTACAAGGACACTTTATATGACTTAACACTTTATCCTTGCACAAGGACCACTTTATATTGACTATTACACCTTATCCTTGTACAAGGATCATTTATATTGACTATTAACACTTTATCCTTGCACAAGGACCACTTTATTGACTATTAACACTTTATCCTTGCACAAGGATCACTTTATATTGACTCTTAACACTTTATCCTTGTACAAGGACCCTCTTTATATTGACTATTAACACTTTATCCTTGTACAAGGACCACTATATTGACTATTAACACTTATCCTTGCACAAGGACCACTTTATATTGACTATTAACACTTTATCCTTGACAAGATCACTTTATATTGACTATTAACACTTAATCCTTGTACAAGGACACTTTATATTGACTATTAAACACTTTATCCTTGTACAAGGACCCACTTTATATTGACTATTAACACTTATCCTACACTTTATTCCTTGCACAAGGCACTTTATATTGACTAAACACTTTATCCTTGCACACAAGGCTACACGTATCTTTATATTGACTATTAACACTTTATCCTGCACAAGGGATCATTTATATGGACTATTAACACTTTATCCTTGTACAAGGATCACTTTATATTGACTATTAACACTTTATCCTTGCACAAGACCACTTTATATTGACTATTAACACTTATCCTTGACAAGGACACTTTATATTGACTATTAACACTTTATCCTTACAAGGACCACTTATATTGACTATAACACTTTATCCTGCACAAGGATCACTTTAATTGACTATTAACACTTTATCCTTGCACAAGGACCATTATATTGACTATTAACACTTTATCCTTGCACAAGGATCACTTTATATTGACTATTAACACTTTTATCCTTGTACAAGGATCACTTTATATTGACTATTAACACTTTATCCTTGCACAAGGATCACTTTATATTGACTATTAACACTTTATCTTTGCACAAGGTCATTATATTGACTATTAACACTTTATCCTTGCACAGGACCATTTATATTGATATAACACTTTATCCTTGCACAAGGACACTTATATTGACTATTACACTTTATCCTTGCACAAGGATCACTTTATATTGACTATTAACACTTTATCCTTGTACAAGGATCACTTTATATTGACTATTAAAACTTTATCCTTGCAAAAGACCACTTTAATATTGACTATTAAACACTTTATCCTTGCACCAAAGGACCACTTTATATTGTCGACATATATTACCTATACCTGTTTATCCATTGTACAGGACACTTGAGCCTTTTTTTCGGTCATCTTATATTGATCTACTATTAACAATTTTTTATATTATCTTGTTTTTTTGACAAGGAACACTTTATATTGACTATTAATAACACGGGGATTTTTTTATCCTTGCACAAGGACCACTGTATTTGTGATCTGCATTATACTGTGTCACTTCTTTATATGAAGCTATTAACACTTTTATGCCTGTGCACAAGGTCACCACAACCCCCACTTTACTCCCACTTTAAGACACTTAATTGACATAGTATGAACACGGTTTATCCTGTACAAGGACCACTTTTATATGATTACTATTAACACTTTATTGTTATCCTTGCAAGGATCCCACTTTTTTTAATTGACTTATTACACTTTTATATTATAATGTATTAGTAAATTTAACACTTTTTATCCTTGACAAGGACCACGTTTATGCCAGACCACTTGCAGCCAAACGGACACTTTATATTGACTATTAAACACTTTATCCTTGTACAAGGACCACTTTATATTGGACTATTAACACTTTTTATCCTTGTACAAGGATCACTTTATATTGACTATTAACACTTAATCCTTGTAACAAGACCACTTTATATTGACTAATAACACTTTATCCTTGCACAAGGACCACTTTATATTGACTATTAACACTTTATCCTTGCACAAGGACCACTTTATATTTACTATTAGATCCCAATCAATAAAGTTCCTTTCTGGTACGAATTGAAAGTGCCATGATGTCTTTGTTCTTGGGTTGTGTCTGTGAAGTGTGTGACATGTGGGCAGTGTGTGTCTGGTGCTTAAGTCCAGGTAATACAGGTATTTCCCATGTAGTCGATACCCCCCGACCGTCCCAGTTTGAATAAGTGGATGGGGCGTGTCTGGGATGTTGCGGTGGGAGGGGGAACGACATTCTAGGGTGTGGACAGTCTGTGTGGTGTCTGTAATGTTGTGGTGTCCAGGAGGCTTGGACATGACATTTGGTGTGGTCACGATATTTGGGGGCCTGGCCACGCTGTTTAAAAATGCGGGCGTGGCCTTGCCATTTAGGGGCATGGGTGTGGTGTTTGGGGGTGTGCCTGTGATGTTTGGGGGCATGGACAGGATGTTTGTGTATGTGGGAGGGATTGGGGAACAGACCTGGGATGTTTGGGGGGGTGGCCATGATGTATGGGGGCGGACCATAATGTTTTGGGTTTTTTGGGGAGGGTGACCACAACATTTGGGTGCCCGGTTGCGATGTTTAGGGGCGTGGCCTTGATGGTTGGGGTATGAGCAGTACCGTGATGTTTGGGGGTGTGGCAATGACACCCCCTTGGGACCTAACAAACCTGGAGATTCTCGTGTTCAGGACCCTCCTGGCTTTTTCGACTGCACCCTGGTCCCTAGCCCCTTGCCACTGAACCCTTGGAACAACCTTCGACCAAACTATCACTAGCTCCCTGAAAAAAGATCAGAACCTCAGCAGGTCCGCTTTCATTAAAAACAGTAAATCAGAGAGACGATTCCGGCACTGGTCGTTCCCAGGTGCAGGAATCACCAGGACCATGGGTCCCGGATCGGCTCTGCTAATCTGAACTACCTCCAATAGCACTTGCCATGGCCCCCAATCCCTTTCCAATATAACATTGCAGATTGGAATCCCAAGTTGCGTCTTCCAGGTCGAACTTCAGCTCTTTGTGCCGCCCAAAACAGGTAAGATTGCCCCACTAGCCAGACCGAAGGCTGCTGAACACCTATAAGGAAAAATTCAATTAATAGCCAGCTCAGGCCGAATGTAATGCGCGACACAGTTAGACCACCAGCGCCCCAGTCTGTGAACCCTCTCTTCCGAAAAACCCAAGGAATAAGCCTCCATTGCTGCCCCGATCCTAAATGAATGGGTCCCAAATTCCTTAGGTTGCAGACACAGTTTGCCAATTGCTTTCCTTAACACAGCCTCAAATTGAAACCTCAATAAAGGCAAAACATCATAGTGTGACAGGAAAGAAGAGGTGGGAGTCCTCAATGCAGCAGTTACTAATAGCCTGAACTGTGCATATAAATTCTATCAAGGCACAAGGCTAGGTAAACTCCCAAATGGGTTAGAGGTGCGCAAGGTAAAATGGAAAGAAAACAAGAGAAAAAGTACCTGGCACACTCCAAGAATCCCTTTATTTAGTATACAGTGGTGGGGAACACGTCAACTCTTTGGTGATACGAATGTGATGGTGAGGGGACCGGGGACCTTGAGAAGCTAAAGATAACCTTCTGGAAAAAACCCTACCCATCGGCAGGATCCTGCATGCAAAATTCAGTGAACCTAACACAGATTGCAGCTGTATCAAAATCACCTTCTTAACTTGAAGTAACCCAGAAATCCCATCTAACATGTCCTTCACCTTCCCAGCTGGTAATCTACACTCTGTCCTGATTGTGTCTATCTCTATCCCAAGAAAAGATAATATCGTAGTTGGGCCGATTGGGGGACCCCAAATGTCTCCATTAGAAAATGAAATGAACGTAATAAAATCTCACACTGAACTCAGTCTCCCGGTCCTACAAATAAGAAATCGTCTAAGTAGTGTATGATATTTGTAGAATTGGTTTTATAAGCTATCGCCCATTCCAAGCATGAACTAAGGGACAACCCATGGGTAAGCACCTGTCATAGTGGTACGTTCCGTCCAACTGACAACCCAACAAGTGAAAACATTCTGGATGGATTGGCAACAGGCGGAAAGCAGACTCTATGTCTAACAAAGCCCCTACCCCGGCCCTTCTTACTAAATGGATAGGCCTGCTGAAGGAAACATATGAAACCGATGATTCCTACTTGCTGATGCCGTCATTTACCAAGCTGCCCTTTGGATAAGAGAGATGACAGAATTAGGCGGAACTCCCCATTTTCTTTTTTGGCAACCAATCCCAAAGCAGAGACTCTTAAGTTGGAAAGGGCAGCTCAGCAAACAGGCCTGCTAAACGCCCCAACTTCACCTCAGACAAAACCTTTCCCCTCGCCACATCGGGCGCTTCCTTGACCGATTTTAAATTATGAGCAAACCTGGGAGACTGGGAAAACTCAAACGGAATTCTAAAACCATATTTAAAACCCCTTCTTGATGAGTCCTGCCACTACCTTCTCCGGATACACCTAGAGCCAGGGCTCCATTGCCCCCACGTAGTAATCTCTGTAGTGGGAGCGAAGCCTACGGCGGTCTCTCCTGCGGTATACCCTGCTCCTGTGCCTATGAGAATCGTCGCTGCTTTCATCCGAGGAGGAATACCTGTTCCTTTTCCTGCCATGCCTGTGGCTACTCTTCACCCCTCTAGGCTGGCTCCTGTCTCCTGATGCCCTTCTTTCCTCAAATTCCCTAATCCTCATTAGCACTGGGGTAATTCCCCCGATGGTGGACCTAGTGTCTGTGAACTTTGATCTCCATCGTCTGACACTTCCCCTTGCACTGCTACTTGAGCCTCCCTGGCTACATCCCCGTCGATGCTGCTGCTACAGCTGGTCAGGCTGTTCTCTGAATCCAAGAGGCATGGTCTCCTCTGCCCCTGTGCTTTCTTCAACCAGATGCTGAAGTGGGGACGGCAGGTGACACAGGTTCCACCTTCAACGCGGCCAACTGAGGGTGATGGACCTCTAGTTGTACCATCTGAGAGGTGTGTACTGTATTAAACGCTCTCAACAGGCCCTCAGTTGCAGCACGCCTTCTGGCAGTGCCTGCCTGTCTGGCCCGTGGCCCCTGCTGTCTCCTTGTGGCGCGTGGGGGACAGGGACTCAGGCGAGAGGGGGCAAAAGACCGGCATACAGGCCTACCCGCCATGTGGCTGGCCAATCTAGTGGTGGGCCTAGCCCCTGTATTCACATTTTGGGTGATTGGGGAGTCTGCTCCTAATAAGTCCAGCAGCCAACCTGCCCCCTCCGCAATGATGCTCTCCCTTACCCTATTCAGCATCTGCTCAGTCTCCTGATTAGCCATCCTGGCTTCACACTGCTTGCCTGCTGTTTTTATTGCCCTGAGAAGGCTGAATCTCCTGTCAATGTTAAACAAAATGGCGCTGATCCCTTGTGGCCGGCCCCTTTTATAGCCTAGCATGACATCATCCGTGATGTCACGCTCACGGATCTTGCAAGACACGCCGCGGCCAATCAGCGCTCACGTAATGACGCACTGACGTCATCAGCTTGTGCCGCGACCGGGACCCACGAGATCAACCTACATCTTCCAGCATCCTCGGTAAGGTTCCCACCACCCAAGGTCATATGCCCCACCTCCTACCACGGGCCAGAGCTAACAAACAGTGAGAACCATCTAAACAGATTGTGCTGATCTACCATGAAGTGTGTTGGAAAGTTTGTGCTACTCTTGGTCATTGTATCTGTTGTGAATTGGTACTGAGTTCTCTTCTTACATTGTTACAGTGTTTTAAAGTCAATGTTTTGTGTTCTTGTTTCAGCTTTAATAGTTTTCATTAGAAAGAGATGTGCATTTCTCGACACATTGTGACTTTTCTCTTTCCTCTGTTTGACAAAATGGGAGAGAATATGTAGAAAAACTAAGGCATTACACAAACTAACAATTTAACAAATATTGATACTTTCTATTAAACTGTCCCTTTAACAGTTGGATTAATATCTGCACCTCATCATGTGACATATAAACAATGGTGGTGCAAGTATTAGGATAAAACTGGCAACGTTGGTGTTCCACTGGCCGAACTTCCTAAAGTTGGGTTCGTTTTTGAACTTCCTAACTTCAGTAAAAGTTCTATACTTCGATAGTTTGAAAACGGACCTATTAAAATCAATAGGGGAAAATAGTTTAAAAGTAGCAATGGTAACTTACTGTTAATGGCTCTGGGACCTGGGAAATGGTCTGGGGAACACATACATATCATCAAAACTTGTTTAAATATTAACTTTCCTTATGGTCAGGGTATTTTCGGGCTTCCGCATTGAATTTTTGAGGGTTCCCGAAATGAAACTACACATTTGAGGGTTATCGCCATTTTCGAAGGTTACCGAACCCCTCATTCGAGGGTCATTGAGCACTAAAGTCGAGAGTTATCGCCGAATTCGAGAGTTATCGAATGCCGCATTCTAGTGTTATTGAGTACTAGAGGGCGATATCGATTTGGACGTTCGATAATTATCGAAAATGTGATTATTATCGGAAAGATCGGATAATTTAAATCTGGTATAGTTTAAATAGTTTGGTTCGAAGTTCAGGTCAAGATTATTTTCGAAGGATTACCGAAAATACCCCCATCCATTCGATAATCATCGGAAATGTGGTCTGAAGTCCTGAAATCCGAACGATCCGCCTGGTTTTGGAGCATTTGGATACTCTTCATCTGCATTTGCAGTAGATTTACAGGTACCCAGGGTAATGACCTAATCTGAACTCTCTCTTATAATATATAGTCCCACTTTATTGTCTGTCAATCATAGATTTATTTTTATATTTATAAAAGTGCCCAATCTAATAAATTCCTATTTATTGTAATATAACTGATCTACCGTTAGATCAGATTAAATACGGTTTTGTTTAAAGGAAAAGTGCTCTGTAAAATGAAGTTATGTTCAGTTGGAAGCTGCAGCTTTAAAAATACCGTCACCATATCCCCCCCCCCCCCCATGTCCCTCCTGAGCCTACCTTTGCAGATTGAAGGTTGCTGACATCTTGTCTCTGCTTAGCTGAATGTAATTACTGTAAATATTACTACGTGTAAGGCCATGTATAAAAACATTTGAAATAAGGTACGCTACCTACAGTGTAATATAAAGATATTACGCCACCGAGGAGTTTCATGACCCTATAGAAACTTTTATACAGGGCATGGAACTACGAGGTGAAGTAAATCCGTATATTACACTGTAGGTAGCGTATTATTTCTTTTAATACATAAGGACAGCCCAAAAAAACCCAGCACGGACACACTCTCCCCTACACTTCCACTGTCTCTCCCCTCCCCCTGTATTAGTCATTTATATAGCAATCCCTGTTTAGTGTATAAATAGTTAATTACTGTTTGTATTAAAAAGAGAAAGAAGGATCGAACATCGTCTGTCTATAATAAACAGGGCTTCCTATATAAATGACTGATACAGGGAGGGGGAGAGACAGGGGGAGGGGCAGTGAAATACAGGAAGTCACTCAGTGACATCACTGAGTGACTGTAATATAGATTCTCGCCACTGCACCACCCCATTCTAAATACCTAGCCTTATGTATTATAAAGACATACGTCCATCTAGCTCAACCTTCATACCCTACCCATAAGCTTCTAACAGTTACATAGTACATAGTATTTGGAGGTTGTATAAAACATACTTCCATCTAGTCCAACCTTTATCCCCTACCCATATGTCTGCTAACAGTTACATAGTAACATTGTATTGGAGGTTGTATAAAGACATACGTCCATCAGTCCCAACCTTAATACCTTACCCATAATGTCTGTCTAACCGTTACATGTAACATTGGTATTGGAGTTTGTATAAAACATACGTCCATCTAGTCCAACCTTTATACCCTACCCATAAGGTCTGTATAACATTACATAGTAACATAGTATTGGAGGTTGTATAAAGACATACGTCCATCTAGTCCAACCTTTATACCCTACCCATAATGTCTGTATACCAGTTACATATTAACATAGTATTGGAGGTTGTATAAAGCATACGTCCATCTAGTCCCACTTATACCCTACCCTAATGTCTGTATAACAGTTATATTGTAACATAGTATTAGAGTTGTATAAAGGCATACGTCCATCTAGTCCAACCTTTATACCCTACCCATAAGTCTGTATAACAGTTACATAGTAACATAGTATTGGAGTTGTATAAAGGCATACGTCCATCTAGTCCAACCTTTACCTACCAAATGTCTGTATACAGTTACATAGAACATAGTATTTGAGGTTGTATAAAACATACGTCCATCTAGTCCAACTTTATACCCTACCTAATGTCTGTATAAAGTTACATAGTAACATATCATGGAGGTGGAAGTTGTGTTATTGGTTCTCCTGAGCTCCCACAGTGCTTACTTGAATATCCGTTTTTGGTTCACTGTTCTGGGCCTACTATGGCCTCCAAGAGCCCTGGTCCGGAGCCTGGGCCTTCTGCTGCTAATCCTGGGGCCAAAAAACACCTTGAGCCTGGGATCCTGATTTGCGAGGCCCTGAAAACGGCCCTAACAGAGATATGTATCGCTATAAAGAAAAAGTTAAGATCCTTGAAGTAAGATTAAACAAAAAAGATCTTTGTGCTGGGATGTTTTCTACATCCAATCCCAAACCCAAGCTATATTTCTGCCATGGAAAAAGATTTGAGCTGCTTACCAGGAGGAGCAGGCCTTGGGAGATGAAATTGGTCCTATGCGGGGGCTTATACCCTGAGGATCGTTTCCAGGCAGAGAAGGAGAGCAAATGCGGGGGAATCACAGCTAAGGCCCACCTGCTGTTCTTTCAGTCTCCCCATGTGTCGGTGCAGGCAGGTTGAGGGTGCCTGGGGCCTCTGAAGGGAGTGTCTCGGTCACCAGTTTCCCCATCAGTAACACCTGGACAAAAGACAAGGAGAAAGAAGTGGACTGGGCTGTGGAAGATCCTAAATCCCCGGTTTGCTGAAGAAATAAAATGTCTGGAATCTCCCATAAAAGAGCAAGAACTGGAATTCTCCATGGATGAGAATCTGGCAAGAGAGGAAATAGGGGAAAACACAAGAAAGGAAAGAAAGTGTGGTTTCCAAATTTGTTTTCCAACCATGCGTGCAAACCCCTTTTTCCCATAACACCAAGTGCCTGGAGTCTACCACACCAAACATGGCTGAACATGTGGTTGGCGGCCATCTTGTCCTCCAGTGACCATCACACCTGGCAGCTACCAGTGCTCCATGCTCCTCCCTGACTGCCAAACCTGCCCGAAAGGAGAAGAGTCTGTCAGTGCGGCTGGTAAGGAACGTGCAGATAAAGTTCCCATATGTAAAGAGGCATCTTTAAGTTTCAGGGCAGTGAGAGGAAGTACCTGCAGCGGCCATTTGGTCCAAAGGCTGTGTCAGCTGGTTCTGGTGTTCCAGAGGCTGTGGTAACGGAAGGAGATGGATCTCGCAGTGGACCAATCAGCACAGATCCTGCTATTAGCACTGCACCTGAGGAAGCTAGGGAGGAGAGAGAGAGGGTCAGGAAAGCAGGAAGTGATCAGCTGGTCCCAAGCAAGTCCCGCGGCCATCTTGGTAGAGGAAGAGATCAGCAAAGACGTTTGCCCTACAGTTAAAGTCCCCAAGCAAGTTTCTATTGGGAAGAAGCGGTGGCAAGTTTAGGGAATCTAAAATCTTGGTTCCTAAGCTGAGATGGCGGAAGCTCTATGGGTGATCGATCCCCCCCAGTGTCCGGAGAGATGCGGCAGAGCCTGAGGCCAGCGGGATGGAGGTCCACCAATAGTGGTAAGTGTTAATCACCGGTCCCTGCTGGCCCAGCACCTTTTCCCTTTCCCCTGCTCCTGTGTGTCTGTCTCCCAATCTCCCTCTGTGTCACCCCAGTGTCTGTGTCCAAGGCTCCCCCTGTCCAGTCTGTGTCTGTCCCCCCTGTAATCTGCTGGATCATCGGTCCCATTGTGCAAAGTTTCAATCTGTTTCCGCTAAGCAACCTCCAGTTTCACCTGCAGGGACCAAACCTACACGATGCGTCCGCTGCCAGAGCCACTCATTACTGCCTACACGGAGGACTGTTCCTGTAACGCACAAACATCTGTGTTGGTAACATGTACATGGCGGTGGGGTAGAGGAATGTGGGTGAACTTGAAGTTGGGGAGGGCCCTCCCGGATGGCAGCAGGTGATTGACAGACTCCTCCTTGTTTGGGTTTGAGGCAGTGGACATCTTTGCCTTTATTTCTGGGCCCAGTCCGGGGAGTTTGTCATCAGCTTTTGTGTCCCCCCAAGGTCTGGATGAGTTTTGGAAAAGTATGACAGGGATCCTGCTTGGGATTGGCTTTCGGGGTGGCGGTTTCCCGGCCGGGGTGCGTGAGAGTGCCATAAAGGTCTTAATGAGAGCATTCCGCCCTCAGACCTCCGCACCTGGCTTGGGGATAACGCTCCGTCCAAAGCGACCTGTTTAAAAAACCTTGTGACAGTGGGAATTTGGGATGGTGGTTGGAGTGCGCGTTAAACTGAACACCGTCCGTAACGTTACCCAGCACATCCCGAATTCTCTGCCTTTAATCGCAGGATAGGATACAATGCTTCTACCCGGGCCAGCCGCGTCAGTGCTGGAAGTGGGCGTCGTTTCCGTCATCTTTTCATGTATGTGACAACTGAATTGTGCCCTATGCCTTGAGCTGGGGCACAATGCGAAAGACTGCCCTAACAGTGTCTGTTGCAACCTCTCGGTGATATGGGGCACACTTACACCTCTTGCCCGTCTCTTGGCAGCAAGTGCGCAAGAGTTTGCAGAGGAGATGGTAGTCTCGAGGAGTGAGCCTGATGTTGTAGCATTTGCTGGGGGAAGCAGTGACGCTGAGAATTCTCCTCGCATTGCTCTGGGGCCAAAAGAGTACCACCATGCCTGCGGAGCCTGTCACTGGTGACTCCACGGAAGCTCCCAGAGCAGGATGACCAAAAATATATCAGGGTCACCCAAACCCAAGCTCATTTCTGGACCTATTTATAAGCCCGAAAGCCAGGGTTCCAGATCCAGTCAAGGGGGGCTCTTGCCCAAATATCTCACCCAGTTGGTAACTCTGCTTCCAGATCGAAGGTCCTCCGCTGCGAAAGGGTGGGATGGAGTTTGGTGGGAAGTGGGAGGAGCAAGAGGAACAACCATTCCCAAATTGTCTATTCCGCTTAAAAATCCTTACTCTGTGTTAGGAGAGGACAGTCTGGAGGAAGAAATAGCGGGCTAGAGAGAGAATTAGCTAGAGAAACTCTTCTCCAGGATTTAATTTTTATAGACAATCAGAGGCTGAGCGTGTTGCCATCCGGCCTCTCAGCTAAGAGGGAAGGGTCCGATGAGAGGGAGGAGGGTAAGAGAAGGGTAATGAAAACCCCCCATAACTTCATTCACCTTGTAAATGCTGTGCCCCCTCCAATAGATGTTGCAACAATTAATGTTCCTCATCAAGTCTGATGTGCACGTAGCATGCGTTATTTTTTTCTCTCCCGTATTGAGGCAGACATTTTCTTTTTGCAGGAGACCCGGCTCAACCCACCCTTGGCTGAGATTCCATCGCGCCCAAGGGGCTGGTCCTGTGGACCGCCTTTTGGTCTCTTGCCGCCGAGCCTTACAGTGGAGTGGCTGTTCTTTAAAACAGATATGGTAACGGTCAACGGGTGATTGAAATCGAGATGGGACGCTGTCAGGCTTATGGATGTTTCTGGTGAACAGTTCCCGTCTGCGGCTAATAAATTTTATGGCCCCGACGAAGGCCGAGAGGAAGAATTGTTTACCAGAATAAAGCCTTTCTTTTTACAGCCCAGCCTGTAGTTTGGTGGGGATTTTAACACCATCGCGTAGCCAATGGACAGGAGGGCCAGGCTGGCGTTGGGGGTACGACAGACGTAATTTTGAATGGCTTAGTTAGAGAGGCATGTCTGGTAGATGTCAATTCGCCAATCTCCAGGCCTCACGGGTTACACTTTTCATAGAGGTAGTAGTAGTAGTAGTAATATAGGTTTTTTTTGTTAAAAAGGACTCTATTACATTCTCCTCTTGAGGTGAAGGCAGTTAGAGTTCTCAGATCACTGTTGTGGGCATGTCCTGAATATTCCAGAGGCCCCCTCGAGATGTAAGGGTTTCTGGCACCTCAATTCGACCATCTTGACGAGGAAATGTACTAAACATCTTTTTGGCCTCTTCAGGATCAGGAGTCCCTGAAGGATGTCGCCGCCAGTGGACGGAATGGGTGGAGATCACCAAAAAGAGGACCGCAACGACTCTTTCGAGCCTAGCGATTGATAATGACGAGTAATATCATGCCTATCTAAAACTTAAGAGGAAGTTGGATAGGCGGTTCTGATTGTGGTGACTTTTGGGAGATCACCAGGGTAAAGTCTCAGATAGGAGGTTCCAGTATGACCGGGCTGGCCTCCCTGATTTGAGAGATTATGGGTCACACCATTCTCCCGATCCCTATCAGTGCAGGGACTCCACGCTCGCAAATCGATTAGCGGTTTGCGGGGAGTGATGGGACCCTGGAGACATCTCCACAGCAGGTATCCTGTCGGTTGTTAGAGCTTTTTGCTGACCTCTTGTCTGAGGGAAGAGACTCAGCCAGGCCGGCTATCAACTTTTTGGAGCAGACTCCGTTCAGACAAGATCTGATATTCCTTGGATTCTTTGACAGGGGATACATCGTGGAGGAGGTGGGGGCAGCCATAGAAGGCCTTGCTGTTAAGAATCCCTGGGCCCGATGTGGCTCACGGCGGAGTTCTACAAGCCTTTTGTGATGTCCTGGCCCCCTAGTCTTGTGGAGGTTTTTTCGGACTCCCTTCTGAGGGTTCCTTCCCCCTCCATGAGGCTGTTCTGCTTTAGTTCTGCTGAAAGGTTGAGATTCTTTCCTATATTGAGAACTGGGCGCCCCATCGCTTTACTCAATCGGATAGGAAAATCTTGGCAAAAGTATTGTTCAATCGCCTCTTTGAGGTACACACCTGGTGCTTTCTCCCTCGCAGCACTGCACGGTTAAGGGTAGATCCACCTTTTCCGCAGTATTAGGGGTCCGGGAGGCCTAATGCGTTGCAGGTCTTTGAGTGTGGAAAATACCTTTTGTCACTGGACCAGTCCTAAGGCCTTTGAGAAGAGTGAATCACAAGTATCTCTGGAGTGCTGGGAAGATACGGTGTCCTGGGTTTCATCAATTGGCTCATGGTTTTGTATGAGGCGCTGAGAAAGCATTCCTTGTGATGGCTGGTTGGGGGAACCTTTTAGGGTCCTTCTGGGGTCAGGCAGGGTTGCCCGCTCAGCCCTCTGCTTTACGCCTTCGCCATAGATCCTCTATCAAGAGGTTTGATGGCAGGTGCTGGGGGGGTACCTGTCTGCTCGGGAGTTTCCTTGAAGGTAGCTGCCTATGCGGATGACATTACTCTGGTAGTCTCAAGCTCGACGAGGCGGTCGGAGGTGGCCGAACTGGTACAAGAGTATTCTGAGGCTTCAGGTTCCCTCATCAACAGGAACAAATGTGAAGCTTTCTGGATGGGAAAAGGGCGACTGCCTTTAACCTCCGAATCTTCCCTGAGCCTTCCCCCAAAATTAAGATCTAGGGATCACTTTGGCCCAGGTCGATTTCGCTGAGACAATTGGTGGTCTAGGTTGGAACTTGCTCTTCCAGGGTGGATCAGTGGAAGGGGAGACCATACACTCTAGTGAAAGGGTTTCATTGATCAAAGCTTACCTGGTCCCCTTTTCTGTATGTAAGTAAGCTGTGTGCCTTTTGCCAGAGAAGTACATGCAAGAATCAATGTTTTGTTTTCCTGCTTTTTATGGGGAAACCAAGAACCTAATCAAAAGGACTGTCGCCTACCGGCAAAGGAAGGAGGGAGGGTTGGGCATGCTCAACCCTGTCGTGTCTTTGTGAACATTTGTTAATACAACTTTGCAAACCTCCTCGAAGAAAGCCTCCTTTGTGGGTAGAGATTTTTAAGAGCTGGGTCACTCCATTTCTGGGTCTTGGATGAGGGCGGCTGGAAAGAGTTGCGGCGAATCATCGAGGTCCCTCTCCCCTCCTATGTGGCAGGACCCTGAAAGCCATGAGGAAAGTGGCAAGTGGGAATGGAGAGAAATTAGATCCTCACCTAGAGGGACATCGACCAGAGGTCTTGTCTTCCTATTTCCATGAGCCGCGGTCTTAAAAGACTGCCCAAGCATATATTGAGTATAGGCTCTCTTTAGTGTGGTGTCCCCAGGGTTTCCCCGAAGTTTAGATATTGCATTGGCGTTCCTTCCATGGAAAACTCTATGTAGAGGCAGTGGATAGTAGGCGCCGCAATGACCGAATGTGTCCCCGGAGAGCTGCAGTGGTCTTGAGGAACAATGGACACTTCCTGCTATTGTCCTTTTAACATAGAATTTTACAAAAGGGTGTCCAGAAAGTTGGGTTATCCCTGCCTCTCAGGTATGTCATACCAGGGATGGGCTTATGGGTTGTCTCAAAGGATGCAAGTATTGAGTTACACCTTTTCGAGAAGCAATAGTAAAATTCACACGTGGAGTGCACGGGCCAAATTTCAATAGGCATAAAGTCCTCCTGTGAGAGTGGTGGTTCCAACACCTGGGGGAACTGGTTTAAGGTGAAGGCTCGGGGGGAGAAACGAGGATGAGTGAAGGGAGTGGTCAACTCTGTGGAGAGGCCTGTACCTTGAGCCCCTGAGGGGTCCATGATGTTTCTTGGTGGTGGTTTTTCCTGTCTTATCACTTGCCCTTTTTTGCCCTAGGCCCTTTGTGTTTTTTGCTGGCTCATGCATCCAGGGTGAGTAGTTTCACTTTGCCCTTCAAGTGTCTAAGTGCATTAGAATGTAGATTTATCCTTAGTAGGTTTCTACGAAGAGCCAAACGATTCTTGTTTTGATGTTTCTTTTCGTGTTAGGTTTAATATGTTAAATGTTAGTTTTATATGTTATAATGTTAGTTTTAATATGTTGTAATGTTAGGTTTAATATTTGTTTCCTGTTTGCCTCGTTGTATGGATGTGGAATAAATGTGGTTTATACTGAACAAGTCAACTTATGTTTTCCTTTTTTCTGCTGTAAGATATTTTAAGTTATGCGGATATGCAACGGTTGTCTATCCCCTCATCATCTACTTGTAGGTGTAGTGACAGGGTTAGTATATTAGAGTGTAGGTAGGCGGTCTCGGTTTTATTTTGTTTCTTTTTTCTCTGAGGTAAGAGTTGATTACTTTTCTCTCATTGAGATCGATTTTAGTTGACTTTTTAAGAAAGATCTGAATACGATTGTTTTTATTTTGTTGTCTGCTAAGACTTTTTATTCCTTTGGACTGGACTTTTCTTCTCGACAAGAGACTTTTTATTTTTAGCCCAAGTCCAATTATGGCTATGTATTGTATTGTTTGTTTCAAGTTTATTGTTTATGCATATTTGGTAGCATTGTTTTAATAAACTTCACTATATATAAAGGCATATGTCCATCTAGTCCAACCTTATACCCTACCCAGAATGTCTGTAGAACAGTTACATATAACATAGTATTGGAGGTTGTATAAAGATATACATCCATCTAGTCCAACTTTATACCCTACCCATAATGTCTGTATAACAGTTGCATAGTAACATAGTATTGGAGGTTGTATAAAGATGTACGTCCATCTGGTCCAACCTTTATACCCTACCCATAATGTTTGTCTAACAGTTACATAGTAACATTGTATTGGAGGTTGTATAAGACATACGTCCATCTAGTCCAACCTTATACCCTACCCTAATGTCTGTATAACAGTCATGTAACATTGTATTGAGGTTGTATAAGACATACTCCATTAGTCCAACCTTTACCCTACCCATAATGTCTTGTACACCAGAACATAGTACCATATATTTGGAGGTTGTATAAAGACATTGTCCATCTAGTCCAACCTTTTATACCCTACCCCATAATGTCTGTATAACATTATTACTAGTAACCATAGTATTGGAGGGTTATATAAGACATAGTCCATCTAGTCCAACCTTTTTACCCTACCCATAAGATCTGTATAACAGTTACATAGTACATAGTCATTGAGGTTATATAAGACATAGTCCATCGTAGTCCAACCTTTATACCCTCCCATAAGTGTTCCTGTATACCGTTTACATAGTAACATAGTATTGGATGGTTGTATAAAGACTATGTCCATCTAGTCGCACCTTAATACCCTACCCATAATGTCTGTATAACAGTTACATAGTAACATAGTATTGGAGGTTGTATAAAGACATACGTCCATCTAGTCCAACCTTTATACCCTACCCATAATGTCTGTATAACAGTTACATAGTAACATAGTATTGGAGGTTGTATAAAGACATACGTCCATCTAGTCCAACCTTGTTGGACTGGATGTCTTATGTCATCTCCTCCATTCCCTTTATTAATTTAGTTGGCCTTCTCTGAACCCTTTTCATTTCCAAGGTGTCCTTTTTTTGCACTGCATTTTCCAAATGAGGCCTTCCTGGTTGTGATGGAGCATCAGGGGTCTTTAATACCTTTATATAATTCATTCTATGTAAGGGAGAGAGTGGTGCTTAGACTTTAATAAATAATACAATATTGTTTCATCCAGGCAGCACCTCTTCTGGTGTTATATTCTAAGTAAAATGTACCAAGCTCACTGTTGGGAACATGCAGTTAGTTTTTTTAACCACAAGATGGCGCCATGGGTAAAACACCTTAGATTGCCTTGTTCAATATGATTGGCTGCTGGTTGAAGGTTGCACATTTACACTTTTAAAATAAATTGGGAATAAATACAGCAGCCTTAGCCCACTTAAGCTTGATACACACCATAGGCCCCTCTGTGGTCGCAGGGTCTGCTCCCCTGGTGGTATTTACACCCTTGCTAAAGGAAGTAGGAGTCACTACTCCTACCTCCATTTCTTACCTCTGGACCTCTGGCTGTGGCAATAGGAGTGAAAATTACTACCCACCTGGGTAACCCTCACACCTACCTTCCATATATTGTGTTTATTTATAATGATGTTTTAAACTCCAGACTAGAGATGGGCAAAACCATTGGCTGGCAAGTTTTGTGAAACAGAAAGTTTGCTGGGGAAATGCAAAAAAGAGTCCCTGTCCATTTTATTTACTTGTATGGAGCAATTTACCTGAATGAACACATGAGGGAGCTGGAAGTACAATAAACTACTAGATACTTCTACTGTATGTACAGTATGGGGATATGTTTCTTTTCATTTCACAAGGATGGATAGATAGATGGATGGACTGATGGATGGATGATATATAAATATTATTATTATGGATTTATATAGCACCAATATCTTCTGTAGCGCTTTACAATTCCATGTATACATTCACATCAGGCCCTGCCCTGAAGAGCTTACAATCTAATCACATTCATTTGACACACACAACCTATCATTCTTTATGAATGTCTTTATGATTGTGGGGGAATACCGTTCCGGTATGGGGTCTGGGGTCCTGCGGCTCAACTTGGGACCCCCTCCCAGGTCCTTAGAAGGACTATTGTGGCCCTAGGAAGGGCCTTTTGGGGCTTAAGTGGACCCCCAGCTCCAAACCGGGCCCCCCCTCCCGGCACTTTGTTGGGGGTCCTGCAGCTTGAAACAAGGACCCCCATTGGATCTTAGAAGAGCCCTTGTGGCAACTGTGGCTGCCATTGACACCGCTGATGCTGGCTACATCAACGTCACCGGTGTTGCCAACATCTTGATCCGAAGTCTTCTTTCTTCCTTCTTCTTTCTTCCTTCTTCTTTCTTTTGCCATCACTGTGATGAAATCTGAGTTCCTCGGGGGTGGCACCTCTTATATAGGTTTGCTGAAGGACCAAATCCAATTGTGATTGTTAATATTTCAATGCTTGCAATCATATGATCCTACATTAACCAATCATATTGATCATATTTGAATAATATGATTGGTTAATGTGTTAACGGCTTGTTCGGAAAACCCAAACTAGTTTGGATAGTTCAAGTTCGTCCAAACTCATAAAGTTCAGCCCAAACTCGGGTTCGGGTCCATCACTAATCTCCATATATATTCCCAAGAGCAGCTACAACTGACAGAGTCGCCACTAATTTTTAGTAGGAGGCCAACGACTACGTTTCACTGGAGAACATTGTCCTCACTGGTGACTCACCCACCCACCTACAGGCCTATTCTATAATATCCCATGGTGTTAATATGTCTCAACCAATCAGATAATTCCTTTTTACTGGTCTACTACAGTTAAGATAGGTACACACAGTACCGATAAAGCCCCGATACCATTGGATCCACGGTATCGGGGCTTTATCAGTACTGTGTGTGCCCAGCTTTCCTGAAGAAGTGCGTGGCCACCGAACGTTCAGGTCGGGCATACGGTCGTTCTGGGAAGGGAAAATTTTCCTCTGCCTCGGTAGTCTCCCTATAGGGGGGTCGGCCACAGTCAAGGGAAAGACACAGTCCCAAGCATTCTCCCTATGCTGTGTATATGATGTGTATATGCTGTGTATATGATGTGTATATGCTGTGTATATTCTGTGTATATGATGTGTATATTCTGTGTATATGATGTGTACATGATGTGTATATGATGTGTATATGCTGTGTATATGATGTGTATATGCTGTGCATATAATGTATATATTCTGTGTATATGCTGTGCATTTGCTGTGTATATGATGTGTATATGCTGTGTATATGCTGTGCATATGCTGTGTATATGATGCTGTGTATATGCTGTGCATATGCTGTGTATATGATGCTGTGTATATGCTGTGCATACGAGGTGTATATGATGATGTGTATATGATGTGCATATGGTGTATATATGCTGTGTATATGCTGTGTATATGATGTGAATATGCTGTGCATATGATGTGCATATGATGTGTATATGCTGTGTATATGATGCTGTGTATATGCTGTGCATATGCTGTATATATGGTGTGTATATGCTGTGTATATTCTGTGTATATGATGCATATATGATGTGTTGATATATTGATGTGTTGATGTATATGATGTGTATATTCTGTGTATATGTGTATATGCTGTGTATATGCTGTGCATACGCTGTGGATATGATGTGGATATGCTGTGGATATGCTGTGGATATGATGTGTATATGATGTGTATATGCTGTGGATATGATGTGTATATGATGTGTAAATGCTGTGTATATGATGTGTATATGCTGTGGATATGCTGTGTATATGATGTGGATATGCTGTGTATATGATGTGTAGATGCTGTGGATATATTGTGGATATGATGTGCATATGATGTGTATATGATGTGTTGATGTATATGATGTGTATATGCTGTGTATACGATTTGTACATGCTGTGTATATGATGTGTATATGCTGTGGATATACTGTGGATATGATGTGTATATGCTGTGTATATGCTGTGGATATGATGTGTATATGATGTGTACATGCTGTGTACATGATGTGTATATGCCGTGGATATGCTGTGTGTATGATGTGGATATGCTGTGGATATGATTTGTACATGCTGTGTATATGATGTGGATATGATGTGTATATGCTGTGTATATGATGTGGATATGCTGTGTATATAATGTGTATATGATGTGCATATGATGTGTATATGCTGTGTATATGATGTGGATATGATGTGTATATAATGTGTATATAATGTGTATATGATGTGAATATGCTGTGCATATGATGTGCATATGATGTGTATATGCTGTGTATAAGCTGTGTATATGCTGTGCATATGCTGTATATGTGGTGTGTATGTGCTGTGTATATTCTGTGTATATGATGTATATATGATGTGTTGATATATTGATGTGTTGATGTATATGATGTGTATATTCTGTGTATATGCTGTGCATATTCTGTGCATATGGTGTGGATATGCTGTGGATATGCTGTGGATATGATGTGTATATGCTGTGTATATGATGTGTATATGATGTGTATATGTGTATATGCTGTGTATATGCTGTGCATATGCTGTGGATATGCTGTGTATATGATGTGGATATGCTGTGTATATGATGTGTATATGCTGTGGATATATTGTGGATATGATGTGCATATGATGTGTATATGATGTGTTGATGTATATGATGTGTATATGCTGTGTATACGATTTGTACATGATGTGCTATGCTGTGTATATGCTGTTATATGATGTGTATATGCTGTGGTATAGATGTATGTGTGTAATGCTGTGGTAAGTGTTTATTGCTGTTATATGCTGTGGAGTAGTGCTGTGTGTCTGATGTGGATATGCTGTGGATATGCTGTGGGATATGATTGCTATGACATCTGTGTATATATGCTGTGTATATGATGTGTATATGTATGATGTGTATATGCTGTGTATAATGATGTGGATATGATGGGATATTGCTGTGTATATGATGTTAATATGATGTGTATATAGATGTGTATATATGTGGATATGATGTGTATGCGTGATATGATGTGGTATATGATGTCTGTAGATGCTTGTATCTGATGTGATATGATGTGTAATCTGTGTACATGATGTGTATATGCTGTGTATAATGTGTATATGATGTGTATGATGTGTAGTGCTGTGTAGTGCGTGTATGTGATAGTGATATGATTTGTAGATGATGTGTATAGCTGTGTATATCTTGTATCTGATTTGTCTATGTCTGTGGATATCTTGTGTCTATGTGTATATGATGTGGATATGCTAATGGATATGATTTTGTACATGCTTGTGTATATAATGTGTATATGATGTGTAATGTGTGTTATGATGTGTATATGAATGTTCTATTGATGTGTACTGATGTGTACTATGCTTGTGTATGTGATTGATAGTGTATATTTGTAGGATATGGCTATGAGATAGATTTACATGCTGTGTATATAATGTGTATATCTGGTGTATATGATTGGATATGATGTGGATAGCTGTGTATATGAGTGTATAAATGCTGTGTTATGATGTGTATATGAATATGTATTGATTTGTATATGCTGTGGATATGCTGTGTTTACTGTATGGTGGATATGATGTGGATATGCTATGAGATTATTGAATGTTAATGGGTACATGGTATATGGTTAACTGATATGGTTAGGTGATGGTAATGTGTGGATGCTATATTTGTACATGATGTCATCTATGTATTGCTGTGTATGATTTGATATGAGTGTTGCTGTGTATATGATTGTGGATATGAATGTGGATATGAATTGGATATGATGTTTAATGATTGTTTAAAAACACTATGCTGTGCATAGATTGCATATGATGTGTACAGTATGCTGTGGTAATAAGCTTTGTATATGCTGGGCATATCTTAATCTATGGTTGGGATGGCTGTGTCATAAATTCTGTGTATATGAATGTATATATAGATGTGTTGATATAGTCGATGTGTATGATGTATATGATGTGTAAATCCTGTGTATATGCTGTTGTATATATCCTGTGCATATTGTGTGCTATGATGTGGATATGCTGTTATAAATCCTGTGTATATACTGTGTATATATTGTGTATATTATGTTATATGATGTGTATTTGATGGGTGTATTCCTGTGGTCCATATGCTGTGTAATTGCTGTGGCATATTCTGTGTCTATATGATGTGGAATATCGCTATGTACATGCTGGTATATACTGTGTACTATGATGTTATATGATGTGTATATGATGTGGATATGAATGTGGATATGATGTGTATAGCTGTGTATCTGATTTTATATGATGTGTATCGATGTATATTGCTGTGTATATGCTTATGCTATGTGGTGTATATGAATGTGGATTGACTGTGTATATGATGTTGATATATGTGTGGATCTATTGTGGAATATGTATGTGCATATGATGCTGTATAGGATGTGTTGATGTATTAGATGTGATTGTATGACTATTACTGTGTTATACGATTATGTATATGCTGTGTAATTTAGTAATTGTGTAAGTGCTGTTGTATAATGTCTAGTTTATATTAGTGTTATCAGAGGTGTATATTATATGTGTATTGCCTGTAATGATTGTATATGGGCTAGTGTTCATATGTGTTATATGCGTGCTAATATATATTCTCTTATATTATGTGCTATGCTGCGGCAACTTTGCTTGTATACTGATGTGTATATTTGTGTATATACTGTATATGCTGTGTAATATGCTGTGATATGCTGTGTATAATGCTGTGTGTATATGCTGTGCAAATGCTAGTGTATATGAATCTGTGTTCTGCTGTGCATACTGGCGGTGTAATGATGATGTGTATATGCTGTGTTAAGATTATCTGGTCATATGGTTTATATGGCTGTGTAATCTGCTGTTGAATATGATGTGAATATGCTGTGCATAAGGACTGTGGCATATGATGTGTATATGCTGGAATATATGTGGAGTAATGACTGGGCTATATGTTGTGTTAGATCGGATGTGTTATGCTGTTTATGATTTTTACAGTGCTGTGTTCTATATGTTATATGCTGTGGATATATCTGTTGGATATGATTGGATAGATGCTGTGGATATGATTGGTACATGCTGATGTAACTGATGTGTATCTGCCGTGGATATGCTGTGTATAGATTGTAATGTATGTGGATATGCTGTGGATATGATTTGTACATGCTTTATATGATGTGTATTGAGTGTGGAGTATAGACTGTATATGCTGTGGTCTGCTGTGTATATAATGGGTAGTATAGGATATGTGTAATATATATGCATATGATGTGTATATGCTGTGATATGAATGTGGATTGTGTGGATATGATGGGTATATAATGTGGTTATATGCTGTGTATGATGTGTACATATCCGTGCATAGATGTGTGCATATATGTGTGTAGATGCTTGTGTATAGGATGCTGTGTATATAGCTTGTGTATATGCTATTGCCGTATTCTGTATATATGGTGTGGGTATGTGCTTGTGTACTAATTCTGTGTCATAGGATGTTATACTGGATTTGTTGATTATGTGTGTTTGATGTAATTAGAAAATGTGTATATTCGGTGTATTGCTGTGCATATTCTGTGCATATGATGTGATTATGCCTGTGGATATCTGTGGATATGAGTGTCATTTCTGTTATATGAATGTGATCACTGATGTGGATATGCCTGTGTATATCGTGGATATATTGTGGATTGATGTTGCATAGAAGGTGTTATGATTGTTTGATGTAATATGAATGTTATAGCTGTGTAAACGGATTTGTCCATGCTGTGTATATGCTGTGTTATGCTGGGATTATGCTGGGGATTACCTGTGGATATGATTGTTGGATTCTATGTGGATCTGATGTGGTATATGCTGTGTAACTACTGATGTGTACTATGTGTGTAAAGATTGTACAATGCTGTGTACATGCTGTGTACATGATTGTATGATGCTGTGGATATGCTGTGTGTAGTATGTGTAATCATGCCCTGTGTATATCTGTATGGATATGATGTGGATATTCTTTGAATCTATGCTGTGTATATGAGTGGATATGAAATTGTGGATTATTATGTGGATCATGATTGTAATATTCTGTGTATATGAATTGGAATGCTGTGTATATGATGTGTATGCTGTTTGATATTATATGAAGTGGATGATTTGATATGATTGTATAGTGTATATTATGTGATATGATGTTATATGTGTTGAATAGCTGTGTATATATGTGATATGATGTGTATAATGCGTGGTATGATGTGATATGATTGTATATGATTGTGTATTGTTGTGTATATGATGGTGTATTGCTGATATGATGTGGATATGATGTGTATATGACTGTGTATTGAATGTGTATATGCTGTGTTATGATGTGCACTATGATGTGTATATGATGTGGATCATGGTGTCTGTATCTATCTAGATGCGGTGTATATGATGTGTATATGATGTTGTGTATATGATTGTAGGCTATGATGTAATAATGATGTGCATATGATGTTGTACTATGACTGTGTAGATGTTAGTTTATATGATGTGTATATGATGTGTATATGTTGTGTATTGATGTGTATATGCGGTGTGATATGTTGTGTATATGTGTGTATTATCGGATGTTGGTATATGCTGTGTATATGATGTGTGTATGATGTGGTATGTTGTGTATATGATGTGTATATGCTGTGTATAGATTTGTCATATGATGTTATATGTGTGTATATGTGGTGTATGGGATGTGGATAGTTGTGTTGTATATGATGTGTATTGCTGTGTAATGCTGTGGATATCTGATGTGGTATAGCCTGGTATATGTTGATATGATGTGTATAGCTGTGTAATATGCTGTGGATTGATGTGGATATGATTGTATATGCTGTGTATATAAATGTGTTATGATGGTGTATATGATGTGGATATGATATGTGGATTGCTGTGTATCTGATTGTGTATAGGCTGTGGTAATGCTGTGTTGAATATGAATGTGTATATGATGTGTATATGCTGTGTATATGATGTGCATATGATGTTTGCTATATGATGTGTCTATGCTGTGTATATTGATGTGTATATGAATGTGGATATGAAATATTATAATGATGTGTTATGATTGTGATATGATGTGTCTCATGCTGTGGATATGTTCCTGTGGGTATGTGTTCTATGTGCGGGTGTACTGTGTAATGTGTTATGGATGTGGGATATGAGTGGTTTGCACTGTTTATAATGTGTATATGCTTGTTATATGATTGTGTTATTGTGGATATGCTGGATATGATGTGTTGTGTATGCTGTTATCTTATGTGCTTGGGATGTCTATATGATGGTGGACTATGATGTGGATATGATGTGTTATGTATGTGTATTGCTGTGTATATGTGTGGATACTGGCTGTGGATATGATTTGTACATGTGTGTTTTATGCTGTATATGCTGTGTATAGTGCTGTGTATTGATGTGGATAATGCTGTGGATATGATGTGTATATGCTGTGTAGATGCGGTGTATAGATGTGGATATTTTGTGTATATGATGTTATCATGCTGTGTAGATGAGTGGATATGATGTTGTATATGAGTGGATGATTTGGATATGCTGTGTATGATGTGGATATGATGTGTGTATGAATGTGTATATGATGTGTATATCGTGGATTATGTATTGTTATGATGTGGATATGATATGTATTATGTGTATTGTGTGTAAGTGCTGTGTGTATGGCTGACTGTATGTGGATATGATTGGATATGATGTGGATATGATGTGTATATGTGTGGATATGATGTGTTATGATAGTGTATATGCTGTGTAATGATGTGGATATATGTTGGATTGTGTGTATATGCTGTGTATATGTATGTGGATATGAATGTGTTATGAGTGATATGTTGTATATCTGTGTATATGATTGTGATATGCTGTGTATATGATGTGGATATGGTGTAATGCTGTGGATGATGATTGGATATGAAGTGTATACTTTGTGTATAGCTGTGGTATATTTGCTCTGATATATGGGATATGTTGTGTATATGATGTGTGATGACTATGATGTGGAGTGATGTGATGTATATATGTTGTATATGCTGTGTATATGTGTGATATTGATGTGGATATGATGTGTATATATGTGATATGATGTGTATATGCTTGTGAGATTGATGGAATATGGATATATTGTAGATGTGGTATTATGATGTGGCTATGATGGTGATATATGGGATGTGATATGATGTTGGTATGATGTGTGTAATGCTGTTGTCATTATGTGATAGATCGTGGATATGCTGAGTGTAATATGCGATCGCCTGTGTCTGATGATGATGCTGATGGATTGAGGTATAGATGTGTATATGCTGTGGTCTTAGATGTGAGGATATTGATGGGATATGATTGACATGCTGTGTATATGAATTGTGTATCTGTGTATGGTTATATGATGTGGATTATGATGTGAATAGCTTGTCTATGCTGTTATGAATGTGGATATGATGTGGTCTATGATATGATTCTGAATGATATGTGTGATATGATTTGGGATATGATGTGTATATGCTTGGTTGATGAGTGTGGAATGCTGTGTTATTCATGGATGTATGCTGTGATATGATGTGATATGATGTGTCTATGATGTGTATATGCTGTGTATAATGATGTGGATATGCATGTTTATATGATTGGATGATGTGTATGATGTTATATGTGTACTATGCTGTGTATTGTGTGATAGGGTGAATAGCTGTGGTAATCTGAGTTGTGTATATGATGTGTTGTCTATATGATGGATGTGGTTGTATAGATGTGGATCATGATGTGTATATTATGTGTATATGATGTGTATATCTGAGTAGCTGTGTATATTGTACTGTGTATATATGTGGTATGATTGTATGGGTGATATGCTGATTGATGTGATATGAGGGTATGAGTGTAGATGTGTATATGATGTGTATGCTTTATGATGTTGGTATGAGTAGTATTGCTGTGGTATATGTGGGATGATATGTGTTATGTTATGATGTGGATAGGGTGGATTATGTGTGGATATGTTGTGTGTTCTGACTGTGTATATCTGATCTTGTATTCACTGTGTAGTGTCTGACTGTGTGAGATCGAATGTGGATGATGGTTATGGATTGATGTGTATATGCTGTATATGATGGTGTATATGCTGAGTTGTGTATATGAGTGTAGTATATGGTATGTGAAGCTGGTATTGGGTATGTGTTCCGATTGCTTCTGATTGATATGGTGGCCATGCTGTGTTTGATGTGGATATCTGTGTCTATGATGGGTGAATGCTTTCGTAGATGTGTGCTGATGTGTGATATGCTGTGGATATGGGTGGATATGAGGGTATGTGTGTATTGCTGTGGATTGATGTTGGTGGATATGGAATGTGTATGATGTGTGTTCTGATGTGGTCTTGTGTGATCATGCTGTGGTATGATGCTGTTTGGTATCGATGTGTTATGCTGTGTTGTATGATGTGTATATGATGTGGTCTGATGTGTATATGCTGTGGATATGATGTGTATATGATGTGAATATGATGTGTATATGCTGTGTATATAATGTGGATATGATGTGTATCTTGCAGATCCTGTCAAACATCTGGCATGTGTGTACCCAGCTTTAGAAAACATTTGATAACATCTGATTGGTTACTGCAGATTAGGAACAGGGGCAACATTTTGCACCTCCAATTAAAAAAGCCCCTTTCTCCACAGTGTCCTAGAACTACTACCAGAGCATTTCAGAAACGCTCCTCTATGTATTTAGGTGTTGTCAAAGGTTTTGAGTTTGATTCTGACACCTACTATTTGCATAAAAACCTACAGTATCGTGTTGTATGATGTCATACGTTTCATCGTAATTAGTATGGTTTTCGCTTTCACAACTAAAATCTGAAAATCGCAATGTAAAGATTTTATACTTTAGTCCAAGATCTGAATGACTGTTCCTCACTAAACCTCCCCAGGCCACTATAAGTAGATCATCTACCTCATTTCTGGAAATGACTTGTTCAACCTGTTAAACCTCCACCCACATCAGACAGATCGGAAGTGAAGTGTTGGCTGGTTATCATGGGAATTAAGGTTATCTTTAATTAAAGTAAACTATGTGATCGATATTGATTGCTATTTTATGATAACGTCATTTTATAAATATCGTCCGTAGTCTTTATTACTATATCTTATAATAATAAGCATCTTATTTCCCAAATATATTTCTTAGCTGTAACCTTTATAACTGACAATCATGTGGGTCAAACACATATGTATCTTAAATGTAGATGTAATGTGGGTTCGAACAGAACCTGGTTTCGAATCGAATCTGAGGGTTTCGCAGTCCCGATGAAACTTTCGGAACTCCCGGATTTTACGGAACCCGGATTTTTCAGAATTTTCAATTTTTATCAAAAATAGACAATTATTGAAAATCGAAAATAGAAGATTATGGAATTCGAAAGCCGAAAATAACCCTTGAATATAATGATCGATTTCGGTAACCCTCGAAAGTTATGATTGATTTCGTTAACCCTCGAAAGTTATGATCGATTTCGGTAACCCTAGAAAGTAATGATCGATTTCGGTAACCCTCAAAAGTAATGATCGATTTAGGTAACTCTTGAAAGTAATGATCGATTTCGGTAACCCTCGAAAGTAATGATCGATTTCGGTAACCCTCGAAAGTAATGATCGATTTCGGTAACCCTCAAAAGTAATGATCGATTTAGGTAACCCTTGAAAGTAATGATCGATTTAGGTAACTCTTGAAAGTAATGATCGATTTCGGTAACCCTCGAAAGTAATGATCGATTTCGGTAACGCTCGAAAGTAGTGATCGATTTAGGTACCCCTCAAAAGTAATGATCGATTTCGGTAACCCTCAAAAGTAATGATCGATTTCGGTAACCCTCAAAAGTAATGATCGATTCGGTAACCCTCGAAAGTAAGCGCGCATTTGGACCCTCGAAAATTAATGATCGATTCGGTAAACCCTCGCAAGTAATGATCGATCGGTAAATCATCGAAAGTAATGATCGATGCGGAAAACTCGAAAAGTAATGACGATTTCGGGAACCCTCAAAAGTAATGATCGATTAGGTAACCCTCGAAAGGAATGATTGATTCGGAACCCTCAAAAGTAATGATCGATGTTCGGAACCCTCGAAATAGCGTCGATTTTGGAACCCCGAAATACTGATCGATTTCGGTACCCGTCGAAAGTATAGTAATGATCGATTCGGGCAACCCGCGAAAGTAATTCGATTTTGTTAAACCCGCAAAAGTAAGATCGATTTAGGTAACTCTCAAAAGTAATGACGATTCGGTAAACCCATCGAAAGTAATGATCGATTTCGGTAAACCCGAAACGGAATGATAGATTTCGGTAACCTTGAAGTTTACAAGTAATGAGCGATTAGGTAACTCTTGAATGTAATGATAGATTTCGGGAACCCTCGAAAGTACGACCGATTCGGATTTAACGCTCGAAGAGGATCGATTAGGACACTCAAAAGACATGACGATTTCGGTAACCCTCAAAAGTAATGAGTCGATCGGAACCCTCAAAGTGAATGATCAGATTTCGGTAACCCTCGAAGTAGCGTGCGATTTTGGTAACCCTCATATGATATCGGTAACTCGAGTATACGATCAGGATACCTGCGAAGTAATGGATCGATGCTTGTAACTCCTTCGAAAGTAATGACGAAACCGCGAACATTTATCCGAATCACCTCAAAAGAAATGATCGATTCAGTAAACCCTTCAAAAGTATGACTATTCGGAACCCTCGAACGTAATGACGATTCTTCACCCTCAAAAGAAATGACGATTCCGTGAACCCTACAAAAGTAGATTTCGGTAACCCTCAAAAGTAATGATCGATTTCGGTAACCCTCAAAAGTAATGATCGATTTCGGTAACCCTCGAAAGTAGCGCTCGATTTTGGTAACCCTCGAAATTAATGATCGATTTCGGTAACCCTCGAAAGTAATGATCGATTTCGGTAATCCTCGAAAGTAATGATCGATTTCGGTAACCCTCGAAAGTAATGATCGATTTCGGTAACCCTCAAAAGTAATGATCGATTTCAGTAACCCTCAAAAGTAATGATCGATTTCGGTAACCCTCGAAAGTAATGATCGATTTCGGTAACCCTCAAAAGAAATGATCGATTTCGGTAACCCTCAAAAGTAGCGCTCGATTTCGGTAACCCGAAAATGAGGATTATGAGGAAAGATAGTTTTAAAATAAGTGTTGGTTCTATTTACCATTTCCCAGGTCTGTGTGTCATTTACAGTAACCTACTATTACTATTTGTCCCTCAAAATGGTATACCCTACCCATAATGTCTGTCTAACGTTACTAGTAACATAGTAATTGTCGGTTTGTATAAAGACATTTACACTAAGTCCAACCTTTATACCCTACCCATAATTCCCGTTAAACAGTTACATAGTAACATAGTATTGGAGGTTGAATAGAGACATACGTCCATTCTAGTCTAACCTTTATACCCTCCCCATAATGTCTTTATAACACGGTTACATGTAACAGTATTGGAGTTGAATATAGACATACGTCCATCTAGTCTACCTTTATACCCTACCCATCATGTTGGTCTAACATTACATAGTAACATAGTATTGAGTTTTTATAAATACAATATGTCCATCTATCCAACCGTTATAACCCTACCCATAGTCTGTCTAACAGTTACATAGTACATAGTATTGGAGTGAATATAGAACATACGTCCATCTAGTCCTAACCTTTAATACCCTACCCATAATGTCGGTATCACCTTACATAGTACATATTATTGGAGGTTATAAATACATATGTCCCTCTAATCCAACCTTTATTATAACCCTACCCATAAGTCTGTCTAACAGTGACTAGTAACATAGTATTGGAGGTTGAATAGAGACATACGTCCATCTAGTCTAACCTTTATACCCTACCCATAAATGTTGGTCTAAACAGTTACATAGTAACAAGTATTGGAGGTTGTTAAAGACAATCCACTAAAGTCCAACCTTTATACCCTACCCATAATGTATAACAGTTACCAATAGTAAACTTATTGGAGGTTTTATAAAACATACGTCCATTCTAGTCCAACATTATACCCTAACCCTAATGTCTGTCTAACCGTTACATAGGAACATAGTATTGAGGTTTGTATAAAGACATACGTCCATACTAGTCAACCTTTATACCCTACAAACAAATAATGTCTTGTTAAACAGTTACATATAACATAGAATTGAAGGTTGTATAAGACATAACGTCCATCTAGTCCAACTTTATACCCTACACACATAAGTCTGTCTAACCGTACATGTAACATAGTTTGGAGGTTGTATAATACATACGTCCATCTACTGCCAAACTTTATACCCTCCCCATAATGCCGATAACAGTTACTAGTAAACAGTATTGGAGGTTGTATAATAACATACATACATCTGTCCAACATTATAATCTTCTTTACTAATAGATGATACTTTTAGGATAAGGTGCAAACTTTTTATTATGGACTAACAGTTCATTTTTACAGGCAGGTTTTGAGAGATACACTTTCTGAGGAAGAGTGGATGTAGCCTCCGAAAGCGTGTCTGTAAAAATTAACTGTTAGTCATAATAAACTGGTGTCCCCTTATCCTACAGTACTCATCTTTTAATATATGTGTATCTAGACTAATATGGCTACAACCATTTTATCCATAATCTTCATTTTAAAAGAAAAATTGCTGATTCATAAAACTTTACAAAGTTTCACAAAATGTTACAAATGGTTTGCTCCTCTGTATTACAGTAGTTAGGAGAGGGAAGGTAGATTACTGTAAGGAGGAGTTCATGTTGATTGAATGATATGCACCTTATTTTTCACCCCAGGGTCCAGGTTAAATGATCAACACAGTTTTCTCACCAGTGTAGTGTTTCCTTAATGATGTGAATAACATTAATATCATACAGTAGTATTGTTACACGTTGCATGTCACTGATACGTTTTCCATTTATTGTGATTATTTTCTACATAAAGTTAAAGCCACTATTAGTTGACTGGTTTTCACCAGTTTTCTGCACCGATCGACCCCCTTGGATAGACCTTCAATGGTGGTTTGGAATGTTTCCTTCTGTTTAAAATATCCAATTAGATCATTAGTTTGGGTTTCACACCTAGTTTAGGTTAGTGAATCATCCCTAGAACATAAATTAAAGGAGGGCATCTATATGAAAAAACACATTGCCCTTTGCAAAGTTAATTCATGTAAACCTGTGCTTGCTGCCCTTATCCTATCTATGTTCAGTGACTTTGTTTAACCTCGGTGCCAGATCTCTGTGTGCACACTCCCCCCTTTTCCCCCTCCCCTCTGTTACCCCCCTCCTCCATGTCTCACCTCCGGCTAACCGACAACTTATCTTGCATGGATTTAAAGTTCAACATCCTGAAAAACACACCCACGCACGTAAGCCAATAGAAAAGTCAGCTGCCTGGAGACACGGAAGAAGGAGATCCAGTACGTTACGATCTCTCCTTTGTGACCCTCATCATCTTGAATGCTATTAAGAAGGGATCAAGTGCGGCCTTATATCTACCATCAAAGAAGCTACCTCTCTCCCCGTGCTAATGCTGTTATCTCTATGTTTATTACAGAGCGGGAGGGGATCAACTTCACAGGGATTTTGATTGACCGTCCAAGTAAGTAGTAGAGGAATGCAATCACTATCTCTAACTGGTGTATCTCCATGATAGAGGGGAATCTGGGGGTTGTGGGGAATTTATAGAACACATGGAAAGAAAGAAAAAAAATAGTTCATTTTCCCCACTATAGATGCCCCTTTAAATATTCCATTTAGTGGAAACTGACAGCTGTAATATAGATCTTCTTATCCGCTAACTACAATATAAACCATTTACTTCTCAGGCCAATGTGTCTGCTCTACATTTCCTTAAAAGGAACTATGCTAAAAATAAAAAAGGTCGGTGCACTCAATATTAATCCATTTAATCCATATTTCGAGGTGGGAAAGAGTGGGTTTTTCCTACATTTTATTTCATTTCATCACGGCTAGTTACTCATGGGTCGATATTTGTTTTTTCCATCAATCACAACACAAAATGAAACAATCACAAAATGAAATATTTAATTCGATAAAATAGGTCCTTAACCGTGGCTCGGGTAAATAAGTCCCTGCTTTCGCAGGATACGCACTCCTGGCTTTTCATTGGTTCATAATCCTTAAAATAGGAACTTTTTGGATCAAAGAAAATCCATTGTAATTTGTATTCAAACTCACAACTACAACAACTGTATATTTACTTTTACAAAAAAAAGTACTTGGGCAGGAAGGTGTAGAGAGTATTTAGTTCTACCTCCAAATAATGTTTTTTTTGCGAAGTGCCAGTAGTATAGTTTTTTCATCTGCCAGGTTAGTGTCCCGGACTTTTCCTGTATTAAAGATAGTGCTGAAGCACTGAGGAAGTCTGCAGAAGCGTGAAGGATTTACTAGTCCTACCTCCCTGCGCCGCCGTGTACTTACTTTTCTTTGATATGCTTTTTTTTTTAAATAAATTTATATGCACTATATTCTACTTTAAATTAAAAATGATACACTGATCCTGAGATTTCTGATTGCCGGAACTAGAGAGACTAGAAGGGATTACTTTTTCTTTCCAGAGCAACAAGCATAGTTTCTTAAGGCATTGGATTATACTATTTTTACATTTAATCCCAATGATCATTGTCCTTAAAAGGGCCATTATACTGGAAAATGACTTTACCTCCCACTCTTTACCCACTCTTCATTTTCCCTCTGACCTGACTATCTGTGAGGGCAGCTGCTCAGTTATCACTATGAGGCGCACGGGAAGAAGGATTTCCTACGCAAGCAATTCACACATAACAACTTTTCAACTTTTTCAAGGTTTAAATAATATGGTACATGATTGACAGCTGAAATGTCTATAGAAATTAAGGAACATATAATAAAAAACACACAATGATAATTACGAGAATTATGTTTACAAACATAAAATATAAACTTCAATTAACCATAATTAATGTAATATAGGTAGATCATTATGTTCAATAACTAGGAACCTATGCATGGGCACTTTATAATAGGATGTGTCGAGGTATTTTACATTGGGATATATGTTATAAAAGAGATTAGAATTCTTCACTTTATATCTTACTATTATTTTCTCCCCAGGAGTATAAACATTACTCTATAAGGAACGTATTAGTGAGGACATTTTAAACGAAATGGACAATATACCTATTTAAACCCCTCCCATTAAAGACAAAAATGAAGATTCTGCACACTCACGTCTTCCACAGTCAAGGGCTGCAGAACTGGGTGCCACAGTATGTTGGCAAACATATCAAGAAAAGAGAATAAACTGGTGCACCCAGCTTCCCCCCCAGTAAAGCACTCAGGGTGGGACATGTACTTTGCCACGCTGGGGCAGTTCCGCTTTACCCTCCGTCTGTTGGAGACAAGATGTTTGGAAAACTCACATGTCAAGAGCAGGGCATCTTTCCATTGCCGATACATGACTGATGATGTAGGTTGGAACAACTTGGACCAAGTTTGGTAAGTATTACACACTGTTTTCCCCAGATTAAACCCAGTGTGAGGACCTGTGGTTTAGGGTCATTACCCTGGGTACCTGTAAATTAAGGATACATTATATTTTTGTGCAATGTACTTACCAAAAGAACGGATACATATTGCACCATTCAGAGCTTCTTATTTCCATGCTGTTAATTCGAACCGAGAAAGAGAAAAGTCACAATGTGTGTTTTGATAAATTCACATCTCTTTTCTTAATAAAACTATGAAAGTTCTAACGCGAACATAAAACACTGAAATTTAAAAAAAACTGTAACAATGAAGGAGAGATCCCGTACCAGTGTACAGCATATACGGTAAAATTCAGATAGCCGTGATCCCCATGTAGAGACTGGACCATGACAAGCACATACAATGACCAAGATTAGCACCCACATTTCCACACACTTCATGGTAGATCAGCACAATCTGTTCAAGGTGTCTCACTGTTAGTGGATGAGATCCGGATTGGATCTTTTAACGATCCAATCTCTTATATACTCTTACTATCCTCCCCTAATTTACATATGAGGAATGTCTATTTTGGCATTTTTCTATGTTAATGACCTTTTATTGCACAATATCACTGGGTGGTGTTACCATGTAATGTGTGAATATAATGTACTACATGAACCCTTTCCTCTAATCTTTTACTGTGTAAAGATAGGGAATAAAATGGTGAACAAATAAAGGGATATCCATCTATAGAGGAACTTAACATCTAATGGAATTGGCATTGGTTTAAACCTCCTTGTCTCCCTTGATACACATATGTATATACTGTCCGAAAATATTAACCTATACCAGTAAACCCAAAAGGAAATCTTATATATATTAACAAGTATTTATGATTTAATAGGATCTGATGAAAATTTTGAGTTACAAAAAAATTCTAAAAATCTGTTGGATCTTTGGATTTTCATTTCACTCTGGCTGTTCCGATTTTAACTTTTTATCAGATCTGATGGTAACCCCCGCTCTATCCCATAAGTTCCAGGCATTATCGTGGGACCTTTTGCCATGTGAGCATATAAATTGCCCATAAGGGACACCGCAAATTGGTGGGTTTTGGATGATAGAATCCACTTAGGGTATTTTTGGTAATAGTTTTAAGACTAGAAATGTTCGACAACAGTTTCGTTCTGGTTTTCGAATTACTAAACCTGAACCCATTGAAGTCTACGAGAGAAAAAATCCGACCGTTTCTGCGCATTGTGAACATACTATTCACACATTACATTGAGTAACACCACACAGTGATTATGATGCAATAACAAGGTCATTAACATAGAAAATGCAAAATAGACATTCCTTCTTTTGATCGATTTAGGTACCCCTCAACAAGTAATGATCGATTTCGGTAACCCTCAAAAGTAATGATCGATTCGGTAACCCTCAAAAGTAATGATCGATTCGGTAACCCTCGAAGTAGCGATCGGATTTTGGTAAACCCTCGAAATTATGATCGATTTCGGGTAACCCTCGAACGTATGATCGATTTCAGGAATACTCGAAGTAATGATCGATGCAGGTAACCCTCGAAAGTAATGATCGATTTCGGAAACCTCAAAAGGTAAGTGATCGATTTCAGTAAACCCTCAAAGACTGATCGATTTCGGTAACCCTCGAAAGTAATGGACGATTTCGGTTAACCCTCAAAAAGACATGATCGATTTCCGAACAATCAAACGTAGCGCTCGATTTCGGTAACCGAAAGGAGGATTATGAGGAAAGGATAGTTTTAAAATAAGTGTTGGTCTATTTACCATTTCACAGGTCTGTGTGTCATTTACAGTAACCTACTATTACTATTTGTCCTCAATGCGACAGAAACGGTTCGGATTTTTTCTCTCGTAGACTTATTCAATGGGTTCAGTTTAGTAATCGAAAACCAGAACGAAACTGTTTTTCGAACATTTCTCAGTCTTAAAACTATTACCAAAAAATACCCTAAGTGGATTCTATCATCCAAAACCCACCAATTTGCGGTGTCCCTTATGGGCAATTTATATGCTCACATGGCAAAAGGTCTCACGATAATGCCTGGAATTATGGGATAGAGCGGGGTTACCATCAGATCTGATAAAATTATAAATCGGAAACAGCCAGATGAATTGAAAATCCAAAGATCCAACAGATTTTTAGAATTTTGTTGTAACTCAAAATGTTGCATCAGATCATATTAAATATAAATCCTTTTAATATATATAAGATTCCTTTTGGGTTTACTGGTTATAGGTTAATATTTTGGACGTCTATACATATGTGTATCAACGGGAGACATAGGAGTGTTAAACTCAATGCCCTTCCACTTAGATGTTAGTTCCTCTATATGAGATATCCCTTTATTTTTTTCACATTTTATTCCCATATCTTTACACACGTAATACCAGATTAGAGGAAAGGGTTTCATGTAGTACCATACTATTCCACCACTTCAACTTGAGTAACACCACCCAGTGATATTGGAAAATGAACTATTTTTCTTTCTTTCCCATGTGTTCTATAATTCCCCACAACCCCCAGATTCCCCTCTATCCTGAGATACACCAGTAGAGATAGTGATTGCATTCCTCTACTACTCTACTTGGACTGTCATCAAATCCCTGTGAACGTGATCCCCTCCCGCTCTGTAATAAACATAGAGATAACAGCATTACACGGGGAGAGAGGTAGCCTTTGATGGTAGATATAAGGCCTCACTTGATCCCCCTTCTTAATAGCTTTTCACTGATTGATGATGGGTCACAAAGGAGAGATCGTAAACGTACTGATCTCCTTCTTCCGTGTCTCCAGGCAGCTGACTTTTCTATTGGCTTACTGTGGCGTGGGTGTGTTTTTCAGGATGTTGAACTTTTAACTCCACTGCAAGATAAGTTGTCGGTTAGCCGGAGTTGAGACATGGAGGAGGGGGGTAACAGAGGGGAGGGGGAAGGGGGGAGTGTGCACACAAGATCTGGCACCGATGGTTAAACAAAGTCACTGACATAGATAGGAGTAAGGCAGCACAGAGTACATGAATTTAACTTTGCAAAGGGGCAATGTGTTTTTTTCACTATAGATGCCCTTTAATTTATGTTCTAGGGATGATTCACTAACCTTAAACTATGGTGAAACCCAAACTAATGATCTAATTGGATATTTTACAGAAGGAAACATCAAACCACCCATTGACGTCTATCCAAGGGGGTCGATCTGTGCAGAACATGGTGAAAACCAGCAACTAATAGTGCTAACTTTATGTAAAATAATCACAATAAATGGAAAACTTATCAGTGACATTGCAACGTGTAAATAATCACTTACTGTATGATTATAAATGTTTATTCACATCATTAAAGGAACACTACACTGGTGAGAACAACTGTGTTTGCATCATTTCTAACCTCTGGACCTCTGGTGGTGGAAATAAGCGTGCCATATCATTTCATCAACAGGATAATCCTCACATACAGTATCTACCTTCCCTCTCCTACTACTGTAAATACAGATGGGCAAACCATTTGTAGACATTTTTGTGAAACTTTGTAAAGTTTTATGAATCAGCAATTTGACTTTTAAATGAAGATTACGGATAAAATGGTTTGTGCCATAAGTCTAGATACCATATTAAAGAGAGTACTGCGGATAAGGGACACCAATTTATTATGACTAACAGTTAATTTTCAGACAGCTTCGGAGGTACACCACTCTTCCTCAAAGTGTATCTCTCAAAACCTGCCTGAAAATGAACGTTAGTCCATAATAAAAAGTTTCACCTTATCCTAAAGTATCATCCTCTTAGTAAAGAAGATTATAAATGTTGGACTAGATGTATGTATGTTATTATACAACCTCCAATACTTTTACTAGTAACTGTTATCGAGCATTATGGGTAGGGTATAAAGTTTGGACTAGATGGACGTATGTATTATACAACCTCCAAACTATGTTACAATGTACTGTTAGACAGACTTATGTGTGTAGGGTATAAAGTTGACTAGATGACTATGTCTTATACAACCTTCCAATTCTATGTTATATGTAACTGTTAACAGACATTATGTTGGTAGGGTATAAAGGTTGGACTAGATGGACGTATGTCTTTATACAACCTCCAATACTATGTTACTATGTAACGGTTAGACAGACATTATGGGTAGGGTATAAAGGTTGGACTAGATGGACGTATGTCTTTATAAACCTCCATATATGTTACTATTGTAACTGTTATGACATTATGGGTAGGGTATAAAGGTTGGACTTAGTGGATATGTCTTTATACAACCTCCAATACTTGTTACATGTAACTGTTAGACCACATTATGGTAGGGTATAAAGGTTGACTAGATGGACGTATGTCTCTATTCAACCTCCAATACTATGTTACTATGTAACTGTTAGACAGACATTATGGGTAGGGTATAAAGGTTGGATAGATGGACATATGTCCTTTATAACCTCCAATAACTATGTTACTATGTAACTGTTATACAGACATTATGGGTAGGTATAAAGGTTAGACTAGATGACGTATGTTCTTTTACAACCTCCAATACTATGTTACTATGTACTGTTAGACAGACTATGGGTAGGGTATAACGGTTGGACTAATGGACATATTGTTTTATAACAACCTCAATACTATGTTACTATGTAACTGTTAGACACAGACATTATGGGTAGGGTATAAAGGTAGACTAGATGGACGTATGTCTTATTCAACCTCCAATACTGTTACTATGTAACTGTTATAAAGACATTATGGGTAGGGTATAAAGGTTGGACTAGATGGACGTATGTCTTTATCAACCTCCATACTATGTTACTATGTAACTGTTTAACAGACATTATGGGTAGGGTATAAAGGTTGGACTTAGATGATATGTCTTTATACAACCCCAATACTATGTTACTATGTAACTGTTAGACAGACATTATGGGTAGGGTATAATTTTCCCACTATAGATGCCCTTTAAATATTCCATTTAGTGGAAAGACTGACAGCTGTAATAATAGAGCTTCTTATCCTCTAACTACATTATAAACCATTTACTTCTCAGTCCAATGTGTCTGCTCTACTATTTCCTTAAAGGAAAACTATGCTAAAAATAAAAAAGGCGGGTGCACTCCAATATTAATCCATATTAATCCATATTTCTAGGTGGGAAAGGAGTGGGTTTTCCTACATTTTATTTCATTTCATCAAGCTAGTTACTCATGGGTCGATATTTTGTTTTTTCCATCAAATCACAACACAAAATGAAACAATCACAAAATGAAATATTTAATTCTATAAAATAGTTCCTTACCGTGCTCGGGTAAATAGTCCCTGCTTTCCAGGATACGCACTACTGGCTTGTTCATTGGTCATAATCAGTAATAGGAACTTTTTGGAATCAAAGAAAATCCATTGTTAATTGTATTAAACCACAACTACACTGTAATATTTACTTTTACAAATAAAAAGTACTTGGGCAGGAAGGTAGGAGAGAGTATTTCTACCTCCAAATAATGTTTTGTTGAGAAGTGCCAGTAAGTATAGTTTTCATCTGCCAGGTTAGTGTCCTGGACTTTCCTGTATTAAAGATAGTGCTGAAGCACTGAGGAAGTCTGGCAGAAGCAGTGATAGGATTTACTAGTCCTACCTCCCTGCTCCGTGTACTTTTCATTTGATATGCTTTTTTTTTTAAATAAACTTTATATGCACTATATTTCTACTTTAAATTAAAAATGATACAAGCTGATCCTGAGATTTATCTGATTGCCAACTAGAGAGAAGAAGGGATTTACTTTTCTTTCCAGAGCAAACAAGCAATAGTTTCTTAAAGCATTGGATTATAATATTTTACATTTATCCCAATGAGCATTGTCCTTAAAAGGGCAATTATACTGGAAAAATGACTTTACCTCCCACTCTTTACCCACTCTTCATTCCCTCTGACCTGACTATCTGTGAGGGCAAGCATGCTCAGTTATCACTATGAGGCAGCACTGGGAGAAGGAATTTCCTACCAAGCAATTCACACATAACAACTTTTCACTTTTCCAAGGTTTATAATAATATGGTACATGATTGACAGCTGAAATGTCTATAGAAATTAGGAACAGATCAATAAAAAAAAACACTACAATGATAATTAAGAAGAATTATAGTTACAAACATAAAATATAAACTTCAATTAAACCATAATTAATGTAATAGAGGTAGATCAGTTATGTTACAATAACTAGGAACCTATTGCATTGGGCACTTTTATAAAGAGATAGAACATTGGGACTATATGTTATAAAAGAGAGTAGAATGCTTCACTTTATAATCTTACTATTATTATCTCCCCAAGGAGTATAAATATTACTCTATAAGGAACGTATTAGTGAGGACATTTTTAAAGGACAAGTATACCTATTTAACCCCTCCCATTAAAGACAAAAATAGAAGATTCTGCACACTCACGACTTCCACAGTCAAGGGCTGCAGAACTGGGTGCCACAGTATGTTGGCAAACATATCAAGGAAAAGAGAATAAACTGTGCACCAGACTTCCCCACCCATTAAAAGCACTCAGGGTGAGGACATGTAACTTTCCCACGCTGGGGCAGTTCAGCTTTACCCCTCCGTCTGTTGGAGACAAGATGTATTGGAAAACTCACATGTCAAGAGCAGCATCTTTCCATTGGCCAGATCATGGACTGATGATGTAGTTGGAACGATACTGGACCAGAGTTATGGTAAGTATTACAACTGTTCCAGATTAAACCCAGTGGTGAGGACCTTGTGGTTTAGGTCATTACCCTGGGTACCTGTAAATTAAAGGATACATTTATATTTTGCAATGTACTTACCAAAAGGACAGGAATACATATTGCACCATTCAGGCTTCTTATTTCCATTCTGTAAATTCGAAAAAGAGAAAAGAGAAAAGTCACAATGTGTTGAGAAATTCACATCTCTTTCTAATGAAAACTATGAAAGTTCTAACAGGAACATAAAACACTGAAATTTAAAAAAAACTGTAACAATGTAAGGAGAGATCCCAGTACCAGTGTACAGCATATACGGTAAAATTCAGATAGCCGTGATCCTCCAGGTAGAGACTGGACAGTGACAACACATACAATGACCAAGAGTAGCACCAACATTCCAACACACTTCATGGTAGATCAGCACAATCTGTTTCAATGGTTCTCACTGTTAGTGGATGAGATCCGGATTGGATCTGTTTAACGATCCAATCTCTTATATACTGTACTATCCTCCCATAATTTACATATGAGGAATGTCTATTTTGCATTTTCTATGTTAATGACCTTGTTATTGCAGGCTCTGCTGTGGCGCTGCTGTGTCTCTGCTTGGTCTCTGCTTGTGGTCTCTGCTGGTCCTCTGCCTGTGCATGCTGTTTTCTCTAGCCTGGCTCTTGCTGTGCTCTCTGTGTCTCTGCTGTTTGTCTTCTCTGTGTCTCTTCTTTTGTCCCTGCTTGGTCCTGCTTTGGTCGCTGCTGTGGCTGAATGTTTATATGAATGTGTAGAATGTGTATGTGCTGTGTATGTGTGTATTGATGGATATGATGTGTAATTGATGTTACTATGCTGTGTATATGCTGTGTCTATGATGTTATATGCTGTGGATATGCTGGTTTTGATGTGTATAGATGAGTGGATTGCTATGATTATATTTTACTTCCTGTGTATGATAATGTGTAAATGATGTGTACTATGATTGTATATGAGTGTATTGAATGTTTACTCGATGTGTATATTACTGTCTGGAATGCTGTGTTAATGATGTGTATATGCTGTGGATATGATGGATTGATTTGTACATGCTGTGTATATAATGTGTATGATGCTCTGTTATATGATGTGGATAGGATGTGGATATGCTGGTATATGATGTGTATCTGATGTGTATATGATGTGTATATATGTGTATATGATGATTATGTATTGCTGAGTGGATTCTGTGTGTATCTTTGTATATGAGTGGAATGCATGGATATGATTTGTACATGCTTGTATTAATGTGTATATGCTACTGTGTTCTGATTGATATGATGTGGATATCTGTGTATATGATTGGATATATGGTGGAGTATGTGGATATGTGTTTATATGATGTGTATATGCGTGCATATGAGTGCATATGCATAATGTACATTATTCTGCTGGTATAAGCGTGTATATGCTGGGCATAATGCTTTATCTTGGTTGTGTATGTGCTGGTGATTCCTGTGTATAGATGTATATAGTGAATGTGTTGATATATTGATGTGTTGATGTATATGATGTGTATATTCCTGTGTATATCTTGTATATGGCCTGTGCATATTCTGCATATAATGTGGATTTGCTGTGTTATAACCCTGTTAAAAAAAAGGCTGTGTATCTGATGGTGTATATGATGTGTATATGATGTGTATGTGATATGTGTTATATCCTGTTTAATAGCTGTGTATCTGCTTGTGCATATTCTGTGCAATGAATGTGGATATGCTGTGTACATGCTGTGTATATACTGTGTAATATGATTGTATTTGAATGTGTATATGAATGTGGATATGATTGGGATAGAGGTGTATATGCTGTTATATGATTGTATTCGGATGTTGTAATGTGTATAATGCTGTTATTATGCATAGGTGGTCATATATGTTGCTTATGTGAGTACTGGTAACTGATGTGTATATGCTGTGGGGATATAGTTGTGGATAGAGGGCATACTGAATGTGTCTATGAAAGTGGTTGATGTTAGGATGTGGTAATATGCTGTGTATACGATTGTTACATGCTGTGTATATATGTTTATATGCCTGTGTAATATGCGTGTATATTCCTGTGTATATGAATGTGTATATTCTATGTATATGATGTGTGTACATGATGTGTATATGATTGGTATATCTGTGTATAGATGTGTATATGCTGTGCATATGATGTATATATTCTGTGTATATTATGTGTATATGCTGCGCATTTGCTGTGTATATGATGTGTATATTATGTGTATATACTGTGTATATGCTGTGTATATGCTGTGCATATGCTGTGTATATGATGCTGTGTATATGCTGTGCATATGCTGTGTATATGATGCTGTGTATCTGCTGTGCATAGGCGGTGTATCTGATGATGTGTATATGCTGTGTATATGATGTGCATATGGTGTATATATGCTGTGTATATGCTGTGTATATGATGTGAATATGCTGTGCATATGATGTGCATATGATGTGTATATGCTGTGGATATATTGTGGATATGATGTGCATATGATGTGTTGATGTATATGATGTGTATATGCTGTGTATATGATTTGTACATGCTGTGTATATGATGTGTATATTGCTGTGGATATACTGTGGATATGATGTGTATATGCTGTGGATATGATGTGTACATGCTGTGTACATGATTGTATGTGCCGTGGATATGCTGTGTGTATGATGTGTATATATGTGGATATGCTGTGGATATGATTTGTACATGCTGTGTATATGATGTGTATATGATGTGGATATATGTTATATGCTGTGGATATGCTGTGTATATAATGTGTATATGATGTGTATATGATATGCATATGATGTGTATATGCTGTGTATATGATGTGGATATGATGTGGATATGATGTGTATATAATGTGTATATGCTGTGTATATGATGTGAATATGCTGTGCATATGATGTGCATATGATGTGTATATGCTGTGTTATGATTGCTTGTATAAGCTGGTATATGCTTTTCCATATGCTGTATATATGGTGTGTATGTGCTGTGGTATATTCGTGCATATGATGTATAAGGAAATTTGTTGATATATTGATGTGGTTGATGTATATGATGTGTATATTCTGTGTATATGCTGTGCTATTCTGTGCATATTGATGTGGAAAATTGCCTGTGGTGAGCTGTGATATGTGTGCATATTCTGTGTATATGATGTGTATGATTGTGGTATGCTGTGTATATGCTGTGGATATATTGTGGATATGATGTGCATATGAGGTGTATATGATGTGTTGATGTATATGATGTGTATATGCTGTGTACACGATTTGTACATGCTGTGTATATGCTGTGTATTATGCTGTGGATATGCTGTGGATATACTGTGGATATGATGTGGATATGATGTGGATATGATGTTTATATGCTGTGTATATGATGTGTATATGATGTGTATGATGTGTACATGCTGTGTACATGCTGTGTACATGATTGTATATGCTGTGGATATGCTGTTGTATGATGTTGATATGCTGTGTATAATATGATGTGGATATGATGTGGATATGCTGTGTATATGCTGTTGTAATATGATTATGTGGATATATGTGGATATGATTGTGGATATGATGTGTATATCTGTGTTATGTGTGATTGCGTGGATGATGGGATTATGCTGTGTATATGATGTGGATAATGTGGATATGATGTGTATATGATGTGTATATGCTTTTGTATATGATGTGGATATTGATATGGTGGATAGATGTGTATATGATGTGTTATATGATGTGTATATGATGTGTATATGCTGTGTAATTGTATAGTGCTATATGAATTGTGTATAATATATGTGTATAGTGTTATTGTGATATGATGTGTTATATGCTGTTTATGATGTGATATGATGTGTATATGTGTGTATATGATTGTATATGCGGTTGTATTGGATGTGTGCATATGATGTGTAATATGATGTGTAATTGTTGTGTATATGACTGTGTGAATATGATGTGTATATGTTGTGTATATGATGTGTATATGCTGTGTGTAATATGATGTGAATGATGTGTATATGATGTGTAATTTTGTGTATATGATGTGATTGCTGGTATATGTTGTGATATTGGTTAGTGTGTATTGGATATGTGTGTAAGATGTGTATTGTGTATATGTGTGGTATGATGTTGTATATGTGTGTATATGATGTGTGTTATATGCTGTGTATATGATGTGATATGATGTGTATATGATGTGTATATTGTTGTGTGTATATGATGTGTATATGTTGTGTATATGAAGATGTGTATATGCTGGTAGTTATGCTGTGTATATGATGTGGATATCCTGTGTATATGATGTGTATATGATGTGTATATGCTGTGTATATGCTGTGATATGATGTGGATATGATGTGTATATGCTGTGTATATATGTTATATGATGTGTATATGATGTGGATATGATGTGGAATGATGCTGTGTATATGATGTGTATATGCTGTGTATATGCTGTGGATATGATGTGTATATGATGTGTATATGCTGTGTATATGATGTGCATATGATGTGCATATGATGTGTATATGCTGTGTATATGATGTGTATATGATGTGGATATGATGTGTATATGATGTGTATATGATGTGGATATGATGTGTATATGCTGTGTATATGATGTGGATATGATGTGTATGTGCTGTGTATGTGTTGTATTGATGTGGATATGATGTGTATATGATTGTGTATATAATGTGTTATATGCTGTGTATATGATGTGGATATGATGTGTATGATGATATGTGGATATGATGTGTTTATATGATGTGTATATGATGTGGATATGATGTGTATATGATGTGGATATGATGTGGATATGATGTGTATATGATGTGTATATGCTGTGTATATGATGTGGATATGCTGTGGATAGGATTGTACATGTCATGCTGTGTATATGATGTGTATATGCTGTTATATGCTGTGTATATGATGTGGATAGCTGATGTGATATGTATGTATTGTGTGTATATGCTGTGTAGATGATTGGATATGATGTGTATCTGATATGTGTATATGCGGTGTTATATGATGTGGATATGATGTGGTATATGATGTGGGATATGATGTGGATTGTGTGTATATGATTGTGGATATGATGTGGATTATGATTGTGTATTGATGTGTTATTGCTGTGATATGATGTGTATATGATGTGGTATGTGATATGTATATGAATGTGTATATGATGTGTATATGCTGTGTATATGCGTGTGTATGTGATTGGATATGATGTGGATATGATGTGGATATGATGTGTATATGATGTGGATATGATGTGTATATGATTGTGTATATGCTGTTATATGAGTGGATATGATGTGGATATGCTGTGTATATGCTGTGTATATGATGTGGATATGATGTGTTATGATGTGGATATGATGTGTATATTCTGTGTATATGATGTGGATATGCTGTGTATATGATGTGGATATGATGTGTATATGATGTGGATATGAGTGATATGATGTGTATATGATGTGTATATGATGTGTATATGATGTGGATATGATGTGGATATGATGTGTATATGATGGTAATATGATGTGATATGATGTGGTAAAATGTGTATATGATGGTTGTATATGCTGTGTATATGTGTGTATAGTGATGTGGATATGATGTTATCTGATGTGTGTATATGATGTGGATATGATGCTGTGTATATGATATGTGGATATGATGTGGATGATGCTGTTGTATATATGATGCTGTGATATGATGTATTGATGTGGATATGATGTGTATATGATTGTGTATTGCGTGGTATGATGTGGATATGATGTGTATATGATTGTATATAGCTGTGTTATCTGTGTATATGATGTGGATATGAATGTGGATATGATGTTTATATGCTGTTGTATATATGTGTGGATATGCTGTGGATATGATTTGTCATGCTGTGTATATGATGTGTATATGCCTGTGTATATGCTGTGTATATGATGTGGATATGCTGTGTATATGATGTGTATCTATGTGTGTATATGATGTGGTATATGATGTGGATATGATGTGTTATGTTGTTATGAATGTGGATATGATGTGTATATGATGTTGTATAGATGTGTATATGTGTTGTATTCTGTGTATATGATGTGGATATGATGTGTATGATGTGTATATGATGTGTAATGTTGTATATGTGTGGATATGAATGTGTATATGATGTGGATGATGTGTATATGAGTGTATATGATGTGTATATGCTGTGTATGTGCTGTGTATGGTGATGTGTTATGCTGTGTATTGAAAATGTGGATATGATGTGTATCTGATGTGTATATGCTGGTGTAATGATGTGGATATGATTGGATATGATGTGTATATGATGTTGATATGTGTATGCTGTGATATGATGTGGATATGATGTGTATATGATGTGGATATGATTGGTATATGATGTGGATTCTGTGTATGTGCTGTGTAGTGATGTGTATATGATGTGGAATATGATGTTGGATATGTTGTGTATATGATGTGTTATGATGTGTATATAATGTGTATATGCTGTGTAATGATGTGGGATATGATGTGATTATGTGTATATGGTATGATGTGTATAATTGCTGTGTATATGATTTGTAATGATGTGTATATTATGTGTATATGATGTGTATATGATGTGTATTTGATGTGGATATGCTGTGTAATGATGTGGATATGCTGTGTATATGATGTGTATATGATGTGGATATGATGTGGGATATGATTTGTATATGCTGTGGATATGAATGTGTATATGCTGTGGATATGATGTGTATATGATGTGGATATGATGTGTAGATGCTGTGGATATGATGTGGATATGATGTGGATATGATGTGTAATGTGATAGATTGTATATCTGTGATATGATGTGTATATGATGGGAATGATGTTTATGTTCTGTGTATATGAGGTGTATTGATTTTGATTGATTTGTTATGCTGTGTATATAATGTGGATATGATGTGTATCTGCAGATCCTGTCAACATCTGGCAGTGTGTACCCGCTTTCAGAAAACATTTGATAACATCTGATTGGTTACTGCAGATAGGACACGGGGCAACTTTTGCACCCCAATTAAAAAAGCCCCTTTCTCCACAGTGTCCTAGAACTACTACAGAGCTTTCAGAAACGCTCCTTATGTATTAAGGTGTTGTCAAAGGTTTTGATTTGATTCTGCACTACTATTTGCATAAACAACCTACAGTATCGTTTTGATGATGTCATACGTTTTCATCGTAATTAGGATGGGTTCGCTTTCACAACTAAAATCTGAAAATCGCAATGTAAAGATTTTAAACTTAGTCCAATCTGATGACTGTTCCTCACTAAACCTCCCGCCACTATAGTAGATCATCTACCTCATTTTCTGGAAATGACTTGTTCAACCTGTTAAACCTCCACCCACATCAGACAGATCGGAAGGAAGTGTTGGCTGGTTATCATGGAATTAAGGTTATCTTTAATTAAAGTAACTATGTGATCGATATTGATTGCTATTTTATATAACGTCATTTTATAAATATCGTCCGTATGCTTTATTACTAATCTTAAAATAATAGCATCTTTTTTCCCAATTATTTCTTAGCTGTAACCTTTATAACTGACAATCATGTGGGTCAAACACATATGTATCTTAAATGTAAGATGTATGTGGTTCGAACAGAACCTGGTTTTCGAATCGAATCTGAGGGTTTCGCAGTCCCGATGAAACTTTCGGAACTCCCGGATTTTACGTGAACCCGGATTTTTCAGAATTTTCATTTTTATCAAAAATAGACAATTATTGAAAATCGAAAATAGAAGATTATGGAATTCGAAAGCCGAAATAACCTTGAATATAATGATCGATTTCGGTAACCCTCGAAAGTTATATTTGATTTCGTTAACCCTCGAAAGTTATGATCGATTTCGGTAACCCTCGAAGTAATTACCGATTTCGGTAACCCTCAATATTGATCGATTTAGGTAACTCTTGAAAGTAATGATCGATTTCGGTAACCCTCGAAATATATGATCAATTTCGGTAACCCTCGAAAGTAATGATCGATTCGGTAACCCTCAAAAGTAATGATCGATTTAGGTAACCCTTGAAGTAATGAATCGATTTTTAGGTAACTTGAAAGTAATGATCGATTTCGGTAACCCTCGAAAGTAATGATCGATTTCGGTAACGCTCGAAAGTAGTGATCGTTTTAGGTACCCCTCAAAGTATGATTGATTTCGGTAACCCTCAAAAGTAATGATCGATTTCGGTAACCTCAAAAGTAATGATCGATTTCGGTAACCCTCGAAAGTAGCGCTCGATTTGGTAACCCTCGAAATTAATGATCGATTTCGGTAACCCTCGAAAGTATGATCGATTTCGGTAATCCTCGAAAGTAATGATCATTTCGGTAACCCTCGAAAGTAATGATCGATTTCGGTAACCCTCAAAAGTAATGTCGATTTAGGTACCCTCGAAAGTATGATTGATTTCGGTAACCCTCAAAAGTAATGATCGATTTCGGTAACCCTCGAAGTGGCGCTCGATTTTGGTAACCCTCGAATTAATGATCGATTTCGGTAACGTCGAAAGTAATGATCGATTTCGGTAACCCTCGAAAAATGATCGATTTTGGTAACCCTCAAAAGTAATGATCGATTTAGTAACCCTAAAGTAATGATCGATTTAGGTAACTCTTGAAGTAATGATCGATTTCGGTAACCCTCGAAGTAATGATCGATTTCGGTAAACGCTCGAAAGAGTGATCGATTTAGAGTACCCCTCAAAAGTATGATCGATTTCGGTAACCCTCAAAAGTAATGATCGATTTCGGTAACCTCAAAAGTAATGATCGATTTCGGTAACCCTCGAAAGTAGCGCTCGATTTTGGTAACCCCTCGATTATTATCGATTTCGGTAACCCTCGAATTAATGATCGATTTCGGTAACCTCGAAAGTAATGATCGATTTCGGTAACCCTCGAAGTAATGATCGATTTCGGTAACCCTCAAAAGTATGATCGATTTCATCAGTAACCCTCAAAAAGTATGATCGATTTCGGAACCCTCGAAAGTAATGATCGATTTCGGTAACCCTCAAAAGAATGATCGATTTCGGTAACCCCAAAAGTAGCGCTCGATTTCGGTAACCCGAAAATAGGATTATGAGGAAAGATAGTTTTAAAATAAGTGTTGGTTCTATTTACCATTTCCCAGGTCTGTGTGTCATTTACAGTAACCTACTATTACTATTTGTCCCTCAAAATGGACAGAAACTTTCGGATTTTTTCTCTCGTAGACTTCAATGGGTTCAGTTTAGTAATTCGAAACCAGAACGAAACTGTTTCGAACATTTCTAGTCTTAAACCGATTACCAAAAATACCCTAAGGTGGATTCTAATCATCCAAAACCCACAATTTGCGGTGTCCCTTATGGGCAATTTATATGCTCCACATGGCAAAAGTTCCACGATAATGCCGTGGAATTATGGGATAGAGCGGGGGTTACCATACAGATCTGATAAAAGTTTAAAATCGGAACAGCCAGAGTTGAAAATCCAAAGATCCAACAGATTTTTAGAATTTTTTGTAACTCAAAACTTTCATTCAGATTCCATATTAAATAATAAATACTTGTAATATATATAAGATTCCTTTTGGGTTTTACTGGTATAGGTTCAATATTTTCCGACAGTCTATACATATTGTGTATCAATGGGAGACATAGGATGTTTAAACTCAATGCCAATTCCATTAGATGTTAAGTTCCTCTATATGATGGATATCCCTTTATTTTGTTCACATTTTATTCCATATCTTTACACACGTAATACAGATTAGAGGAAAGGGTTCATGTAGTACATACTATTCACACATTACATTGAGTAACACCACACAGTGATTATGGTCTTGGAGTTTTGGTGGATAACAAAACTCCAAGATCCCTTTCCAACAGGGATTCACTTAACACAGAGCCATTTATAGTATAAGTAGCACATGTATTTTTAAGTCCAAAATGCATCACCTTACATTTATCAACATTGAATTTCATCTGCCACTTACCAGCCCAATGTGACAATCTATGTAAACACAATGAGTTACAATGAGTCTACAATGAAGTCTATGTGCACACAGTGGAATGGCTATAATCATTTTTATGGTTTTACCAATTGTGTCTTATCTTCTGTAAAATAAAACCTATTTGCGCCCATTGGCCGGGAGAGACTTGGGGCGTTATTGCTCTGTGTGGGTCCCACAGGGGTTCCCTATAATGTTTCCTATCAAGATATAGGACCATGCACTGCTATCTCCGGAACATGGTCTGAAGAAAAGTTGGTGTATATATGTGTAGGTATAAAGGTTTGGACTAGAGGATGTGTGTCCTTTATACAACCTCCATACCTATGTTACTAGTACTGTTATACATACATTATGGGTAGGTATAAATGTTGGACCTAGATGGACGTATGTCTTTATACAACCTCCAATTCTATGTTACTATGTAACTGTTTTAACAACATTTTAGGTATAAAGGTTGACTAGATGGACATATGTCTTTATATAACCTCCAATACTATGTTACTATGTACTGTATACAGACCTTATGGGTAGGGTTAATAACGGTGGGACTAGATGGATTTGTGTCTTTTTTCACCTTCAACTATGTTTCCTATGGTAACCCCCCCCCCCCCTTTGTTTTTTTGTTATACAGACATTAGGGTAGAGGGTATAAAAGGTTGGACTAGATGGACGTATGTCTTTATACAACCCTCCATATACCTATGTTACTTGTAACTGGTTTATATCAGACATTATGTAGGGTATAAAGGGTTGTGACTTAGATGGACCGTATGTCCTTTATACAAACCTCCAATACTAGTTATCTATGTAACTGTTATACAGACATTATTGGAGGGAAAAGGTTTGGACTAGATGGATGTGGTGTCTTTTTTCACTATTCCAATACTAATGTTTACTATGTAACTGTTATCCAGACATTATGGTTAGGGTAAAAGTTTGGACTAGATGGATGGTGTCCCCCCTTTATACAACTCCAATACTATGTTACTATGTAACTGGGGGGGGGGGGGGGGGGTTATATAGACATTATGTAGGATAAAGGTTTGGACTAATGACGTATGTCTTTATACTAACCCTCCATCTAGATGTTACTAGGTAAAACTGTTATACAGACATTATGGGTAAGTGGTATAAAGGTTGACTAAGGGGATGTGTGTCTTTTTTTCACTTCAATAACTATCTTACTATTAAACTGTTCTACAGACATTATGGGTAGTGTTATAAAGGTTGAAACTATATGGACGTATGGCTTTATACAACCTACCATATATTTTACTCTGTTACTGTTATATGAACTTATGGTAGGGTATAAAGGTTGGACTAGATGGACGTATGTCTTTATACAACCTCCTACGATGTTTACTATGTAACTGTTTACAGACATTATGGTAGGGTAGAAGGTTGGACTAAGATGGGACGTATGTCTTTATACAACCTCCAATACTATGTTACTATGTAACTGTTCTACAGACTTATGGGTAGGGTATACAGTTGGACATTAGATGGATTTAATTCTTTTATACACCTCCAATACTAATGTTCCTATGTAACTGTTATACAGACATGATGGTAGGGTATAAAGGTGGACTGATGGACGTATGTTCTTTAATACAGACACTCGAATTCCTCTGTTACTATTTAACTGTTATCAACATTATGGGTAGGTCTAAAGGTTTGGACTAGATGACGTATGTCTTTATACAACCTCCACTACTATGTTTACTATGTACTGTTATACAGACATTAATGGGTAGGGTAAACTGTTGGACTAGATGGACGTATGTCTTTAGACACCTCCAATACTATGTACTATGTAACTGTTATACAGACATTATGGTAGGTATAAGGTTAGACTAGATGGACTATGTCTTTATACCACCTCCACTAACTATGTTACTATGTAACTGTGATACAGACATTAGGAGTAGGGTATAAAGGTTGGACAGATGGAGTATTCCTTATTCAACCTCAATACTATTCTATTTAACTGTTTATCAGACTTAATGGGTAGGGGTATAAGGTTGGATTAGATGGACATATGTCTTATACTACCGCCAATACTATGTTACTATGTACTGTTAGACAGACAGATGGGTAGGGTATAAAGGTTTGGACTAGATCATATAATGTCTTTATACAACCTCCAATACGATGTTTACTATAACTGTTATACAGACATTATGGTAGGGTATAAATGTTGGCCTAATGGACGTATGTCTTATACACCTCCAATGCTATGTTACTATGTAATGTTTATACAGACGTATGGGTCGGTATAAAGGTTGGACTAGATGGATGGTATTCCTTTATTCACCTCCATACTATGTTACTATGTACCAGTTTACAGACATTATGGGTAGGTATAAAGTTGGACTAGATGGACATATGTCTTTATACAACTCCATACGATGTTACTATGTAACTTTAGACAGACATTATGGGTAGGGTATAAAGGTTGGACTAGATGGATATATGTCCTTTATACAACCTCCATACTATGTACTATGTAACGTTTACCAGACAGTATGGTAGGTATAAATGTTGGACTCGATGGACCGTATCCTTTATACAACCTCCATACAGGTTACTATGAACTGTTTATACAGACATTATTGTAGGGTACAAGGTTGGACTTGATGGACGTTTGTCTTTAATACCACTCCCATACTATGTTACTAGTACTGTTAACAGACATTATGGGTCGGTATAAAGGTGGGACTATATGGATGTATTCCTTTATTCAACCTCCAATACGATGTTACTATGTACCGTTAACGACCATTTATGGTAGGTATAAAGGTTGGACCTATATGGACATATTTCTTTTATACAACCTCCAATCGATTTACTATGTTCACTGTTAGACGACATTAGGGTAAGGTATAGAGGTTGGACTAGATGGATAATGTCTTTATACAACCTCATACATGTTACTATTAAGTTTATACAGACAGTATGGGTAGGGTATAAAGTTGGACTAGATGGACGTATGTCTTTATACACCTCCAATACTATGTTACTAGTACTGTTAACAGTACATTAATGGTAGGGTACAAGGTTTGGACTTGATGGCGTGTGTCTTTATACACCTCCAATACCTGTTACTGTAACTGTTATACAGACATTATGGGAGGGTATAAAGGTTTGGCCTAGATGACGTATGTCTTTATACAAACCTCCAATACTATGTTACTAGTTAACTGTATACAACATTATGAGGTAGGGTCAAAAAGGTTGGACTTGATGGACGTATGTCTATACAACCTCCATACTATGTTACATGTACTGTTATACATAACATTATGGGTAGGTCTAAATGTTTGGACTAGATAGACTATGTCTTTATACAACCTCCAATACTATGTTACTATTGTTTTTAACTGTTTATCAGACATATATGGTAGGTATAAGGTTGGACTTGATGACGTATGTCTTTATACAACTCCAATACTATGTTAACTATGTAACTGTTATACAGACATTATGGGTAGGGTATAAAGGTTGGCCTAGATGGACGTATGTCCCCTTTATACACACCTCCAAGACTATGTTCCAGTAACGTTTACAGACATTATGGGTAGGGATAAAGGTTGACTATATGGACGTATGTCTTTATACCACCTCCAATACATGTTACGAGTAACTGTTAGACAGAACATTATGGGGCGGGTATCAGGTTGGACTAGATGGACTTTGTCTTTATACAACCGCCAATACTATGTTACTAATGTAACTGGGGGGGGGTTTTATCCGACATATGTATGGTTATACGGTTGGACTAGATAGACGTATGTCCTTTATACACCCTCCACACTATGTTACTATGTTACGGTTAAAGACTTATGTAGGATAATAAAGGTTGGACTAGATGGATGTAGTCTTTATACACCGCCAATCCTATGTTACTATGTAACTGTTAGACAACTTATGGGTTAGGGTATAAATGTTGGACTAGAATGGAACGTATGTCTTAACAACCTCCCAATACTATGTTACTATGTACTGTTAGACAGCCTATATGGGTAGGGGTTTAAGGTTGGCTAGAATGACGTATGTCTTTATACACCTCCAATACTAATTACTATGTAATTGTTATACAGACATTATGGTAGTGTATAAGGTTGGACTATATGGATGTATGTCTTTATACACCCTCCATACTATGTTTACTATGTACTTTTAGACAGACATTATGGGTAGGGTATAAATGTTGGACGACCTGACGTATGTCTTTATACAACCTCCAATACTATGTTACTATGTAACTGTTATAACATGACATTAATGGGTAGGGTAATAAGGTTGACTAGATGACGTATGTCTTTATACAACCTCCAATACTAATGTTACTATGTAACTGTTTACAGACATTATGGGTGGGTATAAGTTGGCTAGATGGATGTATGTCTTTATACAACCTCCAATACTATGTTACTATGTAACTGTTAGATCAGACTTCTGGGTAGGGTATAAAGGTGACTAGATGTATGTATGTCTTTATACAACCTCCAATAATTTGTTACTATATAACTGTTAGAACAGACTTATTGGAGGGTATAAAGTTGGACTAGATGGATTTATATCTTTATACATACCTCCAAGCCTATGTTACTATTAACGGTAGACAGACATTTATGGGTGGGTATAAATGTTGGACTAGATGGACGTCTGTCTTTATACAACTCCAATACTATGTACTATGTAACGTATACAACATTATGGTAGGGTATAAAGTTGGACTAGATGGACGTATGTCTTTTATACAATCCCATCCTAGTTACTATGTAACTGTTATACGACATTATAGGTCGTGGATAAGGTTGGACTAGATGGACATATGTCTTGTTACAACCTCCAATACTATGTCCATGTAACTGATACAGACATTATAGGTAGGGTAATAAATTGGACTAGATGGACGTATGTCCTTTTTTCAACCTTCATACTATGTTACTAATGTACCTGTTTAGAAGGTAGGGTATAAAAGTTTGACAATATGGCTTGTGTTTATATACAACCTCATCCTATGTAAATAAATATATGTAATAGTAATATTGCATTGCGTTTCGCTCTATTATGTTACCATTTTCTTTTTCTCATTAAAGGATTCAAACAAAATTATTAACCTCTGCAGTAAGATGTATCTGGATCCTCTCACCACAACCACATACCACACTCCCTCTCTGTCTCTGGTAACTGTGTATTTCTTAAAATGACAATGTTATTTAGGCCCCTGCAATGTCCTGATTTTGTTATGTTGTGTCCTAATCCCAGACAGGACTGGGTGGGACTGGCCCATTCTTTGTTTCTATCCTGCTTCCCTCCAAGCTTGCAGGTATGATATTATACAGTTGCATCAAAAGTTTTGACTCAAAATGTCAACAGTCGAAAACAGGAATTTCCTATGTTTACAGATCTAATAGTGCGCGAACCTCCATATTGGTAATTAGGCACTTTTTGTGCATGTGATAAGATTCCTCTTTCGTGCTGCAGTGGATCAGTTCTCTAATTTTTTGTTACTCCGTAACTGAACTCTTACAGGGAGATCCATAAAGTTCTTATTTAAATGGTGCTAATTTTTTCCTCAACTAATCAGATCTTATTTACCAGTTTAAAACGCTAACCTCTTATTGGTTGGAAGCACATTTTTAAGGATATAACTTTTAATTCAATAACCCTGTTAAAGTCCTGACTCTTTTAATGGAAGGGACACATTTTACCTTGACTCCCACATCTATATACACCTTCATATTGCAACAAGTTTTGTTGAGCTTTTAATTGTCTAAATGTGCTAGAACCCCAGATTCCCGGGGGGCAGATCTCTCGGACAAATCTACAGCACTTCCCCCTGAATTAACTACCGTAGAATATTTCATCCCAATATAATTGGCTAGGTGGTTTTTGAATAATCACGCTGCAATTTTTTCTAACTGTGGGCTATCCTTATAGGTAAGCACAATAGGCTTTATAATCATGCTTTTTTTGCATGATCCTTATCTGTAGATCGATCCTTATCGTGGGGGAAGTGCCACCCTTGTAGGGTCTATTTCCCATACTTGTTTTGGATATTGACACCTACCCTTTAGATGTCCACATCTTCGTTTATATGCCTTTTGCCAATCGTTCTGCTGATATTTCTGGTCCCTAGAACATTTGGACTAGAAAGCTCAACAAACTTGGTTGCAATATACATGTGTATATAGAATATGGAAGGTCCAAGGTGTTTTAGGTAGCATTGTTAGATTTTAAAGAGTCACCTCTGAGAACACCGGCACACATTACATAAAAGATATTTCTAGCCCTTGCCAGACATTTTTTGGGAGTGTAGTAATGGGGTACAGCCATGCTGGGTGTTGGCGAATTTAGAGAGTTTATGGCCTCTGTTCATGGAGGGGATCGTGTGGCCTCTCTGAGTAGATGGAAACAGTGGATCTTTAAAATGTTACATGATCCCTTTAAATTAGTTTTTTTGTATTGTCAGACTTTGGGATTTATAAATGACCCGGTATTGATTTGTCTATGCAGGAGGGGACTATGTTTACTACAATTAGTATGTGTTTCTTTAAGCAACTGCTTTTTTTTGCCCCCCCTACAACTTGAATCTGAATGGTTTCTTTCACCCTATTCTTTTTTATTACTTATAACGGTATCAACCCGATTTGCTCATGTCTAATGTTTTTAGGTCCATACCACCATTGGGATTACTTTTTGTTCTTATCATGTACTATGTACCTAACACATGCTTCCTGTATCTTGGTGTGTATTGCAGTTTAAAGGGTGGGCCGTACTGCGGTGTTTTTGCTATTTAAATGTGAGGGTTTCGTCCCTGATTACGCCTCTTGAGGAATTGTCAATCAACACGAAAGCCATTCGGCGGGTGTATGTCCCGGTGTAAAGACAGCCCGGATCTAATCTTTTTGATTATATTACTATAAAACAACAAAGAGAAACACCCCACCACTGACTAAAAGAACTAAACTACAACACATCCTTTGATATAACTAATATCCGCTATACACCATGACCTGGATGAATGAAAAATCATATTTACAGATCACCTCGCTTATAAACCTTCTAAAATTACCCTTACACTTACCTCTTCTCCGACAATAGCCCCCTAAGCCCAGATCTCGCTTGTTACCAAACCGTCATCTACAGCACTGCTATTTCTCTCCATCATCTCCCTCACTCTCACACTCCTAACCCTCACCCTCTTGTACACATGCGCTATGTTATATATATGCGTGGAGTCACCTTTCAAGGGTGTTGCAGAAGAGAGCTTACAGAAGATACACAGCATTGTTGCAGGATTATGGTTTGGTAAGTGTGAGATCTGGGGCTTAGTTGGAGAAGAGCTGACTACTGCCGTTCCTGATAGTTTGGATTCTCTTATTATTTGTCTCTTCAGTTTACAATACCTGGGTTTTCCCCCAGTTGAAGAACCAGATAAATGAAAGACAACAAAGAACAATTTTCTACAGTTGTTTGAATTATAGCAACCAAATGTAATATTTTAATGTTTAAGGTCCCGATAAGTCATAACAAACTGTACTCTCATTGGTCCATACTAAAACTGCATCATAATATATTTCTGTTTTCTACCTTCTTCTATTGGTTAACAGGAGAAAAAAAAAATTGCTAACTGCATCCCAAGAATTACACATGGTTACTTACATCGTGAATGTCAAGTGGTCAGTTCTGGTTTGTTCATTGCTACGTTTGGATGAAGCTGTGCTGTCTGTGTACATCTGATTTGTACTGTGATTCCACCTCTTATTCTCTACTACCAGTACAAGTCCCAACGCATCCTTTTCTATATATCTGTATGTGGGTGGTGGTTCAATGGATCACTAACAAGGCAGGATGAGTAGGACCTTTAACATGACCCAAAGGTACATTAACTATCAATGTCCAATGGCAACCTAACAAGAGGTGTTGTTAATTGTCTGCAAACATAAGGCTGCAGGTTAGATCTCCTTGATGCAAAGTTTGCAAACCTGTAGGTTCCTTCAACACTTAGATTCTCCCCTTTGTACAATTCACTTAACCAAGAGTTTTTCTTAGCTTAACCAGTGGTAACACATTTATACTCTTCTCAGATTTCACTAGTTAGTTGCTACTAACTAGCACATACTATCACCTAACCTCGGCTTATAAATATATTGAATATAGAACAGTAACTTTGTATGTACTCAGAGATATGAGAAACTTCTAGGGGCAATGTCTGTCTTGGGGTGGTCATTAAAATTATTGTAACTAACATGGTTTGCCAGAGGACTAGCGAGTTATGGGGGTGGGGTGTGGGGTGATGGTAAGATAGTCTCTTGTTCATTCAATACAGATCATAGAAATGAACTGTGCCTAGGTGCCAATCCCCCTTTAATGACCATGATGTGTTGCTGGTTCCCTACAATTTCGGTGGAAAGGTTCTTCTGATCTGACAGTGGCTTAATATTGGCCATTCATCAAACAGATATTAGGAGAATTCAACATTTGATTGGCAAGTAGATCTAAAATCTATTAAAGCAGCTGTTTTACCTCCTGACATTCCCGGGACATTTTTTGCTTTTGCCCATTAATTTTGCATTGAAAGTTTGACAATTGTGACATTAGGAGATACAATTTTTAACGTTTTGATAATCACATTATATATTATTGTATCATAATAGAAACTAAATATTGATGTGTACGATGAGAAAGAGAAGGAATATGTTGAAGATGTAGAAGATGGAGATGATGTAGAAGATGGAGATGATGTAGAAGATGGAGATGATGTAGAAGACGGAGATGATGTAGAAAAGAAACCTCCAGGGCGAGGATTTAGACCTGGGAAAATACCTGTTATTCCTATAATTGTGTCCAACTTTCCATCAAACCCTAATGATCCTAAAAAGCCACGTAAGTGCATTAAGAACTCTGCAACCTCTATTGTTACTGTGGTTTTATTTAGTTTGGGATCTACCCACAAAAATAATATGGTGTTTTTTCTAAATCTTAACAAGTATTGTATAGTATAGTATTTGAGGTTGAATATTGGCTGGTGTGTACCCATTCTTAACCTTTTTTCTTCAAGTCTTAAGGACACCACGTGTCCTCTGACATGTTCTATTGGTGAACAATGCCCCAGATAGCTTATTGTATGGCCCGTTAATGTATTTATACACAGTAATCATATCCCCACGCAAGCGCCTTTTCTCCAGCGTACATAATTGTAACTTTTCCAGTCTCTCTTCATATTAAAGTCCCCCAATCCCTTATTAATTTAGTTGCCCTTCTCTGAACCCGTTCCATTTCAAAGATGTCTCTTTTTGTACACAGGTTCCAAAATTGCACTGCATCATTCAAATGAGGCCTTACCAATGCTTTGTAAGAGGGAGAATTACATTTCCTCCCTTGAATCATCCCTCTCTTTATACAAGACAATACCATGCTGTCTCTGGCTTTTGCCGTCTGGCACTGGCTTTCTACCTTTAAGTTGTGTTATCCAAACTCCGATCCCTTTCCACGGGATTCACTTAACTCGAGCCATTTATAGTAAACAGCACGAGGATTTTTAGTCAAAATGCATCACCTTATATTTATCACCATTGCATTTCATCTGCACTTACAGCCCAAGTGACAATCTATGTAAACACAATGATTACAATGAGTCTACAATGAAGTCTATGTGCACACAGTGGAATGGCTATAATCATTTTTATGGTTTTACCAATTGTGTCTTATCTTCTGTAAAATAAAACCTATTTGCGCCCATTGGCCGGGAGAGACTTGGGGCGTTATTGCTCTGTGTGGGTCCCACAGGGGTTCCCTATAATGTTTCCTATCAAGATATAGGACCATGCACTGCTATCTCCGGAACATGGTCTGAAGAAAAGTTGGTGTATATATGTGTAGGTATAAAGGTTTGGACTAGAGGATGTGTGTCCTTTATACAACCTCCATACCTATGTTACTAGTACTGTTATACATACATTATGGGTAGGTATAAATGTTGGACCTAGATGGACGTATGTCTTTATACAACCTCCAATTCTATGTTACTATGTAACTGTTTTAACAACATTTTAGGTATAAAGGTTGACTAGATGGACATATGTCTTTATATAACCTCCAATACTATGTTACTATGTACTGTATACAGACCTTATGGGTAGGGTTAATAACGGTGGGACTAGATGGATTTGTGTCTTTTTTCACCTTCAACTATGTTTCCTATGGTAACCCCCCCCCCCCCTTTGTTTTTTTGTTATACAGACATTAGGGTAGAGGGTATAAAAGGTTGGACTAGATGGACGTATGTCTTTATACAACCCTCCATATACCTATGTTACTTGTAACTGGTTTATATCAGACATTATGTAGGGTATAAAGGGTTGTGACTTAGATGGACCGTATGTCCTTTATACAAACCTCCAATACTAGTTATCTATGTAACTGTTATACAGACATTATTGGAGGGAAAAGGTTTGGACTAGATGGATGTGGTGTCTTTTTTCACTATTCCAATACTAATGTTTACTATGTAACTGTTATCCAGACATTATGGTTAGGGTAAAAGTTTGGACTAGATGGATGGTGTCCCCCCTTTATACAACTCCAATACTATGTTACTATGTAACTGGGGGGGGGGGGGGGGGGTTATATAGACATTATGTAGGATAAAGGTTTGGACTAATGACGTATGTCTTTATACTAACCCTCCATCTAGATGTTACTAGGTAAAACTGTTATACAGACATTATGGGTAAGTGGTATAAAGGTTGACTAAGGGGATGTGTGTCTTTTTTTCACTTCAATAACTATCTTACTATTAAACTGTTCTACAGACATTATGGGTAGTGTTATAAAGGTTGAAACTATATGGACGTATGGCTTTATACAACCTACCATATATTTTACTCTGTTACTGTTATATGAACTTATGGTAGGGTATAAAGGTTGGACTAGATGGACGTATGTCTTTATACAACCTCCTACGATGTTTACTATGTAACTGTTTACAGACATTATGGTAGGGTAGAAGGTTGGACTAAGATGGGACGTATGTCTTTATACAACCTCCAATACTATGTTACTATGTAACTGTTCTACAGACTTATGGGTAGGGTATACAGTTGGACATTAGATGGATTTAATTCTTTTATACACCTCCAATACTAATGTTCCTATGTAACTGTTATACAGACATGATGGTAGGGTATAAAGGTGGACTGATGGACGTATGTTCTTTAATACAGACACTCGAATTCCTCTGTTACTATTTAACTGTTATCAACATTATGGGTAGGTCTAAAGGTTTGGACTAGATGACGTATGTCTTTATACAACCTCCACTACTATGTTTACTATGTACTGTTATACAGACATTAATGGGTAGGGTAAACTGTTGGACTAGATGGACGTATGTCTTTAGACACCTCCAATACTATGTACTATGTAACTGTTATACAGACATTATGGTAGGTATAAGGTTAGACTAGATGGACTATGTCTTTATACCACCTCCACTAACTATGTTACTATGTAACTGTGATACAGACATTAGGAGTAGGGTATAAAGGTTGGACAGATGGAGTATTCCTTATTCAACCTCAATACTATTCTATTTAACTGTTTATCAGACTTAATGGGTAGGGGTATAAGGTTGGATTAGATGGACATATGTCTTATACTACCGCCAATACTATGTTACTATGTACTGTTAGACAGACAGATGGGTAGGGTATAAAGGTTTGGACTAGATCATATAATGTCTTTATACAACCTCCAATACGATGTTTACTATAACTGTTATACAGACATTATGGTAGGGTATAAATGTTGGCCTAATGGACGTATGTCTTATACACCTCCAATGCTATGTTACTATGTAATGTTTATACAGACGTATGGGTCGGTATAAAGGTTGGACTAGATGGATGGTATTCCTTTATTCACCTCCATACTATGTTACTATGTACCAGTTTACAGACATTATGGGTAGGTATAAAGTTGGACTAGATGGACATATGTCTTTATACAACTCCATACGATGTTACTATGTAACTTTAGACAGACATTATGGGTAGGGTATAAAGGTTGGACTAGATGGATATATGTCCTTTATACAACCTCCATACTATGTACTATGTAACGTTTACCAGACAGTATGGTAGGTATAAATGTTGGACTCGATGGACCGTATCCTTTATACAACCTCCATACAGGTTACTATGAACTGTTTATACAGACATTATTGTAGGGTACAAGGTTGGACTTGATGGACGTTTGTCTTTAATACCACTCCCATACTATGTTACTAGTACTGTTAACAGACATTATGGGTCGGTATAAAGGTGGGACTATATGGATGTATTCCTTTATTCAACCTCCAATACGATGTTACTATGTACCGTTAACGACCATTTATGGTAGGTATAAAGGTTGGACCTATATGGACATATTTCTTTTATACAACCTCCAATCGATTTACTATGTTCACTGTTAGACGACATTAGGGTAAGGTATAGAGGTTGGACTAGATGGATAATGTCTTTATACAACCTCATACATGTTACTATTAAGTTTATACAGACAGTATGGGTAGGGTATAAAGTTGGACTAGATGGACGTATGTCTTTATACACCTCCAATACTATGTTACTAGTACTGTTAACAGTACATTAATGGTAGGGTACAAGGTTTGGACTTGATGGCGTGTGTCTTTATACACCTCCAATACCTGTTACTGTAACTGTTATACAGACATTATGGGAGGGTATAAAGGTTTGGCCTAGATGACGTATGTCTTTATACAAACCTCCAATACTATGTTACTAGTTAACTGTATACAACATTATGAGGTAGGGTCAAAAAGGTTGGACTTGATGGACGTATGTCTATACAACCTCCATACTATGTTACATGTACTGTTATACATAACATTATGGGTAGGTCTAAATGTTTGGACTAGATAGACTATGTCTTTATACAACCTCCAATACTATGTTACTATTGTTTTTAACTGTTTATCAGACATATATGGTAGGTATAAGGTTGGACTTGATGACGTATGTCTTTATACAACTCCAATACTATGTTAACTATGTAACTGTTATACAGACATTATGGGTAGGGTATAAAGGTTGGCCTAGATGGACGTATGTCCCCTTTATACACACCTCCAAGACTATGTTCCAGTAACGTTTACAGACATTATGGGTAGGGATAAAGGTTGACTATATGGACGTATGTCTTTATACCACCTCCAATACATGTTACGAGTAACTGTTAGACAGAACATTATGGGGCGGGTATCAGGTTGGACTAGATGGACTTTGTCTTTATACAACCGCCAATACTATGTTACTAATGTAACTGGGGGGGGGTTTTATCCGACATATGTATGGTTATACGGTTGGACTAGATAGACGTATGTCCTTTATACACCCTCCACACTATGTTACTATGTTACGGTTAAAGACTTATGTAGGATAATAAAGGTTGGACTAGATGGATGTAGTCTTTATACACCGCCAATCCTATGTTACTATGTAACTGTTAGACAACTTATGGGTTAGGGTATAAATGTTGGACTAGAATGGAACGTATGTCTTAACAACCTCCCAATACTATGTTACTATGTACTGTTAGACAGCCTATATGGGTAGGGGTTTAAGGTTGGCTAGAATGACGTATGTCTTTATACACCTCCAATACTAATTACTATGTAATTGTTATACAGACATTATGGTAGTGTATAAGGTTGGACTATATGGATGTATGTCTTTATACACCCTCCATACTATGTTTACTATGTACTTTTAGACAGACATTATGGGTAGGGTATAAATGTTGGACGACCTGACGTATGTCTTTATACAACCTCCAATACTATGTTACTATGTAACTGTTATAACATGACATTAATGGGTAGGGTAATAAGGTTGACTAGATGACGTATGTCTTTATACAACCTCCAATACTAATGTTACTATGTAACTGTTTACAGACATTATGGGTGGGTATAAGTTGGCTAGATGGATGTATGTCTTTATACAACCTCCAATACTATGTTACTATGTAACTGTTAGATCAGACTTCTGGGTAGGGTATAAAGGTGACTAGATGTATGTATGTCTTTATACAACCTCCAATAATTTGTTACTATATAACTGTTAGAACAGACTTATTGGAGGGTATAAAGTTGGACTAGATGGATTTATATCTTTATACATACCTCCAAGCCTATGTTACTATTAACGGTAGACAGACATTTATGGGTGGGTATAAATGTTGGACTAGATGGACGTCTGTCTTTATACAACTCCAATACTATGTACTATGTAACGTATACAACATTATGGTAGGGTATAAAGTTGGACTAGATGGACGTATGTCTTTTATACAATCCCATCCTAGTTACTATGTAACTGTTATACGACATTATAGGTCGTGGATAAGGTTGGACTAGATGGACATATGTCTTGTTACAACCTCCAATACTATGTCCATGTAACTGATACAGACATTATAGGTAGGGTAATAAATTGGACTAGATGGACGTATGTCCTTTTTTCAACCTTCATACTATGTTACTAATGTACCTGTTTAGAAGGTAGGGTATAAAAGTTTGACAATATGGCTTGTGTTTATATACAACCTCATCCTATGTAAATAAATATATGTAATAGTAATATTGCATTGCGTTTCGCTCTATTATGTTACCATTTTCTTTTTCTCATTAAAGGATTCAAACAAAATTATTAACCTCTGCAGTAAGATGTATCTGGATCCTCTCACCACAACCACATACCACACTCCCTCTCTGTCTCTGGTAACTGTGTATTTCTTAAAATGACAATGTTATTTAGGCCCCTGCAATGTCCTGATTTTGTTATGTTGTGTCCTAATCCCAGACAGGACTGGGTGGGACTGGCCCATTCTTTGTTTCTATCCTGCTTCCCTCCAAGCTTGCAGGTATGATATTATACAGTTGCATCAAAAGTTTTGACTCAAAATGTCAACAGTCGAAAACAGGAATTTCCTATGTTTACAGATCTAATAGTGCGCGAACCTCCATATTGGTAATTAGGCACTTTTTGTGCATGTGATAAGATTCCTCTTTCGTGCTGCAGTGGATCAGTTCTCTAATTTTTTGTTACTCCGTAACTGAACTCTTACAGGGAGATCCATAAAGTTCTTATTTAAATGGTGCTAATTTTTTCCTCAACTAATCAGATCTTATTTACCAGTTTAAAACGCTAACCTCTTATTGGTTGGAAGCACATTTTTAAGGATATAACTTTTAATTCAATAACCCTGTTAAAGTCCTGACTCTTTTAATGGAAGGGACACATTTTACCTTGACTCCCACATCTATATACACCTTCATATTGCAACAAGTTTTGTTGAGCTTTTAATTGTCTAAATGTGCTAGAACCCCAGATTCCCGGGGGGCAGATCTCTCGGACAAATCTACAGCACTTCCCCCTGAATTAACTACCGTAGAATATTTCATCCCAATATAATTGGCTAGGTGGTTTTTGAATAATCACGCTGCAATTTTTTCTAACTGTGGGCTATCCTTATAGGTAAGCACAATAGGCTTTATAATCATGCTTTTTTTGCATGATCCTTATCTGTAGATCGATCCTTATCGTGGGGGAAGTGCCACCCTTGTAGGGTCTATTTCCCATACTTGTTTTGGATATTGACACCTACCCTTTAGATGTCCACATCTTCGTTTATATGCCTTTTGCCAATCGTTCTGCTGATATTTCTGGTCCCTAGAACATTTGGACTAGAAAGCTCAACAAACTTGGTTGCAATATACATGTGTATATAGAATATGGAAGGTCCAAGGTGTTTTAGGTAGCATTGTTAGATTTTAAAGAGTCACCTCTGAGAACACCGGCACACATTACATAAAAGATATTTCTAGCCCTTGCCAGACATTTTTTGGGAGTGTAGTAATGGGGTACAGCCATGCTGGGTGTTGGCGAATTTAGAGAGTTTATGGCCTCTGTTCATGGAGGGGATCGTGTGGCCTCTCTGAGTAGATGGAAACAGTGGATCTTTAAAATGTTACATGATCCCTTTAAATTAGTTTTTTTGTATTGTCAGACTTTGGGATTTATAAATGACCCGGTATTGATTTGTCTATGCAGGAGGGGACTATGTTTACTACAATTAGTATGTGTTTCTTTAAGCAACTGCTTTTTTTTGCCCCCCCTACAACTTGAATCTGAATGGTTTCTTTCACCCTATTCTTTTTTATTACTTATAACGGTATCAACCCGATTTGCTCATGTCTAATGTTTTTAGGTCCATACCACCATTGGGATTACTTTTTGTTCTTATCATGTACTATGTACCTAACACATGCTTCCTGTATCTTGGTGTGTATTGCAGTTTAAAGGGTGGGCCGTACTGCGGTGTTTTTGCTATTTAAATGTGAGGGTTTCGTCCCTGATTACGCCTCTTGAGGAATTGTCAATCAACACGAAAGCCATTCGGCGGGTGTATGTCCCGGTGTAAAGACAGCCCGGATCTAATCTTTTTGATTATATTACTATAAAACAACAAAGAGAAACACCCCACCACTGACTAAAAGAACTAAACTACAACACATCCTTTGATATAACTAATATCCGCTATACACCATGACCTGGATGAATGAAAAATCATATTTACAGATCACCTCGCTTATAAACCTTCTAAAATTACCCTTACACTTACCTCTTCTCCGACAATAGCCCCCTAAGCCCAGATCTCGCTTGTTACCAAACCGTCATCTACAGCACTGCTATTTCTCTCCATCATCTCCCTCACTCTCACACTCCTAACCCTCACCCTCTTGTACACATGCGCTATGTTATATATATGCGTGGAGTCACCTTTCAAGGGTGTTGCAGAAGAGAGCTTACAGAAGATACACAGCATTGTTGCAGGATTATGGTTTGGTAAGTGTGAGATCTGGGGCTTAGTTGGAGAAGAGCTGACTACTGCCGTTCCTGATAGTTTGGATTCTCTTATTATTTGTCTCTTCAGTTTACAATACCTGGGTTTTCCCCCAGTTGAAGAACCAGATAAATGAAAGACAACAAAGAACAATTTTCTACAGTTGTTTGAATTATAGCAACCAAATGTAATATTTTAATGTTTAAGGTCCCGATAAGTCATAACAAACTGTACTCTCATTGGTCCATACTAAAACTGCATCATAATATATTTCTGTTTTCTACCTTCTTCTATTGGTTAACAGGAGAAAAAAAAAACAGCCCAATGTGACAATCTATGTAAACACAATGAGTTACAATGAGTCTACAATGAGTCTAGTGTCACACAGTGGAAGTGGCTTATAATCATTTTATGGTTTTACCAAATTTGTCTTATCTTTCTGTAAAATAAAACCTATTTATCTGCCCATGGGCAGGGAGAGACTTGGGGCGTTATTGCTCTGTGTGGGTCCCACAGGGGGTTCCCTTAATGTTCCTATCAAGATGATAGGACACATGCACTGCTATCTCTGAACATGTGTCTGAAGAAAAGTTGGGGTATTATGGGTAGGGTATAAAGGTTGGACTAGATGGATGTGTGTCTTTATACAACCTCCAATACTATGTTACTATGTAACTGTTATACATACATTATGGGTAGGGTATAAAGTTGGACTAGATGGACGTATTGTCTTATACAACCTCCAATTCTATGTTTACTATGTAACTGTTTAACATACATTATGTAGGGTATAAAGGTTGGACTAGATGGACATATGTCTTTATATAACCTCCAATACTATGTTACTATGTAACTGTATACAGACCTTATGGGTAGGGTTAATAAGGTGTGGACTAGATGGATTTGTGTCTTTTTTCAACCTTCAATACTATGTTCTATGTAACTGTTGTTATACAGACATTAGGGTAGGGTATAAAGGTTGGACTAGATGGACGTATGTCTTTATACAACCCTCCAATACTATGTTACTATGTAACTGTTATACAGACATTATGGTAGGGTATAAAGGTTGGACTTAGATGGACGTATGTCTTTATACAACCTCCAATACTATGTTATTATGTAACTGTTATACAGACATTATTGGAGGGAAAAGGTTGGACTAGATGGATGTGTGTCTTTTTTCAACCTTCAATACTATGTTACTATGTAACTGTTATCCAGACATTATGGTAGGGTATAAAGTTTGGACTAGATGGATGTGTGTCTTTATACAACTCCAATACTATGTTACTATGTAACTGTTATATAGACATTATGTAGGGTATAAAGGTTTGGACTAGATGGACGTATGTCTTTATACAACCTCCATCTAGATGTTACTATGGTAACTGTTATACAGACATTATGGGTAGGGTATAAAGGTTTGGACTAGATGGATGTGTGTCTTTTTTTCACCTTCAATAACTATTTACTATGTAACTGTTTACAGACATTATGGGTAGGTTATAAAGGTTGAACTATATGGACGTATGCTTTATACAACCTACCATATATTTTACTTGTACTGTTATATGAACTTATGGGTAGGGTATAAAGGTTGGACTAGATGGACGTATGTCTTTATACAACCTCCTACATGTTTACTATGTAACTGTTATACAGACATTATGGGTAGGGTAAAGGTTGGACTAGATGGACGTATGTCTTTATACAACCTCCAATACTATGTTACTATGTAACTGTTTACAGACTTATGGGTAGGGTATAAGGTTGGACTTAGATGATTTATTCTTTATACAACCTCCAATACTATGTTACCTATGTAACTGTTATACAGACATTATGGGTAGGGTATAAAGGTTGGACTAGATGGACGTATGTTCTTTATACAACCTCGAATTCTTGTTACTATTTAACTGTTATACAACATTATGGGTAGGTTAAAGGTTGGACTAGATGACGTATGTCTTTATACAACCTCCATACTATGTTTACTATGTAACTGTTATACAGACATTATGGGTAGGGTATAAGTTGGACTAGATGGACGTATGTCTTTAACAACCTCCAATACTATGTTACTATGTAACTGTTATACAGACATTATGGGTAGGGTATAAAGGTTAGACTAGATGGACTATGTCTTTATACACCTCCACTAACTATGTTACTATGTAACTGTATACAGACATTAGAGAGTAGGGTATAAAGGTTGGACTAGATGGATGTATTCCTTATTCAACCTCAATACTATGTCTATTTAACTGTTATACAGACATTATGGGTAGGGTATAAGGTTGGATTAGATGGACATATGTCTTTATACACCCCAATACTATGTTACTATGTAACTGTTAGACAGACAATGGGTAGGGTATAAAGGTTGGACTAGATCTATATGTCTTTATACAACCTCCAATACATGTTACTATAACTGTTATACAGACATTATGGTAGGGTATAAATGTTGGCTAATGGACGTATGTCTTATACAACCTCCAATGCTATGTTACTATGTAACTGTTTATACAGACGTATGGGTGGGTATAAAGGTTGGACTAGATGGATGTATTCCTTTATTCAACCTCCAATACTATGTTACTATGTAACAGTTATACAGACATTATGGGTAGGGTATAAAGGTTGGACTAGATGGACATATGTCTTTATACAACTCCAATACATGTTACTATGTAACTGTTAGACAGACATTATGGGTAGGGTATAAAGTTGGACTAGATGGATATATGTCTTTATACAACCTCCAATACTATGTTACTATGTAACGTTATACAGACATATGGGTAGGGTATAAATGTTGGACTGATGGACGTATCTTTATACAACCTCCAATACATGGTTACTATGAACTGTTTATACAGACATTATGGTAGGGTACAAGGTTGGACTTGATGGACGTTTGTCTTTATACCACTCTCCATACTATGTTACTAGTAACTGTTATACAGACATTATGGGTGGTATAAAGGTGGGACTAATGGATGTATTCCTTTATTCAACCTCCAATACATGTTACTATGTACACGTTATACGACCATTATGGGTAGGGTATAAAGGTTGGACTATATGGACATATTTCTTTTATACAACCTCCAATACATGTTACTATGTAACTGTTAGACGACATTATGGGTAAGGGTATAGAGGTTGGACTAGATGGATAATGTCTTTATACAACCTCAATACTATGTTACTATGTAACGTTATACAGACATATGGGTAGGGTATAAATGTTGGACTAGATGGACGTATGTCTTTATACAACCTCCAATACTATGTTACTATGTAACTGTTACAGACATTATGGGTAGGGTACAAGGTTTGGACTTGATGGACGTTTGTCTTTATACAACCTCCAATACTGTTACTAGTAACTGTTATACAGACATTATGGGTAGGGTATAAAGGTTTGGCCTAGATGGACGTATGTCTTTATACACCTCCAATACTATGTTACTAGTTAACTGTATACAGACATTATGGGTAGGGTAAAAAGGTTGGACTTGATGGACGTATGTCTTATACAACCTCCAATACTATGTTACTATGTAACTGTTATACAAACATTATGGGTAGGGTTAAATGTTTGGACTAGATGACGTATGTCTTTATACAACCTCCAATACTATGTTACTATGTTAACTGTTTATCAGACATATATGGGTAGGTATAAAGGTTGGACTTGATGGACGTATGTCTTTATACAACCTCCAATACTATGTTACTATGTAACTGTTATACAGACATTATGGGTAGGGTATAAAGGTTGGCTAGATGGACGTATGTCTTTATACAACCTCCAAACTATGTTCTCTATGTAACTGTTATACAGACATTATGGGTAGGGTATAAAGGTTGGACTATATGGACGTATGTCTTTATACACCTCCAATACTATGTTACATGTAACTGTTAGACAGACATTATGGGGGGTATAGGGTTGGACTAGATGGACTTTGTCTTTATACAACCCCAATACTATGTTACTATGTAACTGTTATCACAGACATATGGTAGGTTATAGGTTGGACTAGATAGACGTATGTCTTTATACACCCTCCAACTATGTTACTATGTACGGTTAGACAGACTTATGGTAGGATAATAAAGGTTGGACTAGATGGATGTAGTCTTTATACAACCCCAATCTATGTTACTATGTAACTGTTAGACAGACTTATGGGTAGGGTATAAATGTTGGACTAGATGGACGTATGTCTTTAACAACCTCCAATACTATGTTACTATGTAACTGTTAGACAGCCTATATGGTAGGGGTTTAAGGTTGGGCTAGAATGGACGTATGTCTTTATACACCTCCAATACTATGTTACTATGTAACTGTTATACAGACATTATGGGTAGGGTATAAATGTTGGACTAGATGGACGTATGTCTTTATACAACCTCCAATACTATGTTACTATGTAACTGTTATACAGACATTATGGGTAGGGTATAAAGGTTGGACTAGATGGACGTATGTCTTTATACAACCTCCAATACTATGTTACTATGTAACTTTTACAGACATTATGGGTAGGGTATAAATGTTGGACTAGATGGACGTATGTCTTTATACAACCTCCAATACTATGTTACTATGTAACTGTTATACAGACATTATGGGTAGGGTATAAAGGTTGGACTAGATGGACGTATGTCTTTATACAATCTCCAATACTATGTTACTATGTAACTGTTATACAGACATTATGGTAGGTATAAAGGTTGGACTAGATGTATGTTTCTTTATACAACCTCCAATACTTGTTACTATAACTGTTTACAGACATATGGGTAGGGTATAAAGTTGACTAGATGGAGTATTCTTTATAGAACTTCCAATACTATGTTACTATGTAACTGTTAGACAGACATTATGGGTAGGGTATAAAGTTGGACATATGGACGTATGTCTTTATACAACCTCCAATACTATGTTACTATGTAACTTTATACAGACATTATGGGTAGGGTATAAAGGTTGGACTAGATGGACTATGTCTTTATACAACTCCAATACTATGTTACTATGTAACTGTTAACAACATTATGTAGGTATAAAGGTTGGACTAGATGGATTGTCTTATACAACCTCCAATACTATGTTACTATGTACGTGGTATACTACATTATAGGTAGGGTATAAAGATTGGACTAGATGGACGTATGTCTTTTTTCAACCTTCAATACTATGTTACTATGTAACTGTTAGAAAGGTAGGGTATAAAAGTTTGACAAGATGGCCTTGTGTTTATATACAACCTCCAATACTATGTAAATAAATCTATGTATAGTAATATTGCATTGCGTTTAGCTCTATTATGTTACCATTTTCTTTTCTCATTAAAGATTCAAACAAAATTAATTAACACTCTGCAGTAAGATGTATCTGGATCCTCTCCACCACAACCACAGACACACACTCCCTCTCTGTCTCTGGTACCTGTGTATTTCTTTAAAATTAAAATGTTAGTTTAGGCCCCCTGAATGTCCTGATTTTGTTATGTTGTAGTCTATCCCAGACAGGACTGGGTGGGACTGGGCCAGTTCTTTGTTTCTATCCTGCTTCCCTCCAAGCTGGCAGGTATGATATTATTACAGTTGCATCAAAAAGTTTTGACTCAAAATGTCAACAGTCAAAACCGGAATTTCTATGTTAAAGATCTAATAGTGCTACCTACATATTGTATTAGGCACTTTTTGCATGTGATAAGATTACATATTTCGTGCTGCAGTTGATAAGTTCTCTAATTTTATATGTTACTCCAGTAACTGAACTCTTACAGGGAGATTCAATAAAAGTTCTTATTTAAAATGGTGCTAATTTTTCCCAACTAATCAGATCTTATTTACCATTTGAAAGCTAACATCTGATTGGTTGGAGCAAATTTTTAAGGATAATAACTTTTATTCAATAACCCTGTTAAAGTCCTGACCTCTTTTAATGTAAGGACACATTTTACACCTTGACTCCCCACATCTATATACACCTTCATATTGCAACCAAGTTTGTTGAGCTTTATTTGTCTTAAATGTGCTAGAAGCCACAAGATTCCCCAGGGTGGCAGATCTCTTCGGGACAAATCTACATTCCCCCTGAAGTAACTTACCGTATATAATATTTCATCCCCATATAAAATTGGTAGGTGGTTTTTGATAATACGCTGAATTTTCTTAAACTGTGGGCTATACTTAGAGGTAAGCACAATAGGCTTTATAATCATGCTTTTTTTGCATGATCCTTATCTGTAGATCTATCCTTATCGGTGGGGTAATTTTCACCCTTGTAGGGTCTATTCCCAGACTTGTTGGGATATTGACACCTACCCTTTAAGAGGTCATCACTCTGCTGTTTATATGCCTTTTGCCAATCGTTCTGCTGATATTTTCTGGTCCCTAGAACATTTAGGACTAAGAAAGCTCAACAAACTTGGTTGCAATATACAGGTGTATATAGATATGGAAGGTCAAGGTGTATTTAGGTAGCATTGTTAGATCTTTAAAGAGTCACCTCTGAGAACACCGGCAACACATTGAAATAAAAGATATGTCTAGCCCCATTGCCAGACATTTTTTGGAGTGTAGTAATGGGGATACAGCCATGCTGGGCTGTTGGCGAATTTAGAGAGTTATGCCTCTGTATCATGGAGGGGATCGTGTGGCCTCTCTGAGATAGATGGAAACTAAGTGGATCTTTAAAATGTGTACCAGGATCCCTTTAAATTCAGTTTTTGATATTGCAGACTTTGTGGATTTATAAATGAACACGGTATTGGATTTGTCTAGTGCAGGATGTGACATTATGTTTACTACAATTGTATGTGTGCTTTATGCAACTGCTCCTACACATTGAATTCTGAATGGTTTATTCACCCCTATTCTTTTTATTACTTTATTAACTGGATACAACCAGATTTGCTCAGTGTGCTAATGTTTTTAGGTCCCATACCACCAGTTGGGATTACTTTGTTCATTATCATGTAGCTATGTACCTAACACATGCTTTCTGTATATTGGTGTGTATTGCAATTTAAGAGGTGGGCCGTACTGCGGTGTGTTTGCCTATTTAAATGGGAAGGGGATGCGTCCTGATTACGCCTCTGAGGAAGTGTCAATCAAGACACGAAAGCCATTCGGCTGGTGTGATGTCCCGGTGGAAGAGACAGCCCGTATCTATCTTTTTGATTATATGGAACGTAGAACTAAACTACAACCAGTCCAGTTGATATAACTGAATATCATTGATACACCATGACCTGGATGAATGAGAACAAGCATATTGACAGAGCACATACTTAGAAACCTGGCTAAAATTACCCATGAGCACTTACCTATGTCTCCCAAATAGCCCCCTAAGCCCAGATCTCGCTTCTTACCAAACCGTAATCCTACAGCAATGCTATGTCTCTTCCATCAGCTTCCTCACTCTCACACTCTCTACCCCTCACCCTCTTGTACACATGCGCCTATGTTATATATAGGCGTGGAGTCACGTTCAAGGGGGGTGTCAGAAGAGAGCTGACAGAAGAGACACAGCATTGTTGCAGGATTATGGTTTGGTAAGTAGTGAGATCTGGGCTTAGTTGGAGGAGCAGCTGACTTACTGCAGTTCCTGATAGTTTGGATTCTCTTATTATGTTTCTCTTCAGTTTACAATACCTGGTTTTCCCCCAGTGTGAAGAACCAGATGAAAATGAAAGACAACAAAGAACAATTTCTAAGTTGTTGAATTTATAGTCAACCAAATGTAAATATTTAATGTTTAAGGTCCCTATAAGGTCGATAACAGAACTGTAACTCTCATTGGGTTCCATATCTAAAACGGATCAACTAATATATTTCTGTTTTATACCTTCTTATATGTGGTGTTACAGGAGATCCTAAACCAAAGCCTTAACATGGCGTTAGCTCAGCAGAGGCTACAGATGACCTCACATTGGATTAACGGAGCAAGATGAACCACACATCTTTTGCCGAGCCTAATACGACTTCTGATCTATTTATTATGTTGACAGCATAGAACCCTTTTTTTGAAGGACATTGGTTCTTCAGGTGCGATGACATTATTTCCTAGTGGTGGGAACTACTTTGGAGAACATTTCGTTAAGGCACCTACAGCATCTACTTATCTTTACCAAAGGGTTTTCAGATGTGCTGAGCTTGGTCCCTTTGCCTTAAAACCTGATTTGATTTCTGTGCAATGCTGGGCAAAGGGCACCTATAATGTATATCTTAAGCTGGGTACACACAGTAGCCATAAAGGGGCGATTCTGTAGGTTCTGACCAGCGCGTTTTGTTCCATTTCAGAAGTCAATGGGGGAAAAAAAGTTAAATAAGTTAAGTAAAAGCATGGTAACTTACAGTACAGTAGTATATTTCCTATCGCTCGAAAGTACGATTTAAAACTCTAAAGTAGTTTCAGACCGTACATTCGGAAGTAGCAGCTCCGTACTTTTAATAATTAGCGAAGATACAGAAGTTCTGAAATTAGTCTCGATGGAACGTTCAGATTTCGAAAACTGGGAGTTCCGAATCGGACCCGGATCCCATCTCTAGTTCTGACTTATTGCCCTTTTATCGGCAAAGTATATACGAGGAAAGTGGTTGCTTCCAAAGCTAATGCATGTTTGCCATCTGCCTCTGGAACAATCAGTATGGGATATACAACAATAAGTTACTAAGTAGCCACCCACAAATATCCCTTTAGGAGGTCGGAGTACAATCTCCACTACGGCAGCACAATAGCGATAAGGTTCAAATACACTTCATTCACCGCTAGCAGGTGGAGATCCGGGTGCTATTATTTTTCCCCCGGATCTGTCACTGGAGTTAAGACACCTTGTTCCCAATAATTTACATATATCTCCACATGCAAAAGTTAACAATTTATCTCACCGGGCTAAGTAGGTGGTCCGGGGGCTCCCACCCCAGACCCCAAACAAAAAATACACAGCAGCGATGCAAAAACAGATGGTGGATTTAAAAATTCCTCTTTATTGCAGAGACTAAAAACACAGTGCCTTACGCGTTTCGTGCAACACCTTGCACTTACTCATAGACCAAAATCAGTAGGGGTGTTCCGGCGCCCACTTATAAGCGTCCCTAGGACACACACCCTTAATTAAAAACAATTGTTACATAGTAGCTTGTTACAGATCAAAATGTTACAAAATTTGAAAAACCGTCAAAAACAGTATGCGTCCAAAATAGTATGGGTAAAAAAATCCCAAGCTACTACTGTACTATCTGTTGTATTCAATTAGATCAACTGGACTTGAAGACCTTCAAGTCCAGTTGATCTAATTGAATACAACAGATATACCATGACCTGGATGAATGAGAACCGTCACAAACTACTACTGTCTGTACAGTACAGCCAAGACGATCACAGGTTATCTGTTTAAGATTAGTAATGCCTGTATCCAACTTTAACCAAATAATGTACAATTCAAAGTGGAGGTTTGTGTATCCTTGAATAAACACATAAATGATTTAATTTCTGATCTTTTAACAAAAAGAACAGAATACACACCCCAGACTCGACACTTTAGTCTTACATCTTGGCACTTGTGTACCTGGCTTGGTTCCTAGGACATAATTCTAGTGATGAGCCTGAGGACTCGTAGGTGGATCATGTCTGATAGGTTTGTCTTCCATGTATATCACCACACGGAGACAGAAACACTGGAGGACAATTCTCCTAGCTTTGGTACCAATATTTACTTACTCCAATAAATTAGTCTTGAACATAAATGAACATGGGTATTAGATACATAAACAGGGTTTATGCGATTCCAGGAACAAAGTTTACAGGCCACGCCCTGAAAGTATGTCACGGCTCAGTGCATCCGTCAATACTGCAGAATCAGCATACAGGGTTTACAATGACCATTATTTTGTGAAAAAAATAATAAAAAAACATTAGCGCAGCAGTTGTTGGTTATGTCCAAATTGAAACCTTTTTCGGAGAAATGTGTATACTGTGTTCAGGGCAAGTTTCTAAAGCGCGTTATAATTGTAGCGGAGATTGTATATTTACGTCTGTGGCCGTAACTGTACGACAATGGTTGTAAATCAATGATAGAGGTCATCATGATTTAGATTCTAAGACCGTGATCATCGATATTAGCTCGCCCATACGATACCATTGCGGTATTCTACTAACGTATGGTGTTGTACAAACTTAAGTACAGTTACAGCCATGATCAGGACTTTTACGATAACCCACTGTATCGCAAATTTGCAATGCCACAGACTTTTAAAAATGCCCCTTTTTATTAAGCGGCGGTATTGAAAACGCGGGTTATCGTTAAAGTACGGTCTTTAAATTGTTCTTACAATACCATGCGGTACTAAATGGTATTGTATGGCGATCACGACAACGATCGGTATCGCACAATAACCGCGCTTATAAATATTCCCGTATTGGTATCTCACTTTTTCGTTCTTCAGTTGAGTGATAAATGGATGTGTGGTATTTCCAGATGCTTTTGGGGGGTTTGTTCATGTTCAGTAAGGTCCTTTCCACAATGATAGACTGAGCAAGAACGCCCTTGGGGTCTCTTTGTACAGTACATGTTGCCTTCCACCATCTCCAAATCTGGGGACCATAAAGGAGCCTTCAATTTTTGGATTTTCAGTTCCAAGGTTTTGTCACACACAGCAGGTCAGCACCATGTTAAGATGTCTTGTTTCAACCATCGTTAGTCTAAAACAATCAGGTACCTGAAGCAAAACATTAAAAGGTTCAGGTTGGTAATATAAAACATTGGCTGACACATCAAATGGGGGAATTGGCTTGTATCAATGTTAGTTCTTCAAATGTGTCCATGACATTTATAAAACCTCCAAGGTTCCTGAAATGTTCCAGGAAAACCCACCAGTCAGAATACTATGAGACCCACACACAGACATTGCTCTTGCTTCCAAATCTTCTGTTTTCTTTAGTAACACAAGGGACGTCTTTCTAAACCTGCTTGGACACAATGCAGATTACCCAACAGTCAGTGCGATTAGGGACAGTAATGTACCTATTGGCTCAATATCTCCCCTTATAAATATAGTGGTTGGCCCTGCTTATATGAAAGATTTCAGTTTCTTTCCATTTACATATTTTAACATAAATATAGTCTCCCCAAAAGTAGAAATGGGCATGGTTTGGGATGTGGCCTGTGTTGTTGGGTGGGGTTAAGGTCGCTAGGCTACTGAGATGTTAAAGGGGAACTGTGGTCTCCAAACAAGTTGTCAACCACCTCTCTACGTGCTCCACAGCCCAAGATATAAAGAAATGACTGACCAGAAAGTTAATGGGTGGGAGGGTGACATGTGACATTCCTAAGGCTTCTCCTGCACAGTGCCGCCGGCGAGTACAGCCTCAGACTCCCTCAGTGTGTGAGGGAGACAGGAAGTCCCTCCTCCTCTCTGCTCTGTGAAGTCCTGACAGAGAAGGTAAGTGAATGTACAGCCCTTCTCTTTCACTGTGTGAAAACAGCCTTTTCAGGCAGAGTTCTCACTCTGTTTTCACTCTGCCTGAAAAGGCTGTTTCCACAGAGTTTTCTGTAGGGGGGGTTGTCTCTGAGTGACCCGTGGCACCCGTGAGTGGGCGGGGCCTATGCACCAGCGAGTGTGTACCCCGGGTGGGTGGAGCTTATGTACACGCACGTGGATGGGGCTTATGCACACGTGAGTGGGCGGGGCTTGTGCACCCACGAGTGGGGGTGGCTTATGTACCCGCACGTGGATGGGGCTTATGCATCAGTGAGTGGGCGTGGCCACGGCGCTTGTGGGTCGGCGGGGCCCCATGGGGCTGTAAGAGAATGGACCAAGGGGGGCCTGCAACTGGAGGGACCATGGGGTCCATGAGTGGGAGGGACCAGGGGGGCTGCAAAGGGGAGGAGGAGACACAGGGCAGATTGACTGACATGGTTTCAGAGCAGAAAGCAGGAAGAGCAGGGGACCTGGTGATGCTGCTACCATATCACACACAAAAATGTAAATATGTTCAAAACTATGAAAAAATAAACAATGAAAATAAATTGCAAAAATTCTCAGGAGAGCAATTCCTATCAATATACCTAAAGTCATTTTTGGACCACAGTTACCGTTTAATCCGGCACAGATAAAATTAACACACTGTTAGAGAGATTCAATCAAAGTTCTTATAGTTTAAAAGGGTGCTAATTTTGTTTAAAAGGGTGCTAATTTTGCCCCAACCAATCAAATCATATTTAACATTTGAAAGATAATAATGATTGGTAGTGATGGCGGATCCGCGGCGGATTTCCCTCATTCGCAAACAGCGGATATCGCGGATTTTCCGAATTTCCGCCTTACGAACTTTTCCGAACCATGTTTTAGAAAATTTTCGAAATTACGAGGATTTCACGTATTTTCGAAAATGCATGAAAATACGTATTTTCGCCGTATTTTCGAGCGGACCGGATTTTGCGAAGTTCGGACATCTCTACTGATTGGTTGGGGCAAAACATTTTTTGTGATAAGAACTTTTATTGAATAACCCTGTATATTTTTATTCATGTTGTATCATTTGTCTAAGAAAAGCCTAGAAACATAAAAATTTCTCCTACAGTTGTTAGTCTATCGCCTCATGTGTGTGGGGGAAAAGTGAAGATTCGGAAAATTTCCATCTGGCCTTTAATTTAGTACAGGAAGCTGATACGGTTATAGGTAAACATTGGTACAGTGTATACACAGATCCTTAGCCAATGGCAGACAGCCTCCAATACAATCTCTCTGTCATTGGCTACAAATATGTACTGTGTGTGCTAAGCTTTACCATGACCTTGCAGTGAAGAGTCGATGAGAAGATTATCAACTATGAACCTAGGTTTCCATATCCGATGTGCAAACTTGGGTATTGTTACTCTACTGAACCAATAGTTGAGGCTCAATATTAAGAAAGAGGACATATTGTCATATGAAACCTTAGCAGGTATCACACGTGTGTAACATGCAATGCATTTTGACATGGGTAACATGCCTAACAGATGAACTTGTCTTGATTTAGATGAAGTTCCTCACCACAACACAATAAACATTTGAATAATTTGTTTTGGAAATGCTTCTGAGGTTTGTCTTTTTTCTATTTGTTGAGGGTAAACATAATTTCTTAATCCTCCTCTGAACATTTCCTGCCTCGGTGCAGAGATCATGTCTCAATAAGAGGGAGTTTAAGAGGATTTGTTTCTGACTTATATGATGAGACGACATTTTGGACTTTTCCTCCCCACAAGAATGGTCTGTCCATAACACCTGATGAAGTACAATCCCACAGGATGGAGAGGCAGGTACCTGTTCTGTGTTGGCTGTATATGGCCATTGTGATAAGTTCTGCACCACTGCCAAGGAGGAGTCAAGACATTGCAATGGAAAACCTAAAAAGCGTCTACAAAAAGACCAAGAATGACTACTTATTAATGTCAATCAAGGGAGAGAATAGCCTGAAATTGGTGAGTCTTCCTGTGTCCTGGGTGCACAATGTTAATTGTAAGTAAATGACTTGGTGATCCCACCCATAATGACATAAGGTAGTTGTTTCAATATCACCACGACATTGGATTGAATGGGGTGTCATCTCCTTTGTTTGATTCCAAATCCAGTGCCACACATGTGTGTTGGGTTACATCACATTTAAAGGGGACACCACCAAAGTACAAATTTAAAGGCAATAACAAAGAAGCATTTTGTGAATGTAGGGGAAAGAAAACTTGCATATTAAATTAAAAAAACTCAACTAAGGCACATCAACAAGTGAGGCGAAAACATTCTCTGTTCATTATCAGTCTACAGACTGTAGAATCACTAGAATCAAGAAATATAGTATTAGGTTTTTACACTAGGTCCTGTCCCACCGTAGACCGGACACCAACCCTCATTGCAATTGGTTAGAAACAAGGGGTAGTCCATGTTCTTCAATTTATTGGGAGGAGCCTGGGAGTTTTAAATGTTCTCAGTGGTCAATGCTGCACACGGGATGGATAGAGTGGCCATGTCCCACAGGCATGTAGTATTATTATTATTATTATTATAATTAGTAGTATTTACATAATTGTTTTTTATTATTATTATTACCATCATCAATTAATATAATTGTTATTTATCTTATTATTGTTGTTGTTATTATTATTATTAGTGGTAGTAGTAGTAGCAGTAGTAGTATTTACATTATTATTATTTTTATTATTATCATCATTATTTATTTTCTTATTATTATTTGTATTTGCATTATTATTATACTGCTATGATTATTATTATTATTTTTATTATTAATATTAAAAATCATTATTATTATTTTTATTTTTATTATTATTAGCATCATTATTAACATTATTATTAGTATTGTTGTTATATATAATTATTATTATTATTACTACTATTACTTTATTATTTTTATTATTATTATTATTAGCATTATAATACATAAGTCTAGGCATTTTCGGTGGGGAGGTGCAATCTATATTACAGTCACTCAGTGATGTCACAGCTCCTCCCCCTGTCTTCCCCCCTCCCTGTATTAGTCATTTATATAGGAAACCCTGTTTATTGTTGACAGACGATGTTCGGTCCTTCTTTCTCTTTTCAATAGGAACCGTAATTAACTATTTATACACTAAACAGGGATTCCTATATAAATGACTAATACGGGGAGAGGGAGAGACAGTGGAAGGGGGGGAGAGTGTGTCTATGATATTTTTTGGGGGGGGCTGACCTTATGTATTATAAGAAATAATACGCTACCTACAGTGTATTATACGGATTTACTTCACCTCGGAGTTCCATGCCCTGTATAAAAGTGGCCTTGTGCTTCTATATGGTCATGGAACTCCTTGGTGGCGTAATATCCTTATATTACACTGTAAGCAGCGAATTATCCCTTATATTATTACACTATTGTAAATATTCCTCTGTCCCAAATATCTTACCAAGATTACAAAGGGTTATTTTCTTTTTGTGATATTTTCACTGTAGCATTTTTACTCTTTAGCAAATTAGCATGTTTAACATGTCAGGTCTCTGATTAAACATCAAATTCACAGTCAAAAAATCTATAGAACATTCATTTTTACAGGCACATCTGTTCTTCCATTGGTTTATTCTGGCCAATGGAAGATGTTTATACTGGGAAAGCAGATAGTCACCTGAAGAAGGGGGCAAACAAACCATCGAAACCCTGAGGCGTCTGCACCCTGGTTGGTTCAGAGTGCACCCATATCTACGTTATTTGTGTGAGAGCAGATAGTCACTCCTATGTACTAACTCTCTCATACATGTACCTTCTCTGTTATGTTGGTCTTATACTTCATTGTACAATGTATTTGTTGTGGGATTATTACTGCACAGTATGAGGTGTAAAATTCCCAATAAATTCCTATTAATGTCCCTCAGAACACAAACCAATACTTACCTGTCTTTTTTGTGGATTGCAACAGCCATTCCCTGTCATGGCAGTGATGTTACAACCAATCACTCCGCAGTGTACCGCCTCTGCCCTGCATACCTCCTCTTTAAAAATAAAATAACAATAATCTTTATGGACATTCCCTTTAAATAAACGTAAAAGCTGCATATTGAGAAAATTATATATTTTATTTTTCTAATTTAGGGTGGGACGGACGTCATTGTGGATGATGTTGCAGGAGACCAAATCCACAGAAAATTTTCAGCCATTGAAATAAAGGGCAGCAGTGCCCTCTCTTTGCCAAAGGTGGAATATTTCTACTTGGATGATGGCAGTGGATTCTATGTCGACACCCCAGAGGACAACAAAGTCTTTGCACTGGACAACAGCTACAACACATCTGGTCAGAGCCGTCCAGGAAGGGGGATTCTCAGAAGAATATCGTGCATAGAGTGCATATTCAATAACATTTAAACAAGTCCATTAGAATACAAGAGATATATGTCAATGTGAAGAATTACTTAAAACTAAATGTATCTGATTGGGGTTTGTGCCCTTCTTCTTTTCTACCAATTTTCTTCTGCAATTGGACCACCTCCTTCATCCAGTTCATCTACATTCAGTTCTATGAGGACCTACCTGCAGGAGAAGGGACTTGATTTTCAAACATTTCATGTTTTAGATAAATACAAAGTTTGTTGATAAACATATTGGGTCTGGCCCTAATTAGTAGAGATGACTGAACTCATAAAGCTCGGGCCGTTCTCGAACTTTCGAACGACAAACGATACTTTCGAAGGTTAGCGAAAACGATCCATACATTCGAAGGTTAGTGAACGATACATTCGAGGGTTACCGAAAGTGAACAATACTTTCGAGAATTATCGAAAATGAACAATACTTTTGAGGGTTACCGAAAACAATCCATACATTCGAGGGTTAGCGAACGATACATTCGAGGGTTAGTGAAACAATCCGTACATTCGAGGGTTACCAAAAATCGAAAAGGCTACATTTGAGGGTTAGCGCACGATACATTCTAAGGTTAGTGAAACGATCCGTACATTTAAAGGTTACCTAAAACAAACGATACTTTCGAGGGTTAGCGAATGATACATTCTAGGGTTAGCAAATGGCCTGAAAGTTCGAAACCCAAACTAATTTGAATAGTTCAAGTTCTTCTGAACTCATAAAGTTCGTCTCGAACTCGAGTTTTGTGTCTATCGCTACTAATTAGAAGGGAAGTTGGTAAATATAATAGCACATTGACCTCACTGTTTGAGACTTTTCAGAATGACATATGTAGTGGTTTTTTTTCCATGCAGACCTTAAACAAATGTTATTCCTCAGAAGTTAATACCAACCGACCTTATCTGGATGTTATAATAGGTTGTGGTTCACTAAACTCTTCTGAAAGGACTGACTGGGTGATTTATTGACATTGAGCCATCAGAATTGTTATTTCTGGAATCAAATGGATTCATAGAATTTCCACATGTTAAGTTATCTGAATCCCATATTGTGGTATCAGGAAGGTTCAGGTTTCTTTAGCTTACCAATGGACCTTTCAAACCCCAGGTTTGTCCGACAGCACTACTGACAAAGCTGAATGTGTTGATAGACTAATACTGACTATGTAGTGATGGATTTTTAAGGATGGACCACTTGTAAAATAGGCAGACAGTATAGGAGTAAGATTTGTAAATGAGTGAGAGATATAAAATGTTAGGTGGGCCCCTAAACTTGTCCTTGTGGCCCCCTGGTCTCTGATTTCCTGGTGGACCCCAACAGTCGTCCAGTTCAACACTGTAGGCAGATCTATATCAATCAAAATCCTGTAGATCTTATCTTAATGGAAGTTTACATTGGAATCCTGGAGGCCTTCCCTCTATTAAAGGGATATTTTCCAGCAACTTTATATTAAAGGGCAGGTCCACCCCTCCAATAAATAAATTGTATGCAAGTAATTCTCTCTTCCCAACCCCAAAATCAAAATAGTAAACAAGCTCTAACCTTTTATTTAGAGTTGGAATTTTTAGATTTTGCATGAACAGTTTTCAAAAAACGTTAGATCTGAGGATCTTTGATGTAAATGCCACTGCTACCGACTCCGAGGTTATTAACAAATGAAAATGATGATAAGAGACAAATCCTGTCTGTGTTCTGTGTGAGACCATCTAAACCTCCCAATATCATGTAACACAAGGAATAACATGGACCCTTTGTTTAAACTCATACAATCTGCTTTCTAAACAGCACATCCATTCAAACAGCTTACAGCATTTAAAGGACCATTAAACTGCTGATTTCAGACTGAAAAACAATAAGTACCTGTATTTTAATATTATATGGGAGGTAAGAAAATGAATTCCTACCTCTGCTTGAGCTCTTTTGTCTTTCATGTCCTCTGCTATACCTCTGGCTTTTCTCTCTGCTGTCCATGTGCTTGTGGGGTTAGGTGCTAATATTTACAGCAGAGAGCTAGTAATCAGAGGTAGGAATACTTGCCCATACCTCCTTTATACAGTAGTTATCACATTTAGGTACACATTTGCAGAATAATGGTCTTTTTAAGTGACCCGAAAATATTTTTAAATACCAGGCATAATATATAAATGATCGCAGTCTTGAGATATTAAGGTTGGACAAGAGATCTGTCATTTCTGACTGTAAAATCACCATCAGAAATTTTGGTACAATATATATATCTAAACCACTGATTTCCATGCAGAGTATGGATAAGTTCATCTCTATGGTCTTTCACACAGTAAATGTAATTCAAAAGTCCTTCTTATCCCTCAGACTCTTCTGGTTTCTGATGTTATTGTTACGTTTATCTTATTCACTGTGTAACACCAGTTATGATTCACCCAGAGAGAAAAAAAGGGACTCTCCAAATAATTGCACTTGTATCCTGGGAGTAGGAGGAAGTGACTGGACTGTCTGTTCCATTTATCCAGGTCGATATTTGTTTTGTAGGGAAATTGTTACTTTATTTCATTGATTCTGGATTCTAAATTAGCAATAACAAATTAATAGCATACCATCACCGCATGCAGATGTTTTACAAAGATCTGATTACTTTGTGTCTAGGGGAAAATGTATTAGTAGGTATCAGTGTCACTTTAAGGCTGCCGTGCACATTACGCAATGTGGGGACCCAATTTTGTTTGGCAAAATCCAAGCAACTTGCCACACTGAACCGGAGAAGAGAATTCACCGTACTTTCCTCCTTATTAGTTCTGTTTTCTTTAGAATCTGATTATCTAGATGAACGTAAGATATTCTGGCATCCAAGAAGGTTTCAGCCAAACTTTTAAAGGTCACACTCAGAGCTTAAGAGAAAAAGAAACCAGCAGGGCACCGAACAATGGAGACCTGGGGCTTTTTACTGATAGCGTTTGGGGTTTCCATTCACTGTGCATCCCTGTCTGGGAGACCCTCGAAATGTGAATCAATTAAAAAAGCTGTGGATATCTATAACACAGGACTGGACAGTGGATATTTATTCAGGTATTTCAGACAGGTATGTTTTTTAATATTAGCCATCTGTACTGTCATAGAATTCCCCAGCATCAATTAAATAGAGCAAACGTGGGATCTCTCTTTGCTTGTAATGTCCTTCATGCTAATTCTCTTTTTACAACTCAAGGCAAAATCTCTTACATAGAGGTAACTGCCAGGGGGGAACAGAACAGGCTGCAACAGACAGGAAATGTGGGTATTGCGGAGTGGGTTGGACTGGATGGACGTTTGTCTTAATTCAACCTCAAATACTATACTGTACTGTACTATACTATACTATACTATACTATTACTATACTATACTATTACTATACTATACTATACTAGTACTATACTAATACTATACTGTACTATTGCTATAGTATACTATTACTATTTCTATACTATACTATACTATTACTATGCTGTACTGTACTGTACTGTACTGTACTATTACTATACTATACTATTACTATTCCATTCTATTCTATTCTATACTATACTATGCTATACTATTACTATACTGCACTGTACTATTACTATACTATACTATATTATACTATACTATTCTATACTATAGGGTACTGTACTATTACTGTACTACACTATACTGTACTATTACTATACTATACCATACTATACTATTACTATTCTATACTATTCTATTCTACACCATTACTATTCTATAACATACTATACTATTCTATACTATATTATACTATATACTATACTATTCTACACTGTTACTATTCTATACTGTTACTATTCTATACCATACTATACTATTCTATACCTTACTATACTATATACTATACTATTCTACACTGTTACTATTCTATACTGTTACTAAACTAAACTATTCTATACTTTAATATTTACAAGCATATTCTGTACTATACTATTCTGTACCATACTATACTGTACTATACTATACTATACTATTACTATACTATACTGTACTGTACTTTTACTATATTATATTATTACTATTCTATACTATACTATTACTATTCTATACTATTATTATTATTATTATTATTATTATTATTATTATTACTATTCTATACTATACTATTACTATTTTATACCATACTATTACTATTCTATACTATACTATACCATACTATACTATTCTATACCATACTATACTATTCTATACCTTACTATACTATATACTATACTATACTATTCTACACTGTTACTATTCTATACTGTTACTATCCTATACTATACTATATTACACTATACTATACTATATTACACTATACTATACTATTCTATACCATACTATACTATACTATTATTAAAATATGTAAATTCACCAGTCTGAAAGATAAACTACAGTTAGAGGAGACAGTTACAACAATACACTACTGTAAGTCAATCTAACATCAACATGTACCCACACACACAGACAATTTAAATAATACACTAAATTTTGATTTGGCTAATCCTGAGCTATAAATAGAGAGAGGGCTTGTTTTTCATAAAAATCAGGAAAGCTATCCACATGGGCAGCTAATTATGTAAAACACTTCTTAACTCTGTGCAAGCAGAGAACATTGCTGTATTTTTGCCTTACAGAGGCAGCAATGGCTGCCTCTGTAAGGCAAAATAACATTAAAAAAAATCCTAGAAAAATTATTTATGAAAATAATTATTTCAGAAGTAATCAGGGTGGCACTTTTTACAAATTTACTTCAAGTCATTTTGAGACCATAATTCCCCTTAAAGAGGTAAAACTACATATTTCTGACTTTACTGGAGATAATGTCTTTCTGGCCTGTAACCCAACAGTAACAAACACACTTGTCTACTTAATTACCAGAAGCTCATTCCATGTTCCTGTGTATGTAACCAATGCTCAGTGGCCTAACCAAGCCTTATCCCTACCACAGTATCCCTTCCTATAATCCTCCTATCCAAACCTTATGATTAAATACCAGCGAGCTGTTAAGTCACTGGGGTCTTCTTCCCCCGGAAGAGAAAACCAACACAGTAGGCAGCTTGGTCTGTCTGGCGTTTTTAAATATAACGCAAACATATGGAATGCATAAAAGGAGCATGCTTTGTATCCCTGATTCCATTGGGTGTCATGGATTTTCTGTGTTGCTCTTGTAGCTTTATGTCTCGAGTTTCTCCTAAAATCTTTATTCCCCGTAAACAAGGGAGAGGTGATTCATTGCTCAACCCTGTGAAATCCGACTCTGGGTATCAATAAAGCTGGATTATTGCGTTCAAACCTCTTGAGATGTTTGTGCAAATAATAGAAGTCTGAGTTCTTTGTTCAGTGTTGATTGGCTATAATCCCCTTTTTGTTTTCAGGTCAGTAACGTAGAAAGTCATCCCACCCAAATAAGTTGGCCTGCACCAATATAAATGTTTACTTGGATGGGAAGGGTAATTAGAAAACCATAGTGTGGTGCTTTGGTTCCTAATCTTAATTTCAATTAAAAGCTTGTCAATGCTCAGGCACCCTCTGTATAGTTGAGTGGAATTGTTTTAATATCTCCACTGTCTCAGAAGCCCTGAGAAATAATGGACACACCCCAAACAGGTTGGACCTCAAAAAGTACGACAATGGTCTTAGAAAGTTCCCCATCTTTAAAGGTCTCTACAGAGAATTCCCCCCTCCCATCTGCCTGAGGTTGGGAGTCCAACTTTATGACATGTCCTAAACCTTCCTTAATCCTTAATTTACATAGACACCTGTAACTTTAAATCTGTACATTGTAATATCCCAACAACACAATCTTCTTATTCTACATGATTTATCCGAATAATCAATATCGAACATGACTGGTCCCTGGATACATATTATCGGAGATATTAATATCTCCCCCAGTTCTATTGTATGACCATCAGGTTTGGTATTGGTTCATATACTCCCTTTTTATTGGTATATACATATTACATTTCCATAAACTAATATCCTTATGATTAATTTAATGTTGGCCTTTAGCTGGGACTTTTATGGAAACTCTGCCTTCCCTCTAGGCCAGGGGTGCCCAAACCAGCTGACACTGGGTGCCGTACTAGCGGCACTGAGCAAGGTCAGTAGCCCACAGGGAGTAGCTCTGCCCCCAGCCCGTCCGGTTATTCCCCCCGGAATGCCTCCACCCCGCTGCTTTCCATGCCCATTCGTGGCTCCGTGCGGGCCGGGCTGATGGTTGGGCCTCACTGCTCTAAACCAGCCTCCCTGACATTTACCCTTCCCAGTGTCTGGTTTGGGGAAGGTCATAAACTTTGTTTTAAAATGTCTAGGGTACATTAGCTTGGCTCCTATGGTGGAAGTTCTGGTCCCCAACTGTTAACCTCACTATGAGGCTTATTTATTATCCCTCTTTACAAAGCATTGGTAAGGCCCCATTTGGAATATGCAGTGCAATTTTGGAATCCTGTGTACAAAAAGGACATCTTTGAAATGGAAAGGGTTCAGAGAAGGGCAACTAAATTAATAAGGGGATTGGGGGAGCTTGAATATGAAGAGAGACTGGAAAAGTAACAATTATGTTTGCTGGAGAAAAGGCGCTTGCGTGGGGATATGATTACTGTGTATAAATACATTAACGGGCCATACAATAAACTATCTGGGGCATTCAGAGTTTTAGGTTAATTCTCAGTCACCTACCTGGAAAAACTCACATTGATAAATTCTATATATTTTATGTACATTTACTCTTATAGATTTAATAATTTGCATTGTGGATGCTTAAAGTACATTGTTCTAGTTGTTCATGGCATGCTGGGATTTGTAATCCTACTTCTACCAAATTTGGAAGGTTTCTTTTTAACATCTCCGATTAACATTTTTGCTGAATTTGGCGCTACTGGACACTCCATAGAAAGGGTCCCTCCATCTTTATCCATAGCCATGGAGTTTTCTTTCCGTATTTACTAAGCTGCATTCATTTGGATGAAATTTCGAAAAGTATCAATTAAAGAATAGAGATAGAGATGAAGAATTGGGTCCTTTAATATCACACCATAAATCCAGAATCCCATTCAATCCCATACAATTCAACACAATTCCATACAATCCCATAAAATTCCATACAATCCCATAAAATTCCATACAATCCCATACAATTCCATACAATCCCATACAATTCCACACAATCCCATACAATTCCATACAATCCTACATAATTCCATACAATTTCACACAATCCCATACAATTCCATACAATTCCACACAATCCTACACAATTCCACATAATTCTATAGTCGTGTTTACACAGGTTATAATAAGAGGTCTGTTTAAAGAAAGGGTTGAGAAGATTGGAACTGAACCCTATAAACAGCTAGAGAACAATGGTTTGGGTGTGATACTGTACATGATTGGACTGAATGAGACTCAGTGTTTAGAAAAAGTTAAACAAACAAGCTATCAGTCACCTGTGAAGTTTCTACACTAAACATTTCCAAATGATTGTGATCAGAAAAACAATCTCACACAAAGTTCCACTTTAATAGTTACACTTATAGATACCATATGGTACAAAGCCGCAGGGGGAGGATAATGAAGTGAGCCTGATCTGTGAAATGCATCTCACCATTGAGTAACTACTTAAAGGGGAATATTGAAGGGAAAGGTATAGCATTTAACAGTTAATATGTCAGCCAGTGGCCACCCATCCATCTTGGGTATACATTTAGCTGCCATTGGAGTGACTTCTACTGACAACATTTCTGCACTGGTAACGCAGAATGAAAGGTGAACTACAGTAGTTGTGAAATATTAACTCGATAGGTGCTACCTGCAAACTGGAGGATGCCTTTCTTAGTTTTAATTAAGGTATCACAGTGCATTGGTGTTACCTGCAAACTGGAGGATGCCTTTCTTAGTTTTAATTAATGTATCACAGAGCATTGGTGCTACCTGCAAACTGGAGGATGCCTTTCTTAGTTTTAATTAAGGTATCACAGTGCATTGGTGCTACCTGCAAACTGGAGGATGCCTTTCTTAGTTTTAATTAATGTATCACAGTGCATTGGTGCTACCTGCAAACTGGAGGATGCCTTTCTTAGTTTTAATATTAATGTATCATCACATTGCATTGGTGCTTACCTGCCAACTGGGAGATGCCTTTCTTGTTTTAATTAGGTTCAACGTGCAAAATTGGTGTTACCCTGCAAATCTGGAGGATGCCTTTCTTATTTTTAATTAATGTCTCCACAGAGCATTGGTGCTACTTGCAAACTGGAGGATGCCTTTATAGTTTTAATTAAGGTATCAGTCATTGTGCTACCTGCAACTGAGATGCTTTCTTAGTTTTAATTAATGATCACAGTGCATTGGTGCTACCTGCAACTGGAGGATGCCTTTCTTAGTTTTAAAGGAACCTAAATCAAAAAAAAAAAACTATGTGTCATCCGTTTGTATTATTCACAGGGAGGTGAGAACGCTTATTCTCACCTCCCTGTGAATAATATTACACTCGGGGACACCTGGAACTTACCTTACCCGCCGCTCCACTCGCAGCCCGCTCAGTCACTGAACAGCTGTTCTCTCCCGATCGCGCGCCCTATCTTTTGTATTGGCGCGCATGCACCTAAGATAGGGTCTGGACAGAGCGGCAGTCAGTGACTGAGCGGCTGCGAGTGGAGCGGCTGGTAAGGTAAGTTCCAGGTCTCCCGAGCGTAATATTATTCACAGGGAGGTGAGAATAAGCATTTTAACCTCCCTGTGATAATACAAACGGATGGCACATAGTTTTTTTTTTCTATAAAACCTGAGTTTAGTGTTCCTTTAATTAATTTACAGTGCATTGGTGCTACCTGCAAACTGGAGGATGCCTTTCTTAGTTTAATTAGGTATCACAGTGCATTGGTGTTCACTGCAAACGGAGGATGCCTTCTTAGTTTTAATTAATGTATCACAGAGCATTGGTGCTACCTCAAACTGGAGGATGCCTTTCTTAGTTTTAAATTAAGGTATCACAGTGCATTGGTGCTACCTGCAAACTGGAGGATGCCTTTCTTAGTTTTAATTAAGGTATCACAGTGCATTGGTGCTACCTGCAAACTGGAGGATGCCTTTCTTAGTTTTAATTAATGTATCACAGTGCATTGGTGCTACCTGCAAACTGGAGGATGCCTTTCTTAGTTTTAATTCATGTATCACAGTGCATTGGTGCTACCTGCAAATTGAGGATGCCTTTCTTAGTTTTAATTAATGTATCACAGTGCATTGGTGTTACCTGCAACTGGAGGATGCATTTGCCCAGGTTCTAATTAATGTATCTCATGCATTGGTGCTACCTGCAAACTTGAGGATCACTTTCTCAGTTTTAATTAATCATCACAGTGTATCAGTGCTACCTGTAACTGGAGGATGCATTTGCACAGATTTAATAAATCTATAACAATTTAAAGATGGCAGATGTACACAAACATCCACAGATCAAAATTATTAACTGTTCATCCCCCTCTGTCTTTTTTTTATTTTCAGACTGTCACCTCTGATGAGGACAAATCACATTTTATGATCAAAGAGACAATTTGCCTGAAGTCTACACCAGAATGATAAAAACTTGCGCCTTTAAAGAGAACGGTGTAGTAATGTCAATTTACTGTTTATTTCTGTCCCCCATATCCTTATTTCATATCAAGGATTAGGACTTACAGGGAGATTCAATAAAAGTTCTTATCATTTAAAATGGTGCTAATTTTGCCCCAACCAATCAGATCTTATTTGAAAGCTAACATCTGATTGGTTAGGGCAAAACTAGCACCATTTTAAACCATAAAAACCTTTATTGAATAACCCTGTTAGTATTTTAGGGAGCATGTACCCTTGGTCCTGCTGTATGGGTTAGCTCTGGTCTTTTCACCTCACTGGGGAGGCAGACCAACCTATAGGAAGGCGAGCACTGCCAGACGGGAGCAGAAGTCTGGGTAAGCATAATTCCTAAACTAATGTACACCTATGGATAGGACCTAGTAATTAGGGAGGGGCTGGTTGTGGGTTTAGTTCCCCTTTAAATGTTTGTATTTGTATTAATATTATTTTGATGGGACATAATAAAAATGATTTCTCTGTTGCGACTGATTCTCACTTCCTGCAATTTACATGGATTCATTATAGATGCTAGATTGAAACCCTGATTGGAAGACATACAGACATATAATGTTAATGGAAGCTTTGACCAATTTCATTTGCTGGAGATCAATGGCGTAACTAGGAATAACTGGCTACTCTATCTGTTTTAGGAACATGATGATGAAGTAATAATAATCTGATCAGTATCAGTGTCAATCATCTCACTTAAAGGTGAAACCGCCATTCAATTAAATACATACCATGTGCCGTCCTGGAACAGATTATAAAGGACAAGTAAGGGTTAGGCCACACTGCAGCAATTTAAAGGGCATGTCCACCCCCAAATTTATATTAACCCCATACTGCCCCACCTCGTAGTTTAAAATGAACCTTACCTTACATCTCTCGCTCCTTATGGTTCTCCAGATATTCCTTTTCAAAGTCCAGGACAACTGAAGAGTCCAGCTGTCTGTGAGGCTTCTGATCTGTGCTGAATCCTCATCAAGGTCTGGATGATTCCTCATCCTCATCAAGGTCTGGAGCATGCACGAACCCCCCCATCCGAATCCATCCTCATCCATCGTTGCACCTAGCGTGTAATCCTTTGGGGGAAGGTAAGTAACCCCTGCCCGCCCCTAAGCGCCGCAATCTTTAAAACCCCCCGATCCGTACTTATTGAGCCTTCTCTCCCGCGGTGTTCCAGTGACGTCAGCCACGTCTGGATTGGCTGCCTCTCAGCCATCACAGACGCGGCTGAGGTCTGGCGCCTGCTGTCAAGCAGGAGGCCGAACGGATTGCCCTGGGAGAGAAGGCAGTGTAGTAAACTGTGGGGACTTTTTTACTGAAATATTGTCGCGGTTGGGGGTGGGTAGGGGTTACCTACCTTACCTCCAAAGTTGGTTTTGGGGGGGGGACATGCCCTTAATTGTGTATTAAAAAGTACCACTAGTGTTGTTCAATTAGTATGGCTACACTCGGTGCGCTGTGCTGCAATCCGCTTATCGGAGCAATTGGCCTTTTTTGCGATCGCATCTCGATCACGCAATATTGTACCGATCGGTTTTCTTGCATGAGAAAACTTGCCTTCCAGTATAGTGTGGCCTCACCCTAAGGTACGTGAAGATAATTGTCTGTGACAATGAATCCATCTATATCGATGTATATCTATATATAACCGTGGGTGTCATTGACTTATATCTATGTTTTTACTCTCCAGGTGTGAAAAGCTGCACAATCGTTTCTCTGAACCGAAGACAGAGATGTCCGTGTTGTTGTTTGTGAATCTTCTCACAACATGTGGTTGGTTCCATTTAATGTATATACCGTATAAGTGTTTTCACAATAGATTTCACAGCATCTAACTATGTTCCTCCATTCTGATTGGACAATATACAATCCTGTTTTGCATATGAATCTGAATAGCATGCTCAGTCAGTGCTCTAAGGCCCATTCTTACTGGCTGGCTATTTTTTTTTACCTTATTATTAATAAGTGGGTGAAGGGAGGAAGAGAAGATGCAGATGTCATAATGAAATGTTTTGCAACATTGTATACAAGCTCTATCCGTTTGCACTTGAGAAATGCAGAGCAGTACATGTCAATGTGGTTGGCAATCTATTTTCGGAGGGCATGCAGTCACTTTTTTTTGCACATCACATGTGGTCCGATAGCGCAACATTGCACGATCGACAGTGCAAACGAACGGTAACGCGGACCTTTTACGTGTGCTGACTGCGCCATAGTGTTGCCTTGCCTAATTGGTCTGGAAATACATTTAATATGTTTTACACTTAATTGGACAGGTAAATGTGAATGTAAGATATATCATGATGTAAAAATAACATGTCATTTTTAACCTTTCCAAAACCCCCCATAAGTGACGGTGCGATAGGGGAAGACAATAATGGAAGCAGCCACCAGGAGCACATGCATAGGGAAACAGCCTTCTGAACAGGGGAAGTACAAGGTCCAAGCCAGTCATATACATGTCCAGCCGCAGATGCTGCTCCTCCTGTCTAGCTTGTGTGTTCGATAAACTGCCCACAAAATCCACACACTCCGCGTCCCAAGAAGTAACAAAACCCATTACAACTGTAATAGTTTCTATTGCACTGTATTATTAATGCAATAGGAATTTGCTTCGTTAAAGGGAATGTCCACCCCTTCCACATCTTGAATTCACCCCCAGGCCCCAAAAACTCACAGATACTCACCCTGCACTCCGCCATTTTCCTGCAGGCAATGATGGAAATCACAGATTGTCACACCATTGAATGACTTCTCCTCCTCATAACGAGCGTGTACGCTTTAGATGAGGAGGCAAGTAACCCTAGAAGAGAACAGTGGATTGCAGGTGAGTATCAGGGTCAGTTTAGGAATGAAGGGAGGTAAGTAAAGTTTGCATGCTTGGGGTGGGGAAATGTCTCTTGCCCTTTAAAAGTTTGTACATTGGGATTTTTTTTTTCAAATTACCATTATTGGAAATTATAATCATCAAAATCATCCCTGTACCATTTTTACTTGATCTGCTCCCTATTTCTATAGATGTCAAATCTGAACCATCTTACATTCAACTGTCCAATCAATGCCTTATTATCATATCATCATATTTACAGTTTTACTGTAACTGAAATGGTGACAGTTGTATGTGTGAATTGCGCTAATGGGAAATTTGCTCATCCATTGCTGCCTTATGTGATTGATTACGACATGCTTTGACTCCACAGATCGGTTTGATAAAGGGGGTGTCGATTAAAAGACGGAGGAGCATATGAGCAATTACTAGATTGAAGACATGCAGCAACACCACACCTCATAGTAAATGCAGCTTACATGGAAGATCAGGAAATCTGAAAGGAATGTATTTGGGATTTCGGAACGCGCATTCGATGATAATCAAACTTCGAGGCTATTTTCAATAATCCTCAGTAATAACCAGAACGTTCGATAATCCTCAAAATACAACCGGAAACTTTTATTCGAGGTTATCCAACGTTCAAGGTTATTTTCGAGGATTATTTGAAAATAGCCTTGAATGTTTTTCAATCATTGAAAATGTGCTCCGAAGTCCTAAAATCCGAACGATCCGCCCTGTTTGGGACGGAACATAAACATACCATTATGATTCTTTAACTTGGTTAGTGATTGATTTTGTTTTGCTAACTGTTTTATTAAACACAAAACTAAAGTTGATTGAACCCATATTGATTTGCTCTCTTTATGGGGACAAAAGACTTAACTTGTACTACTAAACAGCTGAGACTACAGATGAACAAAACTAGTGGATTCATTCTGACAGTGTTCCTGCAGACAATCATGGCATTTAGCAATCCAGTCTCAGTCATGTGCATACCCACTGGAAAGGGTGTGGTTAAATAATACAAAATTGTGATCCCCAGGGAACAACTTTAGAACTGTAGATTTTCACAGGTTAGAGAGCTACGGGATTATGAGCAACGACAGGTGTTGCCTCATTCATTTTCTGGCTTTAGTTGCCTTTTAACACTTACTCCCTCAGCATTAACACAAAGATGTTACAACCATCCTTGATTTGAAATTTTAAATATCGCCTGACTTTCCATTGGTGGACCAGATAATGACAACGGCCCAATGTAATATAATTTTTGTACTAACATTTCTTTATCCAACATTTCTAAATGATTAAGAAATTTAAACGGGTTTGAATATTTCCATCAAACTTCTTCCCTTTGACCATGTGGAGCCAGACAGAGATGAGACATGTCTGGACACTAATAGAGGGTGGGGGGGTTGTTTGGGGGTCTTAGGAACTATATTTCTCCTTTAAGCTACTGTATTCTATTATCATCCTACAAACATCTCTATTATGCGCCTAAAATCTATCTGATGCTGGTACTGCTCCTCATTTTCCTCCACGCCTTTGCGGCAAGTAACACTTCTGGTAGCCAATCATCATCAACACCAGTTCCATTGACCTCCATTGCAATAATGTCCCTAGGTGTGGATAGGACTCTTAAAACACACATGAGAGTTAGAAGATTGAAGTTTGTAACACACGTGCGATCCGCGGGTCCCGACCCGTGACGCGGATGTGTAGGAACAATGACGGCGGTTCGGAGATCGGGCAATGAGCCCCGGCCGTTTCACAGCCGATAAAGGGCCTACACATGGGCGATATCGATCAAAACGTTTGTTCCTACACATCTACGAACCTTAGACTGTCCAGTGTTCTATTACCCTTCTTTCTGTCTACCTGGTTCTGTTGTGTGAGCTTGTTAAAAACCCTCGAAAAAGTAGTGCTCATGTCCGAGTACGCGATGGCGTAACCCTCGAAAGTACACACTCGATTCTGTAACCCTCGAAGTAACACTCGATTTCTGTACCCGTTGAAAGTAGCACCTCATTCTAACCTATAAGTACACTGTCAATTCTGTACCCTCGAAGTACGCTCGGTTTTCTATAAACCCTCAAATAGCTCTCGATTTCGGTTACCCTTAAAATAGAAGTGAAAGCTCGAAACACCGACCGATCGTGAGATATAGTAGTAGGAGGAAAATAGTCAAGTGAGGGAACGATAGTAAGTGAGGAAGATAGTCAAGTGAGGAAAGATATTTTTAATAGGTTTTGGTTCTATTTACGGGTCCCCTCCAGAACCATTCCCACGAGTCCCTGTGTTCTTTTGCAGTAACCTGCATTACTATAAATATCTCCTAAAAATCGATAGAAATTTTTGAATTTTTTTCTCCTATAGACTTGTGAGGTCCTCGTTTTCAGAATTTTCGAATTTAATTTTTTCGAATTTAAAGTTAAATTTGAAAATTCGAAAACGGGACGTAAACTCATCAGTTTTCGAACTATCTCTAATATAGTGGTAAGTTTTTTTAAAAATAACGAGTTAAAATGAAAGTAGTTGGGACTAGGGATAGAGGACGGGTAATTCCCTACCTCCCAATTTTTGTTTCTGTGAGGAGCACCAGCCCCAAGAAACTGTTCTGCCAGTCTTCCTCCGGCTTCATATGCCTATCTTTAATACATGTCTAGTCAAGACTCACCGGGGGCCTGGGGGGGGGGGGGGGGGGCGGGAGGGGGGGGGGGGGGGGGGGGGGGGGGGGGCTGGGGTGGGTGGTGGTTTTGTTGGGGGGGGGGGGGGGGGTGGGGGGGGGGGGGAGGGGGGGGGGGGGGGGGGGGGGCAGATAAAAACTGTACATCTGTAGCTCCTTACCGAAAACAACTATTGGGAGTAGGTAATAATCAATCCTACTATCCATGGCCCGGTACCATTTTTTAAAAGTAAATTAAGTATCGTTTATCCTTTAAGAACATTAATGCTCCCATTCACCATTTATAAGATCTAATTATCCAGAACACTATGACCTTTCCTAAATTATCTTTCTTTCTCTTGTCCCTACACCCTTTGAGTCACCAGTCACCAAGTGTGCAAACCACTCATTGAAACAGTCAGTGCGCATCTAACTGAACACGTCCAAAAGCATTTTGTAGAACCCGTGATGATGTCATGCCCCTAGTGACGTCACGCCTTTCTAGAATTCCAAACTTTCCAAATCCTACGACCTTGGACACTGACACAACCCTTCACTCTCCAAAATCACTTAACCGAACCATCGCCTCTACCCCATGAATGTTAAGTGACCCCACCCTTTTCACGCAACTTAAATTTCCGTTTCCAATGGTATTAACCCCTTTATCACTGTGCTTAACCCTACTAGTTAACCTCTCTAGTGTCCACTTGCGATTGTCCATGGTAACGCACAGATTTTCATGCTATTTTACAGAATCACAGGAACATTGTGTTAGGAATCCGCATTAAGATTGTTTCTTAATAAATGGGATTTTTTTGTTTTAAATGGGAACGATGCGAAATCTATTAAAAATGAGAAAGTAAAAACTCTAAGGGTTACGAGGATGGAACTCAAGCGTTATAAGGCCAGGGATTAATACGCCGATTACAGATCACTGACGGCAAGTGTGAGGACATTGGGGCCCGCTGGTTACAGGTTTGATAATCACGGGATTTGCTACACGTGGTATTTTTTGTTCCGACCCATTGGATAACAATTAGGACGAATCAGGACATTGTGCGTTTAAAAGGTACATGACATACTCTAAACAACGGGCACCATGAGATTGTTCTGTTTAAGCTTCGAGACCTCAAAAGCAGGCCAAATAGTAAGTAGATTCTTATCATTAGTTTTTAATACAGTTAATAGGGACAGTCACCTGAAATGTAGTATAATCTTGTCCATCCGTGCATTTGGGTGCATTTTTTACAGTTCCAACATTTTAGGGCCTAGCCCCCAGCAGCGGTATTTCTCACGTCATAAACGTCACGTTTGCAATTCGTTAGCGCGTTAGAATCTCAGCCTGTGGGTGGCCCTTGCATGCACTGCGATCCGTTTTGCGAGCGCATGTGACCACCATTTCTTTTGTGGATTGCAACGAAGAATTCTCGCCATCATAACACTGTAGTTTGTATTCCCTGTGCTAAATGAAATAACCAATAGGAGGAGAAGGTTTCTTGTAGAGAACATTTAATTCTAACATATCGATACGATGTTTGGTTAGGAATTCATTTAAATAGTTCATGATCTGAAGCCATAAATCATGGGAAATACAGTTTAATTGGGATGGAGAACTCGTATAAAGACACACTAAACTGGCAATTCCATGTAGCTTGCATCATGTAATTTAATTACGAGGTGAGATCGCTTTATTTCCATCTCCCTGTGAATGATAGAACACCTGGGGCTACCCCCCCTGGGGGGATTTAAGGTTAGCTCCTGTGCCCCACTTTGGCTGATGATCCCCTTTCATCCCGACCTTTCATTATAGGACTGTATGCGTCTAAGATAGGACCAGTCGGGGGGGGGTCAGTGACGCCATCTGCTGTGATGAGAAGCCGCATGAGTGCCAAGCGGTACAGTTAAAGGGCAAAGTACAACACTTAAAACAAAACACTGGTGCTTGTCATGTTAACTCTGCCTGCAAAACCCCACTGATATTTTTACCAGTTTTGTAACATTCTTTGTAACCAGATAGTTCTTTCTATATTCCATTCCTTATTCCAGAGCGTTTTTATAAAGCTTGAAAATGTGCATGAGGAGTCAGCGGGGCAACAGCTGGTCAATACATTGGTTTGATGTCTTAGTCACAGCCTTGATTGACTGCAAGGAGGGAGGGGCCAGCTTACTCTGCCCAGCATGGGAAATAATTATCCTTAAATATCTGGTTAGTAATACAGGTATAAAGTGCAAATTATATCACTTGTGTTAGGGGGCGGGTTACTGACAATTGACATTTTTTGTTTTAAGGGTTGTCGGCACCCCCAATAAATTTTTTTTTTAGATTTCAGGACTCCACCCCAAAACCCTGTACTTTATTTTTGCTCAAGTTTTAAAATGTTCTCAGAGTGAGACCTGATACTTACAACCCTCCATAATACCCCGCCCACTTTCCTCTCCATTGCTGCTGCTACGTGTCTTTTCCATTCATAAGCGCAGCATTGGAGCTTGTCCGGTAACGGCCATCAGCCTTGGCCATGACGTTACCTGGTGACGACCGTGACTGACAGCCTTACCAGGAAGTAGGCAGGGAGTTCCCAGCGGTGATCGTGGAGGTTGTAAGTCTAATTTCTCACTCTGGGATCATTATGAAAACTTTTCCAGCAAATGTAACTGGGTTTTAGGGGTTCTGAATAACATCTTACTTTTTTTTATTAGGGATTGTACCAGCATCTAAGGCTGTACACACCAGCACATCCAATGCAACATCGACAGTTCAGTGTATCGGCTTTATTCGACGCCGAAATATTGCATGGTTTTCAGATGCGTGCCCGTCCGTTCGTCCACATCGATGAATGCTGCGATCGGAAATGTCCGAAACCATCGATTTTGTTGTCGTGGCAAACTGTCGGCCACATACCCTATTGCCACGACTGACAGGCTTCTCCCTGGCTGACCGGTCGGAGAGCCCAATGGCGGTTTAGGGGAAATGTTTGCCTGGTATGTACCAACACTTTAATCTATTCACATCACTGTTAAGGCAAAGTAAAGTGACCATAGATGTTGTCAATGGATTTTTGTGTTTCCTTTTTCTCTTGTGTTGGGCAGGGGGACCCATACAAGGATAAAAGGCAACGGCCCAGGAACGCTTGTTTTGATCTAAATCCACTTGCCGAGGGGACTGTCCTTTAAACAGGATGGTGTAAGTGTTCAGGATTTTCCATCAATGTTTTTTATGTCCCATTTAGGGGCGAAGCATAAGAAGGTGCTAAGGTTTTTTTTATATCCCTGCTGATTAATCACCCACTCAGATGTCTCTTTTTTACTGGCTTACTGCAGTTAGATGACCTCCGATTGGTCAGTTATTACAAGACAAACGTTTGTATCCACATCGAATAAAGAATTCAAGAAAGATTCAATGACTTTGAACCGGACCAACGTTACGCACATTGGAAGCATGTTTCATGCACGGTACTGTCCGTTTGTGCTGCGCTTCGGGTAATAGTCCTGAATCAGAACATGCGATGCACAAAAAAATGTGATCCCATGCGCTCTGAAAAGGAAACGTACACATCGCATGCAATTGGCCACACACATAGATATGCACTAACATTGCCTTTTGCCAGCCGCTAACGATCCCCAATGCGAGCCGCTATGGTCTGGGTAATGTTGCTTTCGCGATTCCATTCGCGATTGCGGAATGTGGTACAAAGCCTGGTAAGCGATCTACCGACTGCAGGATTTTAGCGCCACTATTAGCGGCGTTAAATCCAGCGCTAAATTTCAAAAACTTTATTAAATCACACTAGCGTCGAATGATCGGTTATTTGTTTGCTAACCCGCCATACCGACGCTAATATGGATTTAAGTTGCACTAACTGGTAGCGACCGGTTAGATCACAACTTTACTCCATATATTCTGACCCATCGAGTCTGGGTAAATAGGCACCTGTTTAAACTGCACTAATAGAAATAATTATCCGGACGGCCCTGGAATGTGCATTATCCTCTCTTTATTGGCAACATGGCTGCTTTGTAAACTGTTTATCTAGCCCACCATAAATCTTGGTCTGAATGTAAATTAGTGTCAAGAAAAGTAAAAGATACCAGTTTACCAATAGAAACAGAGATGGACTAGAACTTAAACTCGAGTTTCGACCCGAACTTTCATAATAGTTTTGGGAGCGACTCTGATTTTTAGAACTTTCGCTGAACTACAACCTTCGGAGTTGTCCGAACTCACGGACAATATTTTTGATAATTATCCGAAATTCAATATCAATAACCTCGAAGGTAGTGTTTGGTAAACCCCCAGAAACAGCGTTCAGTCAACCGTTGAAAGTCGCCGATAACCCTAAAATGTGAGTCTTCACTAACCATCTAAAGTTCCGTTTTGTACCCCAATAACCGGCCTAACCCTAAAATATATGGTTCGCTAAACCCCTCGATTTGTCCTCTAATCCATTAGGATGTCCGAACTTGAAACTTCGAAAAATCCGGTCGCGCAGGATCCGCGGATTTTCGAAAAAAATCGTAAATTCGAAAATCCGCGAGCGGACCCGTTTTAAAAGTATTAAAATGAAAGTTTCGGCAAAATCGCATTAAAAGGGTCTAAATAGCCTTGGTAATGTTTACCTTAATCACTCGGGACCTGGGTAATGTCCTTAGAAACACTGTATCCACATTCCTACAATACCTAAAATACAGTCCGCTAGCGGAACAGTATTTTTTCGAAAATACGATGATTCCGAAAAACGAGTATTTCCGTAAAAACGAGGATCTCCGTAAGCCCGAGGATTTCCGTAAGTGCCGCGAATCTCCGTAAAAACGAGGACTTTCCGTAAAAACGCGATTTCCGTAAAACGAGGTGTTTGGTTTTGTAAAAACGAGGAACCACGAGGAACCTAACTATCCTGCCTGCAAAATGGCTAGGTCTGCAGGCAGTTGTATGCCATGAAGTACCCTGCTGCTCAGGGGTACGATGAAGTTCCCCCCCTGGCACCCATCATGTGCGGCGCCGGGAGGCGAGATTTGGAGGGGCTCCAGCGCCGATCTGCGGCGATTGGATACCAGACCACTGTCCCTTCTACCCTCCGAGACGTGGTCACCGACCTCAAGAGTCAAGGCCCTCAATATGTGGCTGCGTACGGCAGAGATAAGAAGGCAAGTATAAAAAACCTTTTTTTTATTATATTACTGTATTATAATCCGTAGTAAAATATTTAATAATTCCTCTGACAAAGACATGGATTTATATATATGTTTTTTAAAAACATCAATAATCCTTAAATTTGGCTTGTGAGAGAGAGAGATCCAGTTCTTGTATTTCTCATTCACTGGTTTTATTACATTATTCTTCTTCTTATATTTTCATAATCAGCCCTATTTAAGGGTAGTAAAGTCAAAAAATAAACACTGAAAAAGTGACTTTATTTAACATAACCCCTATCAATTTAAAATGATACCCCCACATAGACACAACTTGGTGGCGCCAAACCCTTCCTATGTTCCATGGCAGCCTTTTTAAAGGCTAAGTAAAGGTAAAAATGAAAAGCGTCATTAAAATTGATTTCTTTTTATCTATAAATGCACAACTGATAACCCACACATAGACCATTAAACACACTTTACTGGCCCACCCTTTTAGTTACATGCATCCCTATTTGAAAGGGAAGTAACGTCCAAAATAAATGTTGATCAATTATTAAAAATTGATTGAAAAACTCCAAAATTAAAAATGTTGTGTTACCCACAAAATCTATACAGATACAAGTACACACAGTACTGATGCTCCCTCTACCCCCAACCAACTTTTCCCTTTTCCGTGGCTACAATACACCAATCAAAATTAATCTTACTTAGCCAGTATAAGGTATGATCATTGCCATAGAAATATGAGTGACTTTTAAAGAAACTACCTATTGCCTTATTGAATCTGTATTTTCGCAGACGTCAAATATTAATTAAATTTTCCTTTAGATTATCATTCATTAAGGTATTTTTTTATTTTAATTTGCAGGGGAATCTTTCCTCGATAACCCCACCCCCAACCTTCCCCTCCCCAGCCAGAGGAAGAATGTAAGTGGCAGCCTATTGACAAAAACATTTTTCTAAATCTTTCATTTGTCAAAGGCCACATTAGCAGCGGCACAACGAGCCCTCCATAAACAAGCGCGTGTTTCCGGTGTGCCAATGTTTAAATTGCCATTGAGTGCAGTAACATAGCATAATTGTGTCAAAAATTGAGGATCACATTAATTGTGCCACACTATTGTGTGCTTTTTAACAACTTGATATGTCCAAGCCTTTATCAAAATTTTGCATAATTTTTGTCAACTTCTCCGAGAATTGTTTTAGTAAATTTATTTGAACATTTAATGACAGTGAGAGTTAAAATAATTTCCCTTTTTTTTTTAGCACTACCACCAACTAGCCCTCAAGGCTACGGGCAGCCCATTGCCCCCTACCGGGCAGTCCCTTGCCCCCTCTGGCTCACCATTCGCCCCCACCCGGAGCATTTCCACCGCCCAGAAAGGAGGAACCGGGACAGCCATACCGTAAGTGCATCCTAAGCAAATTTTTTTAATCTTTTTTCTTGCTTCGATTGTCCAGCAAATAATGTGTAAATTATCAGTGATAATTAATTGACTTTTATTATTTCACTCTGATAAAAATTTTCGAAAATAAAAAAGGAAACAAATCTCTTAATTTGGCTTGAGAGACAGAGCTTCTCATTTCTCATTCCCCTTATTGTCCCCAACTCCCCATTTTTGGCTGTAACTTGTCCCTCAGTTTTTAAAGCGTAAGTCACAAATTCGGTCCAAACGTCTCAAAATTATCCAATAAATGTTCACACATAGCCTTTTAGGAATTTCTTATAATATATTACTAATGATTGGACGGTATTGTTGAACTAAACATTTTTTTTTCTAGAAGCATGACCAGCCTCTACAGCCTCCACCCTCTCCACCCCCTCCACCCTCTCCAGCCCCTCCAGGTCCTCCACCCTCTCCAGCCCTCCAGCACCTCCTGGCACTGCCTCTCCATCACATCTGCGTCGGCGCTGCTTGAGAAATCGTAAGTAAATCACTATCTAACGTTAATGAAATGTTTTATATACAAGACTATTATATCTGTATTTTCCCAGTGTAAAATCCACCGCTACATGATGCAACATTGGAGTACTGTGGGTTTGACAATGCTTTTATGGGGGCTGCACACTTCCAAAAAATTTTGTATGTACACAGTCCTAGTGAGACAAAACCAAGAATGGTTCTGATACCAATTTAGCAATAACGTAATGTTTTAAGCCAGCATTACCTCCTTCCTGTTTATCTGATCCCCCATGATGCAAAATATCGCTTTAAGTGGAAGTTCAGTGATAATATCATATCCTTTTTAGGAAAAAGAGCAGTATTTCTCCATCCCACTTACCTAATCTGCCCATTCAGCATCAGCATTGTGTCTGTGTATACAAATAATGCAACGGAAATAATGACTTCCTGTTTGCAGGACCCCTAATAGAGACCGTTATGGTCCTTGCCCTTGACCCCGCGCCTGGGTTGGATTCAGTTGCTCAGTAATACTGAGCATTTGTAACCCATCCAACAGCCAATCAGTCTAAATCCCCTGTTACCGATAACTAGTATGCATAAATATAAACTAAGAATTTGGGAAATAAAAATGATATATTACTGGCTTTCCTTTTTATCCAAGACCCGCCAACATTATAGCATTGCAGAGTCCATGTATGTTAAGTGTTTATCAGGTGCAAAATTGCATCTACCCGCTGGTGGGCTTTAGGAAAATGTGCTCAAACAGCTCTCATCTCATTTTCTCAATATCTTTTCCTCCACAGAACTACAAGCATGCGGCGGGAGATGCGCCCACATGGTGCGGCGCCTGGACCCGCCGCCTGGACCCGCCGCTTAACCAGACTGGAGAGGAGGTCACCCCAGTAAACCCCCCTTTTTTTTGTTTTGTTTATTTTTTGTAAATAGTGTTTTTTTTTAAATTTCATATATATAAAATATATAAGTAAACATTTCTGGAAAAAAAAATGTTTTTTTTTGGCTTTATTTTTCGATATAATCCAATTATCAGTAGATTACCATATCATTTTAATTTGGAAAATTACAATACACATATCTATTAGCTAGCTATATGATCTGGTACTCTATAATTGTATTACTTACCATTAAGCCATTACACACACCACATTGGCCACATTCCCCTATAGTAGTTTGCCACAACAAGGCAAAGACGCGATGGGGGACTGGTTTACATATAGTGTCCACTGCGGTTGCCACCATTGTTGTGGGGCCAGGCAGGCTATGGCCCCTGGACATACCCCTCACACTCCCTTGGCTACCTCCCTCAAGATTGTCAATCATGCTAGGGAAAGCAGGTGAAAGGGTAATGCTGCTTCGTAGGAACAGCAGCTTGAGTTCAGCAGGCCCCTGCAGTTTTGCCACCAGTTGTTTGTTGGGCCAAGGCAGGCTTGGCCCCACTGGACATACCCCTCACCTCAATTGGCTACTCATCCCTCAGGTATGCATCGGGGCAAGGGAAAGCAGGTGTAAAAGGTAAGGCTTCTATGAACAGCACCATTGAGTTACAGCAGCACACTGCAAGTTTGCTCACCATTGTTGAAGAGCAAAAGGCAAGCTTGGCCCCACTGGACATAACCCCCTCCCTCATTGGCTCCTCTCCCTCAAGGTATGCATCGTGCTATGGTGAAAGCAGGTGAAGGGTAAGGCTTCGTAGGAAAGCACCCATTGAGTTACAGCGGCCCACTGCCGTTTTGCCACCATTATTGTGGGGCCAGGGCAGGCTTGGCCCCACTGTAACATACCACCTCACCCCATTGGCTACTCTCCCTCACGATATGCATCGTTCTAGGAAGCAGGTGAAAGTGTAAGGCTTCGTAGGAACAGCAGCATTGATTTACAGCAGGCCCACTGCAGTTTGCCACCATTGTTGAAGAGTAAGGCAAAGCTTTGGCCCACTGGACATACCCCTCACCTCATTGGCTCACTCCTCCCTCAAGGTCTGCATCGTGCTAGGGGAAGCAGGTGAAGGGTAAGAGCTTCGTAGGAACAGACCATGTGTTACAGTCAGGCCACTGCAGTTGCCACCATTGTTTGGGGCCAGGGCAGGCTTGGCCCCCCTGGACATAACCCTCAACCCATTGGCCTACTCTCGCCTCAGAGTTGCTCGTGAAGGGAAAGCAGGTAAAGGGTAAGGCTTCCGTAGGAAACAGCACCATGAGTTTACAGCAGCACACTCAGTTTGCCACATTGTTGAAGAGCCAGGCATGCCTGGCCCCACTGTACATGGAGTACTGCTCTCGGGCCGGCAGGATGGACCAGAGCTTCAAACATTAGCCACAGCGTAGCTGTTTGCGGGGGCTGTATGAGATGGTCGAGTAGGTGACACGCACAAAGGTGCCTCATGGAGAGAGAACGAAGATCACATATGAGTACTGCCCACCGGGCAGGCAGCTTACCCAGAGCTGAAAACATTAGCCCAGAGGTCGCTGTTGCGGCTGTAATGAGAGGGTCAAGTAGGTGACACCACAAAGGTGCCTCATGTGAGAGAAACGAAGATCAAATATGGAGTACTTAACTACTGCTCTCGTGCCAGCAGGATAGACCCAGAGCTGGAAAACATTAGCCCAGAGTAGCCTGTTTGCGGCTGTATGGGAGATGGTCAAGTAGGTGACACCAGCAAAGTGTGCCTCATGGAGAGAGAACGAAGATCAATATGGAGTACTGCTCTCCTGGCCAGGCAGAGTGACCCAGAGCTGAAAACATTAGGCCAGAAGTACTGTTTGCGGCGGTATGAGATGGTCGATTAGGTGACAACACAGGTGCCTCATGGAGGGGGAGAGAACGAAGATCAATATGGGGGAAAAGTACTGCTCTCGGGCCAGGCATGATAGACCCAGAGCTGAAAACATTAGGCCCAATAGTAGCTGTTGCGGCTGTATGAGATGGTCCAGAGTAATGTGACACCACAAGGTTGCGTCATGAGAGAGAACGAAGATCAAATATGGAGTACTACTGCTCGTCGGCCAAAGTAGGATCGACATCTTAAGAAAATTAGCCACGAGTAGCTGTTGTCGCTGAGCATTTGTTCCTTTCATAACCTGAATGCAGTAGAGCAAGGTATGACCATATATGGCCCTGCCATCAGAAAAATAGCATTTGCCAGCTAAGCTGCTCAGCTAAGGGCCTCTATGTGGAAAAGAGGCGGAAGGAGCATTATGGGGGGCCAGGGGCAGGAGGCCTTCTCACGGGCATCAGCAATATGGTGTGCTGTATTGAGATGTGATTTCCACAGCCTCTTCATCTTGATTAATGTAGGCGGGTCCACATTCTCAGTGAGAGAGAAACGGGTCCTCCTCTCCGTTACAACACCCCCTGCTGCGCTGAGGTCCTCCCTCCGAAAGAACACGATGACGGGCTGAAAGGACCTCGATGGCATACCGTTGCCAACTCCTCGGGCCAGATATCCAGCCTCGCCACCCGTATCCATGGATCCTCATCTCTGATGTGGCTACAAACAAAAAACACCGCCCTGGACTCCGATGTAGTCGGTGACCTGGCGATGAGGTTTTGCCTGGGGTGTGAGTTGCCAGTGGATGGCCTGGCCCCAAACTGTGGGCTTGGAAGAACAGCTGAAGTTGGCCGCGAGGCCGCCTCCAGTCTGCTGCTCCTCCTTCAGGCACAGGGGGACGTGAGCCCTGTTGATCCCCAACATCAGGTGCTGTAGGCTGCCAGCACCTGGGAATGCAGAACAAGGCAACGTAGTCAGTGTTGCCTCATCGTGCTGCATTCTAACCTTCCCTTGAGATGCGGGGATAAACTCCGACACTTTTACCCTTATAGCGTTGATCTATAAGGGTGGCCACCCAGTACTTACTGCTCTCTTCTCTTTGATGGCCTTAATCCTGGGGTCCTTGCTAAGGCATTGCAAGCAAAAGAGCCCATGCGCCCGCACTGCTCCGCAAGACCCCATGTCCTCGATGGTTCACTGAGGACAGTAAGTTGTCGGGCCAACACTCTCCCCAACCACGAATGACATGTGGTATTGGGAGGGTTGAGATGTCCCCCTGAGGAATGCCCCATTCCCCTTGTCCGGTCACCTAAAATCCCCCTCCTACATCATCGGACTTGCTGCTCTGCCCCGTGATTTTCGGCTCGGAAAGCAATCACGGTGTCCGGCGTCCTCCTCTCCAGTGCCTGCTGCTCGACAGCGAGTGCCCTGTCGAGTAGCCTCGCAGAGTGTGGCTCAAGGAGGAACACCAGTGGGATGGTATCCGCAATGGTGGCATCATTGCGGCTTACCACCTGGTGGCCTCCTCAATGGCGCGAGCAACGGCAGGCATCTCTAATCAGCAGCACCACTGCCTGGGTAACAGCAAACCCAGGTCCCCGATCCTGATCTTGCCTCGACGTCGTACAAGTAGTCTATGATGGCTCGCGCTGCTGGAGCAGCCTCAGCAGCATCATAAGCTAGAGTTCCTTCCAGCGGGTGGGGGTGTCACAAATCAGGCGGTTTCTTCTTCTTCTGCTGCAGACCATTCTGCGGCGAAACTCGGCCAGACCGGCCTGTGGCCGTGTATGCCGCCTGAAGTGACTGGACACCCTCCAGCCATCCCAGTACCTCCTGGGACCAGGGTACTTGGTGAGGAACCGCTGGACGACCAGTGTTGAGACGTGTGCCAGGCAAGGAACATGTGTGACTCTGCCCATGCGAAGGGCAGACAGGATTTTGTGGGCATTGGTCACACACGACCTGCCTATTGAGACAGGTGGTGTGGGGTCAGCCACCTCCACCCTGCCCTTGCAGTGCTGCCAGCAACTCGACCCAGGTGTGGCTCCTATCACCGAGGCACACAAGCTGCAACACTCTGCATGTCACCGTCTCGCCTGGCACAGCATGGCTCTGGGGTGGCCCTAGCTGTCCCGGAAGAGGGCTCACCGGATGATGAGGGGGGGGTGAGACTGGCGTAAGCACCAATGCGTGGTGGTACCACCATCTCCGCCACTTGCGCTCCGTGCCGCGTCTCTGCTGTTCTGCCGCCTAGCAGAGTGACCCATTGGGCGTAAATGACACATACCGCCCCCTGGCCGTGCTTGCTGGACCCAACGCGTCCATAGTAATGGTGGACACCTTGCCACCTGTGGTCCAGCGAGCAGATATATTGCCCTGCAGATGGTCGTGTCAGGGCTGGTACTTACTCGCTCTGGGCAAAGTCCAATACGGCCAGGGACCTCCACTGTGTTGTGCCAATGGCCACAAATCCCCTGAACCTGCACTGCTGGTCTACCAGGCTAAAGGGTAGCAGCTGCCCGCCAGGAGTTTGGCTAAGCGGCAGTGAGACCTGGGCTTTGGTGGTGACTGGGGGACAGTTTTGCCTCCGCTCAACAACTGACTGGGAAGAGAGACTCTGCCTTTTAGCTGACCGCTCCAGCAGCATTGTCAAGAGGCCTCTTAACCCGGCGTGCCTGGGGCCAAGGGCTGCCTCTCCTCCCTAACTTCCACCGAGAAGCAGCTGATGGGGCCGGAGGGGGAGGAAGGAGGAACGGTGGCTACCTTGGCACGAGGTAGGGAACGTGTGGGTGGTGCCTGCACGTTCCCTGTCCGCGCTCCCAACCGGCAAAGTGGTGTCAGAATCAATAGCCATCCTCATATGAGGAGGTGCCCAAATGTGATGTGGTCTTCCCCCGGCTAACACGTGGCAGGACAACTTGCACACTGCAACTGTGCTGTCACCCTGAGCCATTAGAAGAACTCCCACACCGCTGAGGCCCACCTGAGCACTACTCTCGTAAGTCAGAGGTCACCTGCTGCTGTGGGGCACTGGCACCATATCCTCATTGGTGCCGTAACCTCCCGTGCACCACTAGGTGCCACTGCCCCCGGCCCCTGCCCCCGTCCTGCCTTGGGTTTCAGGATCGTGGCTCATTCATGCTCTGCGGGCCATCATCCCCAGAGACACTATCCTCCTCCCTCTCACAGAGGGCACCCATGGACGATCGGTGACCTCATCGTCCACTTCCACTCCCTCATACTGGAGCTGCATCCACTAACAGCCGCGCCATCTGGAACTCAACCCCCTGCATTATTTCCCTGCTGCTCACAGACTGCTGCGTGCCATCGTCAGCCTCCTGTCCCCCTGTGCACGATCACTTTCCTCCGGCCTCGGGCGACAGGAAAGATTGTGCATCAGTGCCAGCTCCCTCCTCAAGCACACTACGAGCCCCCCACATAGTGTGCAAAAACATATCCTGAGACTCCCCTCCGGATCCCCGAAGGTACGGGCCTGTGGGCAACGAACTCCTGATATAGCGGATCAGTTCATGCCCACAGTAGGAGGCTCAGGTGAGGGAAGGAGCAGGCACAATATCTACGTAAGCCAGCTCGGCTGCTCTGTGCCTGTGAGGAGGTGGATGATGAAGGCTGGGGTATCCACTCTACTACTACCCGCCTTCCTTGGATCATAAAGGGAATCCCTAGCCCGGCTACCCCTAAAAATTATCGGGGGCACGGGTAACCCCGGCTGCCCTGCAGAATGGCCAGGTAGCTCCTGGTCCAGAGCCTTCAGTAAGCTCTCCTCTGCCTCTCCCTGCTCCCTCTCCCCACCTCCCTCCACGTGCAGAAGCACCCCTGCTTCCTGGGTCTCCCTCTTGCCCTGCCAGGCATTTTCCCTCTCCCAAATTATCCCCCAAAAAATTAATATAATATATATATATATAGTATACACAACACACACACACACACAACACAAAAGACAAAGCAACAAAACCACACAGAATGCAACACATAAACACAAGCTTTTTTTTTTTTTTTTTTTTTTTTTTTTTTTTACAGTGCTAAAAGCACAAATAGGACCAGACACAACTGACAGCAAACATCAGATCAGCAGCAAAAGCTGCTGATTGCTTGCTAAGGCAGCCTGTCAGCTACACAAAACACACATACACTGACACACAGATACAGAAAGACAAACAAAAAACCAGGACCCTAGACCTCTAAAAGGTCTACACAATTTGTCCAAAGGACTTACAGGGGGGTTAGGGGGGGAAAAAAACCCCACGACACCAATCCTTAAAAGGACACTTTTGGGTCTCACAAAGTTAGTCCTTAAAAGGACTGTTGGGTCTCCAGATGTGTGAATACGGGGTGTGTAACCACACGTGCTAAACCACCACAACTGAAATCCACACACAGAAACTCAAAAAGCTCAAAAAGCACAAAAATCCTCTCTCCAAACTCCTACACTGCGTCAGGTCTCCACTAAACACACTCCAACACACTGACAAAATGTCGCCTGTGAAGCAGCTTTTATAGCCCAGGGGTCTGGCAATAATCATGTTAGCGCCATTGGCTTTGGGTCATGTGGCTTGCTCCGTCTGGAAAATACGCCCCAAAAATTCGAATTTACAAGAATGGTCTCGTTTTTTTCCGAAAATTCCCAGTAATTACGAGAATCCTCGTAATTACGAGGATCTTCGCGTTTTCCGGCCCCGGAAGATCGCATTCTCGTAATTACGAGATACTCTTATTTTCGAAAAATTTTCGTAAAAAAAAAAATCCGCGGTTCGGAAGTTCGGAATGCGGAAAATCCGGAAAATCCGGAATATCCGCCGTTCGCGCGGCACGTGATAAATCCGCGGCGGATCCAGGTTCGGGTCCGCGAACCGGCCATCTCTACTAAACCATCAAATGCGGCTTCGGCAACCCTTAAATACAGTGGGGGGAATAAACCCTCAATGTATCGTTCACTGACCCTCGATTTCGGTGGACAACCTCAATTCATCCATAACCGTCAAATAAATCGTTCAGTAACGCCTGAATTATAGCGAAAACGCAATGCAGAAAACCTGGAATTGCCTGGGAGAAAGTTGTATAAACAGTTTGGTGATAGTGACATGTGCCCCGACCATTTCCCAGGTCCCCAGAGCCTTTGTACAGTAAGTTACCATTGCTACTTTATCTGTATTTATCAGAACTTTTCGACTATTCCAAACCCCTACCCGCCCATCGAACTATGAACTTTTACTGAAGTTAAATAGTTTCTAACATGAACCAAACTTTACGAAGTTTGGCCATCTCAGGAGAAACCAGGTTTCCAACTGTATTCAGTCTTTCTAGAGTCTTTCTCTTGATTTATTAATCTATTCCGTGTACCTCTATAGGTGGTAAAAATCTGTATGATCCTACGGACAATGGTGTGGACTGTTAAATCTGGCCAATTGTGACCCCTATAAGGTGAGTCTTATGAACAGGTAGATATATTTCCATAAGGTAACTGTAGTCCTCTTAGTATCTCCATTGCCCTCTGGGACAACCAACTGCTTAAACCTTTTACATTACAGCTATTTCTCCATAACAATAAAGGATATAATTTCAACCTGGGAGGGAAGGACACTGGCATGTCTATACACTGGGAGGGGAAAGTATCTGAAGATGTCTATACACGGGAGGGAAATGATTCTTAGCATATCTTACCACTGGGAGGGAACGGTTACTGAGGCATGTCTAACCCACTGAGCATGTCTATACAACTGGGAGTTAAGCACACTGAGCTATCGATACCACTGGGAGTCGGAAGGCACACGAGCATGTCTATCCACTGGGATGGGAGGCACACTGAGCTGTCTATACCACTGGGAGGGTAACTCACACTGATCCCATCTATACCACGGGAGGGGAACGGACACTGACCATGTCTATAACCGCTGCAGGGAAAGACACTGAGCATGTCTATAACCGGCTGGGAAGGTAAAGCCACTGAGCATGTCGATACCACTTGGAGGGTAAAGTACGCTGAGCATGTCTAACCACTGGGAAGGTAAGCACCTGATCATGTCTATAACCACTTGGATGGTAAAGTCACCTGAGCCCTGTCGATACCACTGGGAAGTAAACACCTCGCTGAGCATGTCTATACTACTGGGAGGGGTAACGCACACTGAGCATGTCTATACCACTGGGAGGGTAAATCACACACTGAGCATTCTATACCACTGCGGGGAGGGTAAAAGCACACTGCGCATGTCTAATACTACCACTGAAGGGTAAAGCACACTGAGCATGTCGATACCACTGAGGAGGGTAAATCACACTGACATGTCTATACAACTGGGAGGGTAAAGCACACTGAGCACATCTATACCACTGGGAGGGAAAGGACACTGACCTGTCTATAACCGCGCATGGGAAAGGACACTGAGCATAGTCTATACCTGGAAGGTAACGCACACTGAGCATGTTTTCGTACCACTTGGAGGGTAAATACGCTGAGCATGTCTATACCTGGGAGGTAAAGCACGCTGAGCATGTCTATAACCACTTGGAGGGTAAGTACGCTGACCTGTCCATACCACTGGGAAGGTAAAGCATCGCACGCTGAGCATGTCTATACTACTGGGAGGGGTAAAGCAACCTGAGCATGTCCTATACCACTGGGAGGGTAAATCACACTGAGCATGTCTATATACCACTGGGAGGGTAAGCACACTGAGCTGTCTATAACCACTGGAAGGGGTAATAGCACACTGAGCATGTCTATACCACTGGGGAGGGTAAAGCACACTGAGGCATGTCTATACCACTGGAGGGTAAGCACACTGAGCATGTTCTATACGCACTGGGAGGGGAACGCCACTGCATTGGTGCTACCTGCAAACTGGAGGATGCCTTTCTTAGTTTTAATTCATGTATCACAGTGCATTGGTGCTACCTGCAAATTGGAGGATGCCTTTCTTAGTTTTAATTAATGTATCACAGTGCATTGGTGTTACCTGCAAACTGGAGGATGCATTTGCCCAGTTCTAATTAATGTATCTCAGTGCATTGGTGCTACCTGCAAACTTGAGGATCACTTTCTCAGTTTTAATTAATCTATCACAGTGTATCAGTGCTACCTGTAAACTGGAGGATGCATTTGCACAGATTTAATAAATCTATAACAATTTAAAGATGGCAGATGTACACAAACATCCACAGATCAAAATTATTAACTGTTCATCCCCCTCTGTCTTTTTTTATTTTCAGACTGTCACCTCTGATGAGGACAAATCACATTTTATGATCAAAGAGACAATTTGCCTGAAGTCTACACCAGAAATGATAGAAAACTGCGCCTTTAAAGAGAACGGTGTAAGTAATGTCAATTTACTGTTTATTTCTGTCCCCCATATCCTTATTTCATATCAAGGATTAGGACTTACAGGGAGATTCAATAAAAGTTCTTATCGTTTAAAATGGTGCTAATTTTGCCCCAACCAATCAGATCTTATTTGAAAGCTAACATCTTTGATTACTGGCACTAGTACAGTATATGTGTAAAATTCCCAATAAATTTCCTATGATGTCCCTCAGACACACAACCAATACTTCCTGTCTTTCTTGTGGATTGCAACCCACCTTCTTCCCTGTCATTCAGTGATTTACAACCAATCACCTCCGATGACCCCCCGGCCTCTGCCCTGCATACCGCCCTTTAAACATAAAATAACAATAATCTTTAGGACATTCCCTTAAATATAGTAAAACTGCATATTGAGGGAAAGTTATATGATTTTTCATTTTCTAGGAATTAGAGGTGGGACGGACGGTCATTGGTGGATGATTTTTGGCATAGACCAAATCCATCCAGAAAATTTTCAGCCATTGAAACAGGGCTAGCGTGCCCTCTCTTTGCCAAAGGTTGGAATATTTCTATTGGCTGTGGTCAGTTGATTCTATGTCGACACCGCCAGAGGCAACAAAGTCTTTGCACTGGACACAGCTCTACACCACATCTGGTCATAGGGCCCGTCCAAGGTGGGATTCTCAGAAAGATATGTCCGTGCATAGAGGCATATCATACATTTAATAACAGTCCATTAGAATACCAGATATATGTCAATGTGAAACTGCTTCGTTTCGGGGACGTGGGGTAGAAACAATGTAATCTATTGGGGCTGTGGTGGCCCTTCTTCTTTTCTACGCATTTTCTCCTCTGCAATTGGACCACCTCCTCGTCATCCAGTTCATCTACATACATTCCGTATCGATCTGAGACTACCCTGTCAGGGAAGGGCTTGATTTTCAAAACATTTATGTTTTAGATTAAATACCAAGTTTGTTGTAAACCTTGGGTCTGCCCTATTAGTAGAGAGGACTGAACCATAAGATCTCGGCGTTTCTCGTAACTTTCGAACGACAAAGATACTTTCGAAGTTGCGAAAACGATCCTACTATCGAAGGTTGTGAACGAGTACATTCGAGGTTTTACCGAGAAAGTGAACATACTGTTCGAGTAATTATCGCAAATGAACAATACTTTTGAGGGTTACCGAAACACAATCCATACATTCGAGGGTTTAGCGAACGAACATTCGAGGTTACGGTTAAACGATCCGTACATTCGAGGGTTACCGAAAAAATACTTAAATATCGAATGAACTACCTTTGAGGGTTACCGCAACCAACATTCGAGTTGCAATACATTCGTAGAGTTTAGTGAACAATCCGTAACTAGTTAAGAAGAAAAGGCTACATTTAGGTTGCGACTGATACTTAAGTGTAAACGACCAACTAAGGCATAACAAGTATTTCGAGGGTTAGCGGAAGATACTTCTAGGTCTAGTACAAATGGCCTGAAGTTCGAAACCCAAACTCATTTGCAATAGTTCATAAGTCTTCTGAACTCAAAAGTTCGCTCGAACCGAGTTTTGGTCTATCGCTACTAATTAGAAGGAAGTTGGTAATAATAATAGCACATTGACCTCACTGTTGAGACTTTTCAGAATGACATAATGTATGGTTTTTTTTTTTTCCATGCAGACCTTTAAACAAATGTTATTCCTCAGAAGTTAATACCAACCGACCTTATCTGGAGGCTTTTATACTAGGTTTTGGTTCACTAACTCTTCTGAAAGGACTGACTGGGTGATTTATTATTTGACAGTTGAGCTCAGAAATTGTTATTTCTGGAACTCAAATGGATTCATATGAATTTCCACATGTTTAAGTTATCTGAATCCCATATTGTGGTATCAGGAGGTTCAGGTTTCCTTAGCTTACAATTGGACCTTTCAACCCCAGTTTGTCCGACACGCAACTACTGACAAAGCTGAATGTGTTGAATAGACTAATACTGACTATGTAGTGATGGATTTTTTCAGGATGGACACTTGTAAAATAGGCAAGACGTATAGGAGTAGATTTGTACATGAGTGAGAGATTAAAATGTTATTGGGCCCTAAACGTGTCCTTGTGGCCCCCTGGTCTCTGATTTCCTGGTGGACCCCCCAACATCGTAGGCAGTTCAACACTGTAGGACAATCTATATAATCAAAAAATAATCTGTAGAATCTTCTCTTAATGGAAGTTTATACAATTGGAATCCTGGTAAGGCCTTCCCTCTATTAAAGGGATATTTTCACAACTATATTAAAGGGCAGGTCCTCACCCCTCAATAAATAATTTATGCAGTATTAACTCTCTTCCCTTCCCAACCCAAAATCAAAAATAATAACAAGCTCTAACCTTTTATTTAGAGTTGGAATTTTTCGATTTTGCATGAACAGTTTTCAAAAAACGTTAGATCTGAGGATCTTTGATGGGTAAATGCCACTGGCTAACCGCTAGACTCCGGGTTATAACAATAAAATGATGATAGGAGACAAATCCTGTCTGTGTTCTGTGGGAGACCATCTAAACCTCTCCCAATATCATGTAACACAGGAATAACATGGACCCTTTGTGTTAACACTCACATCTATCTGCTTTCTAACAGCACATCCATTTCATACAGCTCTACAGCATTTAAAAACGGACCATTAAACTGCTGATGTTCAGCACTGAAAAACAATAAGTACCTGTATTTACTATATATGGAGTAAAAATGAATTCCTCTCTGCTTGAGCTCTTTTTGTCTTCATGTCCATCTGCATTACTCTTGGCTTTTCTCTCTTTGCTGTCCTGTGCTTGTGGGGTTAGTGCTATATTTACAGCAGAATGCTAGTAAGCTCAGAGGTCGGAATACTGTGCCCATCACCTCTTTATTACAGTATTTATCACTTTAGGTACACATTTGCAGAATAATGGTCTTTTAAGTGACCCGAAATATTGTTTAAATACCCATGCATAATTATAAATGATCGCAGTCTTGAGATATTAGGTTGGACAGAGATCTGTCATTTCTGACTGTAATCAGCCATCGAAATTTTGGTACAATATATTATCTCAAACACTGTATTTCCATGCAAGAGTAATTGATAAGTTTCATCTCTATGGTCTTTCATCAACCCAGTAATGTAACTTCAAAGGTCCTTCTTATCCCTCGCACTCTTCTGTTTCTGATGTTATTGTTAACGTTTATCTTATTCACTGTGTAACAACCAGGTTATGATTCACCCCAGAGAGAAAAAAAGGGACCTCCAATATAATTGCACTTGTGATCCTGTGATAAGGGATAAGTGGACTGGACTGTCTGTTTTCCATTTTACCAGTCGATTTTGTTTTTAGGGAAATTGGTTACTTTATTTATCATTGATCTGATTCTAGTCAGTCAATACATACAATTAAGCATACATCCACCGCATGCAGATGTTTCTTCAACAATTCTGATTACGTTGTGTCCTAGGGAAATGTATTAGTAGGTAATCATGTCACTTAAGGCTGCCGTGCACATTGACGCAATGTGGGAACCCAATTTTTGTTTGGCAAAATCCAGCACTTGCCACACTGAACCGAGAAGAGAATTCACCTACTTTCCTCCTATTAGTTTCGTTTTCTTTAGATCTGTTGCTAGATGAACGATACAGATCATTTCTGGCATCCAAGAAGGTTTCAGCCCAACTTTTAAAGGTCCACTCAGAGCTTAGAGAAAAGAACCAGCAGACCCGAACAATGGAGACCTGGGGCTTTTTCTGACGTAAGCGTTTGGGGTTTTCCATTCCCTGTGCATCCCTGTCTGGAGAACCCTCCGAAATGTGAATCAATTAAAAGCTGTGGATATCTATACACAGGACTGGACAGTGGATATTTATTCAGGTATTTCAGACGGTATGTTTTTTAATATTAGCCATCTGTACTGTCATAGAAGCCCAGCAATCATTAATAGAGCAAACGTGGGATCTCTCTTTGCTTGTAATGTCCTTCTGCTAATTCTCTTTTTTACAACTCAAGGCAAAATCTCTTACATAGAGGTAACTGCCAGGGGGGAACAAACAGGCTGCAACAGACAGGAAATGTGGGTATTGCGAGTGGGTTGGACTGGATGGCACGTTTGTCTTAATTCAAAACCTCAAATACTATACTGTACTGTACTATACTATCTATACTATACTATACTATACTATACTATTACTAACTATAACTATACTATACTAGTATAACTAGTACTATACAATACTATACTGTACTATTGCTATAGTATACTATTACTATCATACTCTACTATATTAAAACTATACTATACATACTATTCTATACTATACTATCTATTCTATGTTACTGTACTGTACTGTACTGTACTATTACTATACTATACTATTACTATTCCCATTCTATTCTATTCTATACTATACTATGCTATACTATTCTATACTGCACTGTACTATTACTATACTATACTAATATTATACTATACTATTCTATACTATAGGGTCTGTACTATTACTGTACTACACTATACTGTACTATTACTATCTATACCATACTATCCTATTACTATTCTATACTATTCTATTCTACACCATTACTAATTCTATAACATACTAACTATTCTATACTATATTAATCTATACTATACTATACTATTCTACACTGTTTACTATTCTCTACTGTTACTATTCTATACCATACTCTACTATTCTATACCTTACTATACTATATACTATACTATTCTACACTGTTCTATGCTATACTGTTACTAACTACTACTTCTATACTTTAATATTTACAAGCATATTCTATACTATACTATTCCTGTACCATACTAACTGTACATACTATACTATACTATTACTATACTATACGTACTGTACTTTTACTATATTATATTTTATTATTCTTACTATACTATTACTATTCTATACTATAAGTATTATTATTATTATTATTATTAATTCTCATACTATACTATTCTATTTTATACCATACTATTACTATTCTATACTATACTATACCATACTATACTTTCCTATACCCCCTAACTATTACTATTACCTTACTATACTATATACTATACTATACTATTCACCTGTTACTATTCTATACTGTTACTATCCTATACTAATACATATTACCATTTACACTATCATACTATATACTATACTATACTATTCTATACCATACTATACTATACATTATTAAAATATGTAAATTCACCAGTCTGAAAGATAAACTACAGTTAGAGGAGACAGTTACAACATACACTACTGTAAGTCAATCTAACATCAACATGTACCCACACACAGAACAATTTAAAATACACTAAATTTTGATTTGGCTATCCTGATCTATAAATAGAAAAGAGGGCTTGTTTTTCTAAAAATCAGGAAAGCTATCCACATGGGCAGCTAATATGTAAAAACCTTCTTAACTCTGTGCAAGCAAGAACATTGTCTGTATTTTTTGCCTTACAGAGGCAGCAATGGCTGCCTCTGTAAGGCAAAGTAACATTAAAAAAATCCAGAAAAATTATTTATGAAAATAATTATTTCAGAAGTAATCAGGGTGGCCTTTTTACAAATTTACTTCAAGTCATTTTGAGACCATAATTCCCCTTAAAGAGGTAAAACTACATATTTCTGACTTTACTGGAGATAATGTCTTTCTGGCCTGTAACCCAACGTAACAACACACTTGTCTACTTAATTACCAGAAGCTCATTCCATGTTCCGTGTATGTAACCAATGCTCATGGCCTAACCAAGCCTTACTCCCTACACACAGTACCCTTCCTATAATCCTCCTATCAAACCTTATGATAAATACAGCGAGCTGTTAAGGTCACTGGGTCTTCTTCCCCCGGAAGAGAAAACCAACCCAGTAGGCACTTGGTCTTCTGCGTTTTTAAATATAACGCAACATATGGAATGCATAAAGGAGCATGCTTGTTCCCTGATTCCATTGGGTGTCATGGATTTTTTCTGTGTTGCTCTGTAGTCTTTTTATGTCGCGAGTTTCTCCTAAAATCTTTATTCCCCGTAAACAAGGAGAGGTGATTCATTGCTCAACCCTGTGAAATCCGACTCTGGGTAATAATAAAGCTGGATTATGCGTTCAAACCTTCTTTGAGATGTTTTGTGCAATAATAAAGTCTGAGTTCTTTCTTTGTTCAGTGTGATTGGCTATAAATCCCCTTTTTGTTTTCAGGTCAGTAACGTAGAAAGTCATCCCACCCAAATAACATGACCTGCACCAATATAAAATGTTTTCTTGGAGGGAGGGGTAATTAGAAAACCATAGTGTGGTGCTTTGGTTTCCTAATCTTATTTCAATTAAAAGCTTGTCAATGCTCAGGCACCCTCTGATAGTTGAGTGAATTGTTTTAATATCTCCACTGGTCTCAGAACCCTGAGAATAATGGACACAACCCCAAACATTGGACCTCAAAAAGTACACATGGTCTTGAAAGTTCCCCATCTTAAAGGTCTCTACAGAGAATTCCCCCCCTCCCATCTGCCTGAGGTTGGTGAGTCCCTTTATGACATGTCCTAACCTTCCTTCCTTAATTTACATAGACACCTGTAACTTTAAATCTGTACATTGTAATATCCCAACAACCACATCTCTTATTACATGATTTATCCGAATAATCAATATCGAACATACCTGGTCCCTGGATACATATTATCGGAGATATTAATATCTCCCCCCCCAGTTCTATTGTATGACCATCAGTTTGGTATTGGTTTCATATACTCCCTTATTTATTGGTATATACATATTACATTTCCATAAACTAATATCCTTATGATTAATTTAATGTTGGCCTTTAGCTGGGACTTTTATGGAAACTCTGCCTTCCCCTCTAGGCAGGGGTGCCCAAACCAGCTGACACGGGTGCCCTACTAGCGGCACGAGCAAGGTCCGTAGCCCACAGGGAGTAGCTCTGCCCCCAGCCCGTCCGGTTATTCCCATTCCCCCGAATGCCTCCACCCCGCTGCTTTCCATGCCCATTCGTGGCTCGTGCGGGCCAGGCTGAGGTTGGGCCTCACTGCTCTAAACCAGCCTCCCTGACATTTACCCTTCCCAGTGTCTGGTTTGGGGAAGGTCCATAACTTTGTTTTAAAATGTCTAGGGTACTTAGCTTGGCTCCTATGGTGGAAGTTCTGGTCCCAACTGTTAACCTCACTATGAGGCTTATTTATGTATCCCTCTTTACAAAGCATTGGTACGGCCCCATTTGGAATATGCATGGCAAATTTTGGAATCCTGTGTACGCAAAGGACATCTTTGAATGGAAAGGGTTCAGAGAAGGGAAACTAAATTAAAAGGGAATTGGGGGAGCTTGATATGGAAGAGAGACTGGAAGTAACAATTATGTTTGCTGGAGAAAAGCCGCTTGCGTGGGGATATGATTACTGTGTATAAATACATTAACGGGCCATACAATAAACTATCTGGGGCATTCAGTTTTTAGGTTAATTCTCAGTCACCTACCTGAAAAACTCACATTGATAAATTCTATATATTTTATGTACATTTACTCTTATAGATTTAATAATTTGCATTGTGGATGCTTAAAGTACATTGTTCTTTGTTCATGGCATGCTGGGATTTTGTAATCCTACTTCTACCAAATTTGGAAGGTTTCTTTTTAACACTCCGATTAACATTTTTGCTGAATTTTGGCCGCTAACTGGACACTCCCATAGAAAGGGTCCCTCCATCTTTATCCATAGCCATGGAGTTTTCTTTCCGTATTTACTAAGCTGCATTCATTTGGATGAAATTTCGAAAGTATCAATTAAGATAGAGATGTAGAGATGAAGAATTGGGTCCTTTAATATCACCCATAAATCCAGAATCCCATTCAATCCCATACAATTCACACATTCCTACAATCCCATAAAAATTCCATAACACCATAAAATTCCATACAATCCCATACAATCCTACACTCCATACAATTCCACACATCCCATAAATTCCAACAATCCTACATATTCATACAATTTACACAATCCCATCAATTCCATACAATTCCACACAATCCTACACATTCCCACATAATTCTATAGTCGTGTTTACACAGGTTAATAAAAGAGGTCTGTTTAAAGAAAGGGTTGAGAAGATTGGAACTGAACCCTATACAGCTGAGACAATGGTTTGGGTGTGATACTGTACATGATTGGACTGAATGAGACTCAGTGTTTAGAAAAAGTTAAAACAAACAGCTATCAGTCACCTTTGAAGTTTCTACCTAAACATTTTTCCAAATGTATTGTGATCAGAAAAATATCTCACACAAAGTCCTCCCTTTAATAGTTACACTTATAGATACCATATGGTACAAGCCGCAGGGGAGGATAATGAAGTGAAGCCTGATCTGTGAAATGCATCTCACACCATTGAGTAACTACTTAAAGGGGAATATTGAAGGGAAAGTATAGCATTTAACAGTTAATATGTCAGCCAGTGGCCACCCATCCATCTTGGGTATACATTTAGCTGCCATTGGAGTGACTTCTACTGACAACATTTCTGCGCTGGTACCGCAGAATGAAAGGTGAACTACAGTAGTTGTGAAATATTACTGTTGGAGTGCTACCTGCAAACTGGAGGTGCCTTTCTTAGTTTTAATTAATGTATCACAGTGCATTGGTGCTAACCTGCCAAACTGGAGGATGCCTTTCTTAGTTTTAATTAAGGTATCACAGTGCATTGGTGCTACCTGCAAACTGAAAGGATGCCTTTCTTAGTTTTAAATTAATGTATCACAGTGCATTGGTGCTACCTGCAAACTGGAGGATGCCTTTCTAGTTTTAATTAATGTATCACCAGTGCATTGGTGCTACCTGCAAACTGGAGATGCCTTTCTTAGTTTTAATTAATGTATCACAGTGCATGGTGCTACCTGCAAACTGGAGGATGCCTTTCTTAGTTTATTAATGTATCTCACTTGCATTGGTGCTACCTGCAACTGGAGATGCCTTTTCTTAGTTTTAATTAGGTTCAACAGTGCATTGGTGTTACCTGCAAACTGGAGGATGCCTTTCTTATTTTTAATTATGTATCACAGAGCATTGGTGCTACTTGCAAACTGGAGATGCCTTTATAGTTTTAATTAAGGTATCAGTCATTGTGCTACCTGCAACTGAGGATGCCTTTCTTAGTTTTAATTAATGATCACAGTGCATTGGTGCTACCTGCAACTGGAGGATGCCTTTCTTAGTTTTAAAGGAACCCTAATCAAAAAAAAAAAACTATGGTGTCATCCCGTTTGTATTAATTCACAAGGGAGGTGAGAAAGACGCTTATTCTCACCTCCCTGTGAATAATATTCGCTCGGGGACCTGGACTTACCTTACCCGCCGCTCCCTCGCAGCCCGCTCAGTCACTGAAAACGCTGTTCTCTCCCGTATCGCGCGCCTATCGTTGTATTGGCGCGCATGCACTAAGATAGTGGTCTGGACAGAGCGGCAGTCTATGACTGAGGTCGCTGGTGCGGAGTCGGCTGTAAGTAAGTTCCAGGTCTCCCGAGCGTAATATTATTCACAGGGAGGTGAGTAATAAGCAGTTTTTTTATACCTCCCTGTGAATAATACAAACGGATGGCCATAGTTTTTTTTTCTATAAAACCTGAGTTTGTAGTGTTCCTTTTAATTGAATGTCTACAGTGCATTGGTGCTACTGCAAACTCTGGAGGATTGCGTTCTTGTTGTATATTACGGTATCCATGCATTTGGTGTTCCCGCGAAAGCTGAGGATGCCTTCATTAGTTTTAATTAATGTATCACATGAGCAGTTGGTGCTACCTTGCAAACTGGAGGATGCCTTTTCTTAGTTTAATTAAGGTACACCAGTGGCTTGGATGCTACCTGCAAACTGGAGGTGCTTTCTTAGTTTTAAATTAAGGTATCACGTGCATTGGTGCTACCTTGCAAACTGGAGGATGCCTTTCTTAGTTTAATTATGTATCACAGTTATGCATTGGTGCTAACCTGCAAACTGGAGGATGCCTTCTTAGTTTTATTCATGTACTCACGTGCATTGGTGCTACCCTGCAAATTATGAGGATGCCTTTCTTAGTTTTTAATTAATGTATCACAGTGATTGGTTTTACCTGCAAACTGGAGGACTGCATTTGCCCAGAATTCTAATTAATGTATCTTCATGCTTGGTGTCTGACCTGCAAACTTGAGGAACTTTCTCAGTTTTAATTAATCGTATGCACAGTGTAATCGTCTACCTGTAACTGGAGGGATGCATTTGCCAGATTTAAATAATCTATAAACATTTAAAAGATGGCAGATGTACACAAACATCACAGATCAAAATATTAACTGTTCATTACCCCTCTGTCTTGTTTTTATTTTTCAACTGTCACCCTCTGATGAGGACAAATCACAGTTTAATGATCAAAGAGGCACATTTGCCTGAAGTCTACACCAGAAGAAAGAACTAACTGCGCCTTTAAAGAGACGGTGTAGTAATGTCCAATTGACTGTTTTTCTGTCCCCCCTATCCTTATTTCATATCAAGGATTAAGGACTTTACAGGGAGATCAATAAAAGTTCTTATCGTTTAAAAATGGTGCTAATATTTGCCCCAACCAATCAGATCTTATTTGAAACTAACATCTGATTGGTTACGGGTCAAAACTAGCACATTTTACACATAGATAACACCCTTATTGAATAAACCCTGTTAGTTTTTAGGGAGCATGTACCCTTGGTCCTGCTGTATGGGGTTAGAGCTCGGTCTTTTTCCCTCACTGGGGAGCAGACCAACCTATAGGAAGGCGAGCAGCTGCCAGACGGGAGCAAAGTCTGTGGTAACCATAATTCCTAAACTAATGTACACCTATGGATAGGACCTAGTAATTGGGGAGGGGCTGGTTGTGGGATTAAAGTTCCCCTTTAAATGTTTGTATTTCGTATTAATATTATTTTGATGGGACATAATAAAATGATTTCTCTGTTGCACTGATTCTCACTTCCTGCAATTTACATGGATTCAATTATAGATGCTAGATTGAAAACCCTGATTGGAAGACATACAGTAACATATAATGTTAATGGAAGCTTTGACCAATTTCATTTGCTGGAGATCAATGGCGTAACTAGGAATAACTGGCTACTCTATCTGTTTTAGGAACATGATGATGAAGTAATAATAATCTGATCAGTATCAGTGTCAATAATCTCAATTAAAGGTGAAACCGCCATTCAAATTAAATACATACAATGTGACCGTCCTGGAACAGATTTAAAAGGACAAGTAAGGGTTAGGCCACACTGCAGCAATTTAAAGGGCATGTCCACCCCCAAAATTGATTACTGGCACTAGTACAGTATATGTGTAAATTCCCAATAAATTCCTATAATGTCCCTCGACACACAACCGAATACTTCCTGTCTTTTTTGTGGATTGCAACACCATTCCCCTGTCATGGCAGTGATGTTCCACAAAACCAATCACTCCGCATGACCCCCCGCCTCTGCCCTGCATACCTCCTCTTTAAAAATAAAAATAACAATAATCTTTGGACATTCCCTTAAATATGTAAAATCTGCATATTGAGGGGGAACTATTATATATTTTCTCTTTCTAGTTAGGGTGGGACGGACGGTCATTGTGTCATATGATTTGCAGGAGACCAAATCCATCCCAGAAAATTTTCAGCCTTGATAAAGGGCAGCGTGCCCTCTCTTTGCCAAAGGTTGAATATTATCTATTGGATGATGGCAGTGATTCTATGTCGACACCCCAGAGGCAACAAAGTCTTTGCACGGGACAACAGCTACTACACCACTCTGGTCATAGCCCGTCCAGGAGGTGGATTCTCAGAAGATATGTCGTGCATAGAGTGCATATTCATATCATTTAAACAGTCCATTAGAATACAAGGATATATGTCAATGTGAAACGCTGGCCTGTCGTGTCTCTGGGCCCGCAGTCGTGCGGGGGGTAGAAACAAATTAATCTATTGTGGGGTGTGGTGGCCCTTCTTCTTTGCTACGCAATTTTCTTCTGCAATTGGACCACCTCCTCCTTCATCCAGTTCATCTACATCAGTTCTATGACAGGACCTACCCTGGCAGGGAAGGGAACTTGATTTTCAAACATTTCATGTTTTAGATTAAATACAAAGTTTGTTGATAAACATCTTGGTTCTGCCCTCATTAGTAGAGAGGACTGAACCATAAGGCTCGGCGTTTCTCGAACTTTCGAACGACAAACGATACTTTCGAAGTTAGCGAAAACGATCCATACATCAAGGTTAGTGAACGATACATTCGAGGGTTACCGGAAAGTGAACAATACTTTCGAGATTATCGCAAATGAACAATCTTTTGAGGGTTACCGAAACCATCCATACATTCGAGGTTAGAGAACGAGACATTCGGGTTACGGAACGATCCATCATTCGAGGGTTAACCGAAAGTGACAATACTTTCGATAATTATCGAAAATGAACCATACTTTTGAGGGTTACCGAAAACAATCCATACATTCGAGGGTTGCGAATGTACATTCGAGGGTTAGTGAAACAATCCTTACATTCTAGGGTTACCAGAATCGAAAAGGCTACATTTGAGGGTTAGCGCACTGATACCTTCTAAGTTAGTGAAACGATCCTAACATTTAAGGTGCACCTAAAACAAACGATACTTTCGAGGGTTAGCGGAAGTACATTCTAGGGTCTAGGGTTAGCAAACGGCCTGAAGTCGAAACCCAACTCATTTGATAGTTCATTCAAGTTCTTCTGAACTCATAAGGTTCGTCTCGGAAACGCGGAGTTTTGTGTCTATCGCTTACTATTAGAAGGGAGTGGTAATAATAATAGCATCATTGACCTCACTGTTTGAGACTTTTCAGAATGACATATGTATGGTTTTTTTTTTTTCCATGCAGACCTTTCACAAAGTTATTTCCTCAGAAGTTAATACCAACCGACCTTATCTGGAGGTTATATAGGTTGTGGTTTCACTAAACTCTTCTGAAAGGACTGACTGGGTGATTTATTATTTGAACTTTGAGCTCAGAAAAATTGTTATTTCTGGAATCAAATGGATCATATGAATTTCCACATGTTTAAGTTATCTGAATCCCATATTGTGGTATCCAGGAGGTTCAGGTTTTCCCTTAGCTTATACCAATTGACCTTTTCAACCCCAGTTTGTCCGACAGCACTACTGACAAAGCTGAATGTGTTGATAGACTATACTGACTATGTGTTGATGGATTTTTAAGGATGGACACTTGTAAATAGGAGGCAAGACAGTATGGAGTAGATTTGTAAATGAGTGAGAGATATAAAATGTTAGGTGTGCCCTAAACTTGTCCTTGTGGCCTCCCTGGTCTCTGATTTCCTGTGGACCCCCCCAACAGTCGTAGCAGTTCAACCCTGTAGGAAATCTAGATCAATCAAAATCCTGTAGATCTTATCTATGGAAGTTTATTTACAATTGGAATCCCTGGCTGTGGCCTTCCCTCTATAAAGGGATATTTTCCAGCAACTATATTACAGGGCAAGGTCCCACCCCTCCAATAAATAATTTCATGGCAAGTATTCTCTCTTCCTCTTTTCCCAACCCAAAATCAAAAATAAGTAACAAGCTCTAACCTTTTATTTAGAGTTGGAATTTTTAGATTTTGCATGAACAGTTTTCAAAAAACGTTAGATCTGAGGATCTTTGATGGGTAAATGCCACTGCTAACCAGACTCCGAGGTTATTAAACAACTTAAATATGATAGAGACAAATCCTGTCTGTGTTCTGTGTGAGACCATCTAAACCTCCCAATACATGTAAGACACAGGAATAACATGGACCCTTTGTTTAAACTCATACCATCTTGTCTGCTTTCTAAACGCACATCCATTCAACAGCTCACAGCATTTAAAGGACCATTAAACTGCTGAATGTTCAGACTGAAAAACAATAAGTACACTTATTTTAATATATATGGAGTAAAAAATGAATTCCTACTCTGCTTGATCTCTTTTGTCTTTCATGTCCTCTGCATACTCTTGCATTTTCTCTCTGCTGTCCATGTGCTTGTGGTGTTAGGTGCTAATATTTACAGCAGAATCTAGTAAGCAGAGTCGGAATACTGTGCCCATCCCTCTTTATACAGTATTTATCGACATTTAGGTACACATTTGCAGAATAATGGTCTTTTAAGTGACCCGAAATATTTTAAATACCCATGCATAATATATAAATGATCGCAGTCTTGAGATATTACGGTTGGACAAGAGATCTGTCATTTCTGACTTAACTCAGCCATCAGAAATTTTGGTACAATATATATATCTAAACCACTGTATTTCCATGCAGAGTAATTGATAGTTCATCTCTATGGTCTTTCACACGTAATGTAACTTCAAAAGTCCTTCTTATCCCTCAGACTACATTCTGGATTCTGATGTTATTGTTAACGTTTATCTATTCACTGTGTAACAACCCAGGTATGATTCACCCCAGAGAGAAAAAAAGGGACCTCCAATATAATTGCACCTTGTGATCCTGTTATTAGGGATTAATGTGGACTGGACTGTCTGTTCCATTTTAGCCAGGTCATTTTGTTTTGTAGGGAAATTGGTTACTTTATGTTATTTCATTGATTCCTGGATTCTAAAGTCAGCAATCACAACAATTAAAGCATAACCATCCACCGCATGCAGATGTTTACATTCAAAGATTCTGATTACTTTGTGTCCTAGGGAAATGTATTAGTAGGTAATCAGTGTCACTTAAGGCTGCCGTGCACATTGACGCAATGTGGGGACCCAATTTGTTTGGCAAAAATCCAAGCAACTTGCCACACTGAACCGGAGAAGAGAATTCACCTACTTTCCTCCTTATTAGTCTTGTTTTCTTTAACTCTGATTCTGATGAACGATAAGATCATTCCTGGCATCCAAGAAGGTTTCAGCCCAAACTTTTAAAGGTCACACTCAGGCTTAAGAGAAAAGAACCAGCATGGACCGAACAATGAGACCTGGGCTTTTTACTGATAGCGTTTGGGGTTTTCCATTCACTGTGCATCCCTGTCTGGGAGACCCTCGAAATGTGAATCATTAAAAAAGCTGTGGATATCTATACACAGGACAGGACAGGGATATTTATTCAGGTATTTCAGACGGTATGTTTTTTTAATATTAGCCATCTGTACTGTCATAGATGCCCCAGCATCAATTAAATAGAGCAACGTTGGGATCTCTCTTTGACTTGTAATGGTCCTTCATGCAATTCTCTTTTTTAACAACTCAAGGGCAAAATCTCTTACATAGAGGTAACTGCCAGGGGGAACAGAACAGGCTGTCAACAGACAAGGAAATGGTTGGTATGCCGTGTGGGTTGACTGGATTGGCACGTTTTGTCTTAATTCAAACCTCAAATACTATACTGTAGCTGTACTATACTATCACTATACTATACTATTACTTACTATACTATTACTATACTATAAACTTACTATACCTAGTATAACTAAGTACTATACTAATACTATACTGTACTATTTGCTATAGTATCTATACTATTCTATACTCATACTATATTTAAAACTATACTATACATACATATTCTATACTATACTATTCTATTCTATGCTTATCTGTACTGTACTGTACTGTACTATTACTATACTAGACTATTACTATTCCCATTCATTCTATTCTTATACTAACTATGCTGATACTATCTATCTTCACTGTACTATTACTATACTATACTATATTATCTATACTATTCTATACTATGGGACTGTACTATTACTGTACTAACTATAATGTTACTATTACTATCATATACCATACTATCTATTACTATTCTATACTATGCTAATTCTAGCACCATTACTATTCTATAACATACTATATCTATCTATATAATACTAAATTACATATACTATTACTATTCTACACTGTTTACTATTCTCTACTGTTTACTATTCTATACCAACTCTAACTATCTTCTATACCTTACTATACTATATACATACTAGTCTACACTGTTCTATGCTATACTGGGTTACTAACCACTAACTTCTATACTTAATATTTACATATGCATATTCTATACTATACTATTCATCTGACCATACTAGTACTGTCAATACTATACTATCCTTTACTATACATACGTACTGTACTTTACTGATATTATATTATTATCTATTCTATACTATACTATTACTAATTCTATACTATTATTATTATTATTTTATTATATTAATTCTCATACTAACTACTTCTATTTTTACCATACTATTACTATTCTATACTATACTATACCATACTATACTATTCCTATACCCCCATAATATTACTATGCTATCTTACTATACTATATACTATACTATACTATTCACACTGTTCTATTCTATACTGTTACGTATCCTATACTGATACTATATTAACCATTACATATCTCTATATTAACTATTACTATACCTATTCTATACCATACGATACTATACTATTATTAAATATGTAAATTCACCATCTGAAAGATAAACACAGTTCCGAAGAGACCAGTTTAAACACAATCACTACTGTAAGTCAATCTAACATCAACATGTCCACACACATGAACAATTTAACTATATACACTAAAATTTTTGATTTGGCTAATCCTGACTAAAATAGAAGAAAAAGGGCCTTGTTTTTCTCAATAAATCAGGAAAGCTATCCACATGGGCAGCTAATTGTAAAAACTTCTTAAACTCTGTGCAAGCAGAACATGTGCTGTATTTTTTGCCTTACAGAGGCACAATGGGCTGCCCTGTAAGGCAAAATAACATTAACAAAAATCCTAGAAAAATTATTTATGAAAATATTATTCAGAATAATCAGGGTGCACTTTTTACAAATTTACTTCAGTCATTTTGAGACTCAATAATTCCCCTGTAAAGAGGTAAAATACTCCATATTTTCTGACTTTGACTGGAGATAATGTCTTTCTGGCCTTAACCCAACCAGTAAACAACACCACTTGTCTACTTAATTCCAGAGCTCATTCCATGTTCCGTGTATGTACCAATGCTCATGGCCTAACCAACCTTATCCCTACAAACCACAGACCCTTCCTATCAATCCTCTATCCAAACCTTAGTGATAAATACAGCGACTGTTAAGGTCACTGGGTCTTCTTCCCCCGGAAGAGAAAACCAACCCATAGGCAGCTTGGTCTTCTGGCGTTTTTAAATATAACGCAACATATGGAATGCATAAAGGAGCATGCTTGTGTATCCCCTATTCCATTGGGTGTCCTGGATTTTTTCTGTGTTCTCTGTAGTCTTTTATGTCGCGATTTCTCCTAAAATCTTTATTCCCCGTAAACAAGGAGAGAGTGATTCATGCTCAACCTGTGAATCCCGACTCTGGTAGCTAAAAAGCTGATTATTCGTCAATACCTTCTTCTTGAGATGTTTTTGCAATAATAAAGTCTGAGTTCTTTTGTTCAGTGTGATTGGCTATAAATCCCCTTTTTGTTTTAAGGTCAGTAACGTGAAAGTCCATCCCACCCAATAACATAACCTGCACCAATCATATAAATGTTTCCTTGGATGGGAGGGGTATTAGAAAACCATAGTGTGGTGCTTTGGTTCTAATCTTATTTCAATTAAAAGCTTGTCACTGCTCCGGCCCCTCTGATAGTTGAGTGAATTGTTTTAATATCTCCACTGGCTCCAGAATGCCCTGAGAATATATGGACACAACCCCAAACGGTTGGACCGCAAAAAGTACACATGGTCTTAGAAAGTTCCCCATCTTTAAGGTCATCTACAGAGGAATATCCCCCCTCCCATTGCCTGAGGTTGGGAGTCCCCTTTATGAACATGTCCTAAAACCTTCCTTAATCTTAATTTCCATAGACAACCTGTAACTTTAAATCTGTACATGTAATATCCCACAACCACATGCTTCTTATTCACATGATTTATCTCGAATAATCAATCATCGAACATCCTGGTCCCTGGATACCATATGTATCGGAGATATTAATATCTCCCCCCCCAGTTCTATTTAGACCATCAGTTTGGTATGGTTTCATATACTCCCTTTTTATTGGATATACATATTACATTTCCATAAACTAATATGCCTTATGATAATTTAATGTTGGCCTTTAGGCTGGTACTTTTATGAAACTCTGCCTTCCCTCTAGGCGCGGGTGCCCAAACCATGCTGACACTGGTGCCTACTAGCGGCACTGAGCCAAGGTCTCGTAGCCCACAGGGAGTAGCTCTGCCCCCAGCCCTCCGGTTATTCCCGCCCCGAATGCCTCCACCCCGCTGCTTTGCCATGCCCAGTCGTGCTCGTGCGGGCCAGGCGAAGGTTGGGCCTCAATGCTGCTAAAACCACGCCTCCCTTGACATTTAACCCTTCCCAGTTGTCTGGTTTGGGGAAGGTCCATAAACTTTGTTTTAAAATGTCTAGGGGTACTTAGCTTGGCTCCTATGGTGAAGTTCTGGTCCCACTGTTAACCTCACTATGAGCTTATTTATGTATCCCTTTACAAAGCATTGTCGGCCCCATTTGGAATATGCATGCAATTTTGGAATCCTTGGTACCAAAAGGACATCTTGAATGGGAAAGGTTCAGAGAAGGGAAACTAAATTAATAAGGGAATTGGGGGCTTGACTATGAAGAGAGACTGGAACGAACAATTATGTTTGCTGGAGAAAAGCGCGCTTGCGTGGGGATATGATTCTGTGTATAAATACTTAAACGGGCCATACAATAAACCTATCTTTGGTGGCATTCGAGTTTTATGTTAATTCTCAGTCACCTACCTGGAAAAACTCACATTGATAAATTCTAATATTTTATGTACATTTACTCTTATAGATTTAATAATTTGCATTGTGGATGCTTAAAGTACATTGTTCTTTTGTTCATGGCATGCTGGATTTTTAATCCTACTTCTACAAATTGGGGGGGGGGGGGGGGAAGGTTTCTTTTTAACATCCGATTAACATTTTTGCTGAATTGGCCGCTAAACTGGACACTCCAAAGAAAGGGTCCCTCCATCTTTATCCATAGCCATGGAGTTTTTCTTCCGTATTTACTAAGCTGCATTCATTGGATGAAATTTCAAAAGTATCAATTAAGAATAAGATTAGAGATGAAGAATTGGGTCCTTTATATCACCCAACATAAATCCCAGATCCCATTCACATCCCATACAATTCACACATTCCTACAACTCCCCATGAAACAATCATCCATAAATCATTAAACCATACAATCCCTACAATACCATACATACCCATACAATTCCACACAATCCCCATACAATTCCAGACAATCCTACATAATTCCAATACAATTGTACACAATCCCATCAATTCCATACATTCCCCACAATCCTACACATTCCCACATAATTGCGTAGTCGTGTTTACACAGTTAATATATAGAGGTCTGTTTAAAGAAGGGTTGAGAAGATTGGACTGAACCCTATCACAGCTAGCACAAACTGGTTGTGGGTGTGATAACTGTACATGATTGGACTGAAATGAGACTCGTGTTTAGAAAAGTTAAAACAAACACAGCTATCAGTCCCTTGAAGTTTCTACACTAAACATTTTCAAATGTATGTTATCAGAAAAATATCTCACACCAAAGTCTCCACTTTAATAGTTACCACTTATAGATACCATATGGTACAAGCCGCAGGGGAGGATAATGACGTGAAGCCTGCATCTGGTGAAATGCATCTCACCCATTGAGTAACTACTTAAAGGGGATTTGAAGGGAAAGGTATAGCATTTACAGTTAATAATGTCAGCCAGTGGCCACCCTCCATCTTGGGTTATCATTTAGCTGCCTTGGAGTGACTTCTATCTACTGACAACATTTCCTGCGCATGGTACATGCAATGAAGGTGAACTACAGTTAGGTTTGAAATAATTAACTTCTTAGTGCTAGTGCTACCTGCACAACTGGAGGTGCCGTTTCTTAGTTTTAATTAATGTATCACAGTGCATTGGTGCTAACCTGCAAACTCGAGGATCTTTCTTAGTTTTATTAGGTATCACAGTGCATTGTGCTACCGCAAACTGAAAGGATGCTTCTTGTTTTATAATTAATGTATCACAGTTGCATTGGTTGCTAACCTGCGAAACTGGAGGATGCCCTTTCTTAGTTTTAATTATGTACACCAGTGCATCTGGTGCTACCTGCAAACTGGAGGATCCGTCTAGTTTTAATTAATGTATCACAGTGCATGGTTGCACCTGCAACTGAGGGATGCCTTTCTTAGTTTTAATTAATGTATCACCTTGCGATTGGTGCTAACCGTGCCAAACTGGATGATGCCTTTCTTGAGTTTTAATTAAGGTATCACAGTGCAAAAACATTGGTGTTACCCTGCAAATGGAGGATGCCTTTCTTATTTTTAAACTTAATGTATCCACAGAGCATTGGTGCTACTTCAAACTGGAGGATGCCTTTATAGTTTTAATTAAGGTAATCAGTGCATTGGTGCTACCTGCAAACTGAGGATGCCTTTCCTTAGTTTTTAATTAATGATCACGTGCATTGGTGCTACCTGCAACTGAGGCATGCCTTTCTTAGTTTTAAAGGAACCACTAATCAAAAAAAAAAACTATGGTGTCATCCGTTTGTATTAATTCACAAGGGAGGTGAGAAGCGCTTATTCTCACCTCCCTGTGAATAATATTCGGCTCGGGGACATGGACTTACCTTACCCGCCGCTCCCCTCGCAGCCCGCTCAGTCACTGAAACAGCTGTTCTCTCCCTATCGCGCGCCTATCGTTGTATTGGCCGCATGCACCTAAGATAGTGGTCTGGACAGAGCGGCAGTCTTGACTGAGGTCTGGCGGTGCGGAGGACGGCTGTAGGTAAGTTCCAGGTCTCCCGAGCGTAATATTATTCACGGGGGTGAGTATAAGCAGTTTTTTTAACCTCCCTGTGGATAATACAAACGGATGGCACATAGTTTTTTTTCTATAAAACCTGAGTTTTAGTGTTCCTTTAATTAATGTATACAGTGCATTGGTGCTACCTGCAACTTGGAGGATTGCCTGTTCTTCAGTTTAATTACAGGTATCACATCATGGTGTTACCTGCAAAGGAGGATGCCTTCATTAGTTTTAATTAATGTATCACATGAGCATGGTGCTACCTTGCAAACTGGAGGATGCCTTTTCTTAGTTTAATTAAGGTATCACAGTGCTTGGATGCTACCTGCAAACTGGAGGATGCCTTTGCTTAGTTTTAAATTAAGGTATCACAGTGCATTGGTGCTACACCTGCAAACTGGAGGATGCTTTCTTAGTTTTAATTAATGTATCACAGTTGCATTGGTGCTACCCTGCAAACTGGAGGATGCCCTTCTTAGTTTTTATTCATGTATCACGTGCAATTGGTCTACCTGCAAATTACTCTGAGGGATGCCTTTCTTAGTTTTAATTAATGGTATCACAGTGCATTTGGTGTTACCTGCAAACTGGAGGACTGCATTTGCCCAGAGTTCTAATTAATGTATCTCATGCTTGGGCTGACCTGCAAACTGAGGATACTTTCTCAGTTTTAATTAATCTATGCACAGTGTATCGTCTACCTGTAACTGGAGGATGCATTTGCACAGATTTAATAAATCTATAAACCATTTAAAAAGATGGCAGATGTACAACAAACATCACAGATCAAAATTATTAACTGTTCATCCCCTCTGTCTTTTTTATTTTCAACTGTCACCTCTGATGAGGACAAGCTCACAGTTTTAATGATCAAAGAGCAATTTGCCTGAATCTACACCAGAATAAAAACTACTGCGCCTTTAAAGAGACGGTGTAGTAATGTCCAATTGACTGTTTTCTGTCCCCCACTATCCTTATTTCATATCAGGATGAAGGAACTTTACAGGGAGAATCAGATAAAAGTTCTTATCGTTTAAAATGGTGCTAATTTTGCCCCCCAATCAGATCTTATTTGAAACTAACTCTGATGTGGTTGGGCAAAACTAGCACATTTACAATACGAAAACCCTTTATTGATAAACCCTGTTAGTCATTTTAGGAGCATGTACCCTTGGTCCTGCTGTTATGGGTTAGACTCGGTCTTTTTCACCTCACTGGGGAGGCAACCAACCTATAGGAAGGCGAGCAGTGCCAGACGGAGCAGAATCTGGGTAACATAATTCCTAAACTAATGTACACCTATGGATAGGACCTAGTAATTGGGGAGGGGCTGGTTGTGGGTTAAGTTCCCCTTTTAAATGTTTGTTTTGTATTAATATTATTTTGATGGGACATATAAAAATGATTTCTCTGTTGCACTGATTCTCAACTTCCTGCATTTACATGGATTCAATTATAGTGCTAGAATTGAAACCCGTATTGGAAGACATACATACATATAATTTTAATGGAAAGCTTTGACCAATGTCATTGTCTGGGAAGATCAATGCGTAACTAGGAATTACTGGCTACTCTATCTGTTTAGGAACATATGATGAAGTAATAATAATCTGATCAGTGATCATTGTCTCATCTTCAATTAAAGGTGAAACCGCCATTCCACATTAACATACATACCATGTGCCGTCCTGGAACAGATTTAAAGGACAGGTAAGGGTTAGTTTTAATTAATGTATCACAGTGCATTGGTGCTACCTGCAAACTGGAGGATGCCTTTCTTAGTTTTAATTAATGTATCACAGTGCATTGGTGCTACCTGCAAACTGGAGGATGCCTTTCTTAGTTTTAATTAAGGTATCACAGTGCATTGGTGTTACCTGCAAACTGGAGGATGCCTTTCTTAGTTTTAATTAATGTATCACAGAGCATTGGTGCTACCTGCAAACTGGAGGATGCCTTTCTTAGTTTTAATGGTTAGGCCACACTGCAGCAATTTAAAGGGCATGTCCACCCCCAAAACTATAATTAACCCCATACTGCCCCCACTCTGTAGTTTAAAATGAACCTTACCTTACATCTCTGCTCCTTATGGTTCCCAAGATATGCCTTTTCAAAGTCCAGGAAACTGAAGAGTCCAAGCTGTCTGTGAGGCTTCTGATCTGTGCTGAATCCTCATCAAGGTCTGGATGATTCCTCATCCTCATCAAGGTCTGGAGCATGCACAGAACCCCCACCATCCGAATCCATCCTCAGCCATCGTTGCACCTAGCGTGTAATCCTTTGGGGGGAAGGTAAGTAACCCCTGCCCGCCCCTAAGCGCCGCAATATTTAACCCCCCGATCCGTACTTATTGAGCCTTCTCTCCCGCGGTGTTTCCAGTGAGCTTCTTGATCTGCGTCTGAATCCGCACAGGTCTGGATGATTCCTCATCCTCATCAAGGTCTGGAGCATGCACAGAACCCCCTCCATCCGAATCCATCCTCAGCCATCGTTGCACCTAGCGTGTAATCCTTTGGGGGGAAGGTAAGTAACCCCTGCCCGCCCCTAAGCGCCGCAATATTTAACCCCCCGATCCGTACTTATTGAGCCTTCTCTCCCGCGGTGTTTCCAGTGACGTCAGCCACGTCTGTGATTGGCTGCCTCTCAGCCAATCACAGACGCGGCTGAGGTCTGGCGCCTGCTTGCAAGCAGGAGGCCGGAACGGATTGCCCTGGGAGAGAAGGCAGTGTAAGTAGAAATGTGGGGACTTTTTTACTGAAATATTGTCGCGGTTGGGGGTGGGTAGGGGTTACCTACCTTACCTCCAAAGTTGGTTTTGGGGGGGGGGGGACATGCCCTATTGTGTATTAAAAAGTACGCACTAGTGTTGTTCAATTAGTATGGCTACACTCGGTGCGCTGTGCTGCAATCCGCTTATCAGGGAGCAAGCAATTGGCCTTTTTTGCGAATCGCATTCGATCACGCAATATTGTACCGATCGGTTTTCTTGCATGAGAAAAACATTGCCTTCCAGTATAGTGTGGCCTCACCCTAAGGGTAGTGAAGATATGTCTGTGACAATGAATCTCATCATATCTTGATTTCTATATATAACCGTGGGTGTCATTGACTTTATATTCTAATTGGTTTTTTTACTCTCCAGGTGGTGAAAAGCTGCACAATCGTTTCTGAACCTGAAGACAGAGATGTCCGTGTTGTTTGTGAATCTTCATCTACTGTGGTTGGTTCCATTTAATGTACAGTATAAGTGTTTTCACAATAGATTCACACATCTAAATATGTTCCTCATTCTGATTGGACAATATACAATCCTGTTTTGCATCTGAATCTGAATAGCATGCTCAGTCAGTGGCTCTAAGGCCCATTTCTACTGGCTGGCTATTTTTTTTCCTTATTAATTAAAAGTGGTGAGGGGGAGAAGAAGATGCAGATGTCATAATGAAATGTTTTGCAACATTGTATACACTCTATCCGTTTGCACTTGAGAAGGCAGAGCAGTACATGTCAATGTGGTGGCAATCTATTTTCGGAGGGCATGCAGTCACTTTTTTTTGCACATCACATGTGGTCCGATAGCGCAACATTGCACGTATCGCAGTGCAAACGAACGGTAACGCGGACTTTTACGTGTGCTGACGTGCGCCATAGTGTTGCTTGCCTAATTGGTCTGGAATTAAATTTAATATTGTTTTACACTTAATTGGAATGTAAATGTTGAATGTACATATATCATTATGTAAAAATAACATGTCATTTTTAACCTTTCAGAACCCCCCATAAGTGACGGTACGATAGGGAAACAATAATGAAGCAGCCACCAGGAGCACTGACATAGGAGAACAGCCTTCTGGGAACAGGGGAAGTAACAAGTCCAGAGCCAGTCATATCATGTCCAGCCGCAGAATGCTGCTCCCTCCTGTCTAGCTTGTGTTTCGATAAACTGCCCACAAAATCCAACACTCCGCGTCCCAAGAAGTAACAAACCCATTACAACTGTAATAGTTTCTATTGTCACTGTATTATTAATGCAATAGGAATATTGCTTCGTTAAAGGGAATGTCCACCCCTTCCACATCTTTGAATTCACCTTCCCAGGCCCCAAAAACTCACAGATACTCACCCTGCACTCCGCCATTTCCTTGCAGGCAATGATGGAAATCACAGATAATGTCACAGCCATTGAATGACTTCTGCCTCCTCATAACGAGCGTGTACAGCTTTAAGATGAGGAGGCAGTAACCCTAAAGAGTACAGTGGCGTGACATGTGAGTATCAGGGTCAGTTTAGGAATGAAGGGGGAGGTAAGTAAAGTTTGCATGCTTGGGGTGGGGAAATGGTCTTGCCCTTTAAAAAGTTTGTACATTGGGATTTTTTTTCAAATTACCCATTATTGGAAATTATAATTCATCTAAATCATCACTGTACCATTTTTACTTGATCTGCTCCCTATTTCTATAGATGTCAAATCTGAACCATCTTACATTTCAACTGTCAATCAAGTGCCTTATTATCATATCATCATATTGTACAGTTTTACTGTAACTGAAATGGTGACAGTTGTTATGTGTGAATTGCATAATGGGAAATTTGCTCATCCATTGCTGCCTTATGGTGATTGATTACTGAGCATGCTTGACTCCACAGATCTGGTTTGATAAAGGGGGTGTCGATTAAAAGACGGAGGGAGCATATGAGCAAGTACTAGATTGAAGACATGCAGCAACACACACACCTCATAGTAAATGCAGCTTACATGGAAGATCAGGAAATCTGAAAAGGGAATGTATTTTTGGGATTTCGGAACGCATTTTCGATGATTATCAAACGTTCGAGGCTATTTTCAATAATCCTCGATAATAACCTAGAACGTTCGATAATCCTCAAAATACAACCGGAAACTTTTATTCGAGGATTATCCAACGTTCAAGGTTATTTTCGAGGATTATTGAAAATAGCCTTGAATGTTTTTTAATCATTGAAAATGCGCTCCGAAAGTCCTAAAATCCGAACGATCCGCCCTGTTTGGGACGGAACATAAACATACCATTTGATTCTTTAACTTGATTAGTGATTGATTTTGTTTTGCTAACTGTTTTATTAAACACAAAATAAAGTTGATTGAAGACCCAATATTGATTTGCTCTCTTTATGGGGAACAAAAGACTTAACTTGTACTACTAACAGCTGATGACTACAGATGAACAAAACTAGTGGATTTCATTCTGACAGTGGTTCTGCAGACAATCAATGGCATTTAGCAATCCAGTCTCAGTCATGTGCATACCCACTGGGAAAAGGGGTGTGGTTAAATAATACAAATTGTGATCCCCAGGGAACAACTTTAGAACTGTAGATTTTCACGGTTATAGAGCTACGGTGATTATGAGCAAGACAGGTGTTGCCTCATTCATTTTCTGGCTTTAGTTGCCTTTTAACACTTACTCCTCAGCATTTACCAAAGATGTTACAACCATCCTTGATTTGAAATTTTAAATATCGCCTGACTTTTCCATTGGTGGACCAGATAATGACACGGCCCAATGTAATATAATTTTTGTACTAACATTTCTTTATCCAACAATTTCTAAATGAATTAATGAAATTTAAACGGGATTTGAATATTTCCATCAAACTTCTTCCCTTTGACCATGTTGGAGCCAGACAGAGAATGAGACAGTCTGGACACTAATAGAGGGTGGGGGGTTGTTTGGGGGTCTTAGGAACTATATTTCTCCTTTAAGCTACTGTATTCTATTATCATCCTACAAACATCTCTATTATGCGCCTAAAATCTATCTGATTGCTGGTACTGCTCCTCATTTTCCTCCCAAACTCCTTTGCAGCAAGTAACACTTTCTGGGTAGCCAAATCATCATTCAACACCAGTTCCATTGACCTCATTGCAATAATGTCCCTAGGTGTGGATAGGACCTTAAAACACACATGAGCTAAAATGGAAAATCCACCTCTCGATTGTTTAGTAAGATTGTATAAAGGATAATCACCCCTAAACCACAACACTGTAATAGTTAGAAGGTTAAGGTTCGTACACACGTGCGATCGCGGGTCCCGACCCGTGACGCAGGATGTGTAGGAACAAATGGACGGCGGTTCGGAGATCTGGCAATGAGCCCCGGCCGTTTCAGCCGATAAAGGGCCTACACATGGGCCGATTATCGACCAAAACGTTTGTTCCTACACATCATACGAACCTTAAGACTGTCCAGTGTTCTATTACCCTTCTTTCTGCTACCTGGTTCTGTTGTGTGAGCTTGTTAAAACCCTCGAAAGTAGTGCTCAATTTCTGTAACCCTCGAAAGTAACACTCGATTTCTGTAACCCTCGAAAGTAACACTCGATTTCTGTAACCCTCGAAAGTAACACTCGATTTCTGTAACCCTTGAAAGTAGCACTCAATTTCTGTAACCCTCGAAAGTAGCGCTCGGTTTCTGTAACCCTCAAAAGTAGCGCTCGATTTCGGTTACCCTTAAAAATAGAATGTGAAAGCTCGAAAACAGTCCGATCGTGAGGAAAGATAGTAGTGAGGAAAGATAGTAAGTGAGGAAAGATAGTAAGTGAGGAAAGATAGTAAGTGAGGAAAGATAGTAAGTGAGGAAAGATAGTTTTTAAATAGGTTTTGGTTCTATTTACGGGTCCCCCAGACCATTCCCCAGGTCCCTGTGTTATTTGCAGTAACCTGCTATTACTATATCATCCTTAAAATCGATAGAAATTTTTGAATTTTTTTCTCCTATAGACTTGTATGGGTCCGTTTTCGAATTTTCGAATTTAATTTTCGAATTTAAAGTTAAATTTGAAAATTCAAAAACGGGACGAAACTCATCAGTTTCGAACATCTCTAATTATAGTGTGTATTAAGTTTTTTTTAAAATACAGTTAAAATGAAAAGTAGTTGGGACAGGGATAGAGGACGGGTAATTCCTACCTCCCAATATTTGTTTCTGTGAGGAACACCAGCCCAAAGAAAACTGATTCTGCCAGTCTTCCTCCTGGCTTCAGCCCTATCTTTAATACAGGTCTAGTCCAAGACTAACCTGGCAGATAAAAACTGTACATGCTGTAGCTCCTTACCGAAAAACAATATTGGGAGGTATGAATAATCAATCCTACTTCCATGGCCCAGGTACCATTTTTTAAAAGTAAATTTTTAAAGTATAGTTATCCTTTAAGAACATTAATGCTCCCAATTAACATTTATATAGATCGAATTAATCCAGAACAGACTATGACCTTTTCTAAATTATCTTCTTCTTTCTCTTGTCCCTACACCCTTTGAGTCACCATCACCAAGTGTGCAAACCACTCATTGTAAACAGTCATGTGGCTAATCCTAACTGAACACGTTCCAAAGCATTTTGTAGACCAGTGATGATGTCATGCCCCTAGTGAAGTCACGCCTTTCTAGAATTTCCAAACTTTCCAAATCCTACGACCTTGGACACTGACACACCCTTCACTCTCCAAAATCTACAGTAACCGAACCATCGCCTCTCCCCATGAATGTTAAAGTGACCCCAACCCTTTTCAACGCAACTTTAATTTCCTTCTGCAATGTATTAACCCCTTTATCACTGTGTTAACCCTACTAGTTAACCCCTCTAGTATCCACGTTGCGAAGTTCCATGGTAAACGTCACAGATTTTCATGCTATTTTCAGAATCACTAGAATCATTGTGTTAAGGAATACCGTCATTAAGATTGTTTCTTAATAAAATGGATTTTAAATGGGACGATGCCTGAAATCTATTAAAAAATGAGAAAGATAAAAACTCTAAAGGGTTAACGAGGATAGGACTCCAAGCGTTATAAGTGCCAGGGATTAATACGCCGAGTTACAGATACACTGACAGCAGAGTGGAAGGACATGGGGCGCTGGTTACAGGTTGTGATAATCACGGGATTTGCTACACTGGGTATTTTTGTTCCGATCCCATTGGATAACAAGTGTAGACGGAATCAGGACATTGTCGTTAAAAGGTTAATGACATATCTAAACAACGGGCACCATGGAGATTTTCTGTTTAAGCTTCGAGACCTCAAAAGCAGCCAGTCAGTAAGTAGTTCTTATCATTAGTTTTAATACAGTTAAAGGGGAAGTTCACCTGAAATGTAGGTATAATCTGTCCAATCAGTGCATTTGTGCATTTTTTACAGTTCCAACATTTTAGGGCTAGGCCCCACCAGCTTTATTTCTCACGCACTAACGATCACGTTTGCAATTCGTTAGCGCGTGAGAATCTCAGCACTGTGGGTGGCCCCATTGCATGCACTGCGATCCGTTTTGCGAGCGCATGTGACCACCATTTCTTTGTGGATTGCAAAGAGAGAATTCTCCCATCAGACACTGTAGTTTGTATTCCCTGTGCTAAATGAAATAACCAATAGGAGGAGAGGTTTCTGTAGAGAACAATTTAATTCTAACATATCGATACGATGTTTGGCTAGGAATATCATTTAAATGTTCATGAATCTGAGCCATAAATCATGGAAATACAGTTTAATTTGGGATGGAGAACTCGTATAAAGACACACTAAACTGGCAATTCCATGTAGCTTGCATCGGTATGTATTAATTACAGAGGTGAGATCGCTTATTTCCATCTCCCTGTGAATGATAGAACACCTAGGCTCTGGAGTTAAGGTTATCTCCTGTGCCCCACTTATGGCTGATTGATGCCCTTTCCCGATCTTTATTATAGGCCTGTATGCGCATAAGATAGGACCAGGTCGGGTCAGTGCGCCATCTGCTGTGGAGAAGCCGCAAGTGGAGTGCCAGCAGGTTAAGTTAAAGGGCAAGTACGCACTTAAAACAAAAAACTGGTGACTTGTCATTTAACTGCCTGCAACCCCAACTGATATTTTTACCAGTTTGTAACATTCATTTGTAACCAGATATTTCTTTCTATTCCATTCTGATTCCAGAGCTTTTTATAAGCTTGAAAATGTGCAGAGGAGGCAGCAGGGGAAACAGCTGTCAATCATTGGTTATGATGTCAGCAGTCACAGCCTTGATTGACTGCAAGGAGGGAGGGGCCAGCTTACTCTGCCAGAATGGGGACAATAATTATCCTTAAATATCTGGTTAGTAATGCAGGTAATAAAGTGCAAATTATATCACTTGTGTTAGGGGGCGGGTTACTGACAATTGACATTTTTTGTTTTAAGGGTATGTCCACCCCCAATAATTTTTTTTTTAGATATTCAGGACTCCACCCCCAAAAACCCTGTTTTATGTTTTGCTTAAAAGTTTTAATAATGTTCTCAGAGTGAGAAATGATACTTACAACCTCCACAATACCCGCCACTTCCTCTCCATTGCTGCTGCTACGTGCCTTTTCCATTCATAAGCAGCAGCAGTGGAGGCTTGTCCGGTAACGGCCATCAGCCATTGGCCATGACGTTACTGTTAGGACCGTGACTGACAGCCTTACCAGGAAGTAGCAGGGAGTCCCAGCGGTGGATCGTGGAGGTTGTAAGTATAATTTCTCACTCTGGGAGCATTATGAAAACTTTTCAGCAAAATGTAACTGGGGTTTTAGGGGGTTCTGAATAACATATTAATTTTTTTTATTAGGGATGGACATACCCTTTAAGGGTGAACATCCCTTTAAACTCTGGAATGCAGGCAGGTGGGAATAAGCAATCCCTCTTCTCTGGGAATAATAGATGCAGATGTAAGCTACATGAAATGACTGGTTTATTGTCCTTTTATTGTAAATATGTCTATCCCAGAATACGAAGCTATACGTGTGATGTATTATATTCTAACAATGACACAATCACCGATTTCACACATAACCTGCGATCCGCATCTAAAGGCTGGTACACACCATGCAACATGCGGACAGTTCAGTGTATCGGTTAATCGGGCCGAAATAATTGCATGGTTTTTCAAATGCGGCCGTCCGTTCGTCCACATCAGATGAACGCGCGATCGGACATGTCCGAAAACCATCGATTGTGTGGTCGTGGCAAACTGTCGGCCACAGACCCTATTGCCACGACTGACAATGCTTCCTCCTGGCTGACCGGTCGGAAGAGCCCAATGGCGGTTTAGGAGGAAATGTTGCATGGTATGTCCCACACTTTAATCTATTCACATCACTGTTAAGGCAAAGTAAAGTGTAAAATAGATGTTGTCAATGGATTTTTGTGTTTCCTTTTTCTCTTGTGTTGCAGGGGGACCCAATAAAAGGCATAAAAGCAACGGCCCAGGAAACGCTGTGTTTGAATTCTAAATCTCACTTGCCGAGGGACTGTCCCTTTAAACAGGATGGTGTAAGTGCTTCAGGATTTTCCATCAATGTTTTTATGTCACATTTAGGGGCTGAAGCAATAAGAGGTGCTAAAGGTTTTTTTTTTTATCCCCTGCTATTAATCAACCAATCAGATGTCTCTTTTTTACTGGCTTACTGCAGTTAGATGATCTCCGATTGGTCAGATTATTAGCAGAGACAAACGTTTGTACCACAGCGAATAAAGAAATTCTTCACTTGACTTTGACCGGACCAGACGTTAACGCACATTGGAGCATGTTTCATACACGGTACTGTCCGTTTGTGCTGCGCTTCTGGTAATAGTCCTGAATCAGAACATGCAATGCACAAAAAAATGGTGATCCCATGCGCTCTGAAAAGGGAAAACGTAGCACATCTCATGCAATGGGGCCACACACATAGATATGCACTAACATGCCTTTTGCCAGCGCTAACGGATCCCAAATGCGAGCCGCTATGGCTCTGGGTAAATGTTGCTTTCGCGATTCAATATTGCGATTGTGAATGTGTACAAATCCTGGTAAGAGATCTACCGACTGCAGGATTTTAACGCCAGCTATTAGCTGGCGTTAAAATCCAGCTCTAAAATGTGCAAAAACCTTATTAAATCACAAGCGTCGAATGCTCGGTAATTTTTGCATAACCCGCGCATCCGACGCTAATATGGAGTTAAAGTTGCACTAACTGGTAGCGAACCGGTTAGCACAACTTTAACTCCATATATTTGCCCAGCGAGTCTGGGTAAATAGGCACCTGTTTAAACTGCACTAATAGAAATATTATACGGCCCTGGAATGTGCATTAATCATCTCTTTATTGCAACATGGCTGCTTTGTAAACTGTTATCCCATAAATCTGGTCTGAATGTTAAATTAGTGTCAAGAAGTAAAGATACAAGTTTACCAATAGAAACTAGAGATGGACTAGAACTTAGGGCCCTATTTATAAAAGATCGTATCGTAAAAAATAAAACGACCGGCTTTTAAATAAATATACCGATAACGACCGTTATTTACCGATAACGACCGTTATTTACCGATAACGCCGGTATTTACCGATATCGTTAAATACGATCGTTATCGGTAAATACCGGTGTTATCGGTAAATAACGACCGGCATTTACCGATAACGACCGTATTTAACGATATCGGTAATACCGGTCGTTATCGTAAATAACGGTCGTTATCGGTAAAAAAAACGGTCGTTATTTTACGATAACGATACGATTCTTTTATAAATAGGGCCCTTAAACTCGAGTTCGACCCGAACTTTAATAGTTTGGACGAACTCTGACTTTTTAGAACTTTCCGAACTACAAACCTTCGGGTTTTCCGAACTCGCGGACATTTTTTTGATAATTATCAGAAATTCAATAATCAATAACCCTCGAATGTAGTGTTTGGTAAACCCCCGAAAGCAGCGTTCAGTCACCATTGAATTCGCCGATAACCCTAAAATGTAGTATTCACTAACCATCGGAAAGTGCCGTTTGGTAACCCTCAAATACGGCGCTAAACCCTTAAATATAGTGTTCGCTAACCCTTACTTGTGAACCAAACTTAGAAAGTTGGCCATCTCTATTAGAAACCAGGTTTCCAGCTGATTCAGTCTTTCTAGAGTCTTTTCTCCTGATTATTAATCATTCCGTGTACCTCTATAGGTGGTAAAAATCTGTATGATCCTAATGGACAATGGGTGTGGATCTGTTAAATCTGCCAAGTGTGGACACCTATAAGGTGAGTCATTGAACAGAGGTAGATATATTTCCATAGGGTAACTGTAGTCACTCTTAGTATCTCCATTGCCCTCTGGGGACAACCAACTGCTCAAAACCTTTTACATTAAAGCTATTCTACGTTACAATAAAGGGATATTATTAAATCCTGGGCGGGGAAAGGAACACTGAGGCATGTCCTATACCACTTGGGGGAGGGAAAGATACTGAGCATGTCTATACCACTGGGAGGGGAAATGATTCTGAGCACTATCTATACCACTGGAGGGGAAAGGATACTGAGCATGTCTATACACACTGAGCATGTCTATACACTGGGAGGTAAGCACACTGAGCATGATCTACACTGGGAGTAGGAAGCACATGAGCATGTCTATACCACTGGCAAGGGTAAAGCAGCATGAGTTCTATACCACTGGGGGGGAAAGACACTGAGCATGTCTATACCACTGGGAGGGTAAAGCACACTGAGCCATGTCTATACCACTGGGAGGGAAAGACACTGACATGTCTATACCTGCGAGGGAAAGACACTGAGCATGTCTATAACGCTGGGAAGGTAAAGCCCTGAGCATGTCTATACCACTTGGAGGGTAAAGACCTGAGCATGTCTATACCACTGGAAGGTAAGCACCTGAGCATGTCTATACCACTGGGAGGGGTAAAGCACACTGAACATGTTTATACACTGGGAGGGTTAACCACTGAGCTGTCTATACACTGGGAGGGTAAAGCAACTGAGCATGTCATACCACTGGGAGGGTAAAAACCACTGAGCATGTCTATACCACTGGGAGTAGTAAGCACACTGAACTGTCTATACCACTGGGAGGGTAAAGCACACTGAGCATGTCTATACCCTGGGAGGGTAAAACACACTGAGCATGTCTATACACTGGGGTAAAGCACACTGAACAGTCTATACCACTTACCGATAACGACCGGTATTTAACGATATCGGTAAATACCGGTCGTTATCGGTAAATAACGGTCGTTATCGGTAAAAAAACGGTCGTTATTTTACGATAACGATACCGATCTTTTATAAATAGGGCCCTTAAACTCGAGTTCGACCCGAACTTTAATAGTTTGGACGAACTCTGACTTTTTAGAACTTTCCGAACTACAAACCTTCGGGTTTTCCGAACTCGCGGACATTTTTTTGATAATTATCAGAAATTCAATAATCAATAACCCTCGAATGTAGTGTTTGGTAAACCCCAGAAAGCAGCGTTCAGTCACCATTGAATTCGCCGATAACCCTAAAATGTAGTATTCACTAACCATCGAAAGTGCCGTTTGGTAACCCTCAAATACGGCGCTAACCCTTAAATATAGTGTTCGCTAACCCTCGACTTTGTGAACCAAACTTTAGAAAGTTGGGCCATCTCTATTAGAAACCAGGTTTCCAGCTGGATTCAGTCTTTCTAGAGTCTTTTCTCCTTGATTATTAATCTATTCCGTGTACCTCTATAGGTGGTAAAAATCTGTATGCTCCTAATGGACATGGGTGTGGATCTGTTAAATCTGCCAAGTGTGACACCTATAAGGTGAGTCATCTGAACAGAGGTAGATATATTTCCATAGGGTAACTGTAGTCACTTTAGTATCTCCATTGCCCTCTGGGACAACCAACTGCTCAAACCTTTTACATTAAAGCTAATTCTACGTTACAGCTAAGGGATATTATTAAAATCCTGGGGCGGGGAAAGGAACACTGAGCATGTCCTAATACCACTTGGGGGAGGAAAGGATACTGACATGTCTATACCACTGGAGGGGAAATGATTCTGAGCAGATCTATACCACTGGAGGGGAAAGGATACTGAGCATGGTCTATACACACTGAGCATGTCTATACCTGGGAGGTAAGCACACTGAGCATTCTACACTTGGGAGTAAGCACATGACATGTCTAACCACTGGAGGGTAAAGCAGCATGAGAATGATCTATACCACTGGGAGGGGAAAGGCACACGAGCATGTCCTAATACCACTGGGAGGGTAAAGCACACTGAGCCATGTCTATACCACTGGGAGGGAAAGGACACTGACATGTCTATACCACTGCGAGGGAAAGAAACACTGAGCATGTCTATACACGCTGGGAAGGTAAAGCCCCTGAGCATGTCTATACCACTTGGAGGTAAAAGACGCTGAGCATGTCTATACCACTGGCAAGGTAAGCACCTGAGCATGTCTATACCACTGGGAGGGGTAAAGCACACATGAGCATGTTTATACACCTGGGAGGATAATCCACTGAGCATGTCTATACACTGGGAGGGTAAAGCACACTGAGCATGTCATACCACTGGAGGGTAAAAACCACTGAGCATGTCTATACCACTGGGGTGTAAGCACACTGAACTGTCTATACCACTGGGAGGGTAAAGCCAACTGAGCATGTCTATACCCTGGGAGGGTAAAACCACCTGAGCATGTCTATACCACTGAGGGTAAAGCACACTGAACATGTCTATACCACGATTAATGCACATTCCAGGGCCGTATAATATTTCTATTAGTGCAGTTTAAACAGGTGCCTATTTACCCAGACTCTCTGGGCAAATATATGGAGGTAAAATTGCGCTAACCGCTTCGCTACCAATTAGTGCAACTATTAGCGTCGGATGCGCGGGTTATGCAAAAATCACTAACTGGTAGCGAACCGGTTTAGCACAACTTTTAACTCCATATATTTGCCCAGCGGTCTGGGGTAAATAGGCACCTGTTTAAACTGACACTAAAAAATATATACGGCCCTGGGAATGTGCATTAATCATCTCTTTATTGCAACATGGCTGCTTTGTAAACTGTTATCCCATAAATCTGGTCTGAATGTTAAATTAGTGTCAAGAAGTAAAGATACAAGTTTACCAATAGAAACTAGAGATGGACTAGAACTTAGGCCCTATTTATAAAAGATCGGTATCGTAAAAAAACGACCGGCTTTTTACCGATACGACGTTATTACCGATAACGACCGTTATTTACCGATAACGACCGGTATTTACCGATATCGTTAAATACGATCGTTATCGGTAAATACCGGTTGTTATCGGTAAATAACGCACCGGCATTTACCGATAACGACCGGTATTTAACGATATCGGTAATACCGGTCGTTATCGGTAAATAACGGTCGTTATCGTAAAAAAAACGGTCGTTATTTTACGATAACGATACGATCTTTTATAAATAGGGCCCTTAAACTCGAGTTCGACCCGAACTTTAATAGTTTGGACGAACTCTGACTTTTTAGAACTTTCCGAACTACAAACCTTCGGGTTTTCCGAACTCGCGGACATTTTTTTGGATAATTATCAGAAATTCAATAATCAATAACCCTCGAATGTAGTGTTTGGTAAACCCCCGAAAGCAGGCTTCAGTCACCATTGAATTCGCGATAACCCTAAAATGTAGTATTCACTAACCATGGAAAGTGCCGTTTGGTAACCCTCAAATACGGCGTAAACCCTTAAATATAGTGTTCGCTAACCCTCGACTTGTGAACCAAACTTAGAAAGTTGGGCCATCTCTATTAGAACCAAGGTTTCCAGCTGATTCAGTCTTTTTAGAGTCTTTTCTCTTGATTATTAATCATTCCGTGTACCTCCTATAGGTGGTAAAAATCTTATGATCCTAATGGACAATGGGTGTGGATCTGTTAAATCTGCCAAGTGTGGACACCTATAAGGTGAGTATATCTGAACAGAGGTAGATATATTTCCATAGGGTAACTGTAGTCACTCTTAGTATCTCCATTGCCTCTGGGGACAACCAACTGCTCAAAACTTTTACATTAAAGCTATTCTACGTTAACATAAAGGGATATTATTAAATCCTGGGGCGGGGAAAGGACACTGAGCATGTCTATACCACTGGGAGGGAGGAAAGGATACTGAGCATGTCTATACCACTGGAGGGGAAATGATTCTGAGCAATCTATACCACGGGAGGGGAAGGATACTGAGCATGTCTATACACACTGAGCATGTCTATACCACTGGGAGGTAGGTAAGCACACTGAGCATATCTTACCACTGGGAGGGGAAGGCACATGAGCATGTCTATACCACTGGGAGGGTAAAGCACACTGAGCACATCTATACCACTGGGAGGGGAAAGGACATGACCATGTCTTATACCACTGGGAGGGTAAGCACACTGAGCACATCTATACCACTGGGAGGGGAAAGGACACTGACATGTCTTACCGTGCGAGGGGAAAGACACTGAGCAGTCTATAACGCTGGGAAGGTAAAGCCCACTGAGCAGCATGTCGATACCACTTGGAGGGTAAAAGTACGCTGAGCATGTCTATACCACTGGGAAGGTAAAGCACGCTGAGCATGTCTATACCACTGGGAGGGGTAAAGCACACTGAGCATGTTTATACACTGGGAGGGTAAATCACACTGAGCATGTCTATACCACTGGGAGGGGTAAAGCACACTGAGCATGTCTTATACCACTGGAGGGTAAAACACACTGAGCATGTCTATACCACTGGAGGGTAAAGCACAATGACAGGTCTAATATACACTGGGAGGGTAAAGACACACTGAGCATGTCTATACACTGGGAGGGTAAAACACACTGAGCATGTCTATACCACTGGGGAGGGTTAAAGCACACTGAAGCATGTCATACCACTAAAACCTTCTTATTTAAACTAACTCTTGGCAAGCAGCGAAAATTTGCTGTATTTTTGCCTTACAGAGGCGCAGGTGGGCTGCCTCTGTAGGCCAAATAACCACATTAAAAACAAAATCCCTAGAAAAATTATTTAGAGAAATATTATTTCAGAAGGTATCAGGAAGGGTGGGCACTTTTTATTAAAACAAATTTACTGTCAATCATTGAGACATAATTCCCCTTAAAGAGGTAAACTACCTATTTTCCGTTCCTGTTCTGACTTTACTTTAACTGGAGATACTGTCTTTCTGTCGGTCCTCGTAACCAAACCCACCCAACAGTAAACAACCACTGTCTCCTTAATTAACCAGAAGCTCATTCCATGTTCCCTGTGTATGTACCCACTGCTCCGTGGCTAAAAACCAAGCCCTTAATCCCTACACAAGTACCCTCCTATAATCCCTCCTTCAAACCTTCTTATTAAATACCCGCGAGCTGTTAGTGTCATGGGGTCTTCTTCTTTCTTTCTTACCCCCGGAAGAGAAAACCAACACAGTAAGGCAAGCTTGGTCTGTCTGCGTTGTTAATATAACGCAACATATGGAATGCATAAAGGAGCACTGCTTTGTAGTTCCCGATTCCAATTTGGTGTCCTGGATTTTCCTTTGTTGCTTTTGTAGCTTTACATGTCTCGCTTTTCTTCTTCTTCTCAAGTAAAATCTGTATATTTATTATTCCTTCCCCGTACAAGGTAGAGTGATTCATGGCTATATGCTCAAACACAAAACAAAACCCTGTGAGATCCTACTCTGGGTATCAATAAAGCTGGATTATTGCGTTTCAAACCTTCTTGAATGTTTGTGCAAAATACATAGAAGTCTGGAGTTTCTCTCTTTGTTCCAGTGTGTTGGCATATAACTCCCCTTTTTGGTTTTCACATTCCAAGGTCAGTAACGTAGGAAAGTCATCCCACCCACCCAAATTAAAACATACCTGCACCAATATAAATGTTTACTTGGATGGGAAGGGGGTAAATTATAAAACCATAAGTGTGGTGCTTTGGTTTCCCTAATCTTAAATTTTTCAATTAAAGCGTGATCAATGCTCAGGGCAACCCTTGGGGCGTATAGTTGACGTGCATTGTTTTAAATATCTCCACGTCTCAGAAGCCCTCAGAATTACTGGACCACAAAACCCCAAACGTTGGCCTCAAAAAAGTACGACAATGGTCTTAGAAAGTTTTAACCCCATCTTAAAGGTCTCCTACAGAGATTTCCCCCCTCGCCATCTGCCTGAGTTTGGGATTCCACGTTTATGACATTGTCCTAAACCTTCCTTAATTCCTTAATTTTTACAAAGACAAAACGTGTAACTTTTACATCGTACATTGTATATCCTCCCAACACAACACAATCTTTCCTGATATTCTTCTATCTCCATGATTTTAATGATTAATCCGAATAATCACTTATCGAACATGACTGGTTCCCTGGATACATATTTCTAGTATTTAATATCTCCCCGTTCTATTGTATGACCATTCATGTTTGGTATGGTTCATATACTCCCTTTTTTATTTATTGGGGGGGGGGGGGGGGGGGGGGTTTTATTCATATCATTTCCATAAACTAATGATCCTTATGATTAGATTTAATGTTGGCCTTTAGCTGGGACTTTTAATGGGAAAACTCTTCGTGCCTTCCCTCTAGGCCAGGGGTGCCCCAACAAACCAGCTGACACTGGTTCCAGTACTAGCGGCTGCACGGATCGTTCATTAGGCCCACAGTAGTCAAGCTGCCTGTCCCCCCGAGCCCCTCCGGTTTTTCCCCCCGAATGCCTCCACCACCCCGCTGCTTTCCTGTGCCCCATTTCCGTGCTCCGTGCGGCCAGGCTGAAGGTTGGCTCACTTGCTCTAAACCAGCCTCCCTGCATTTACCCTTCCTCCACGTGTCTGGTTTTGGGGAAGTCATAACAACATTTGTTTTATTAAATGTCATGTTACATTAGCTTGGCATCCTTGGTGTAAGTTTCTGGTCCCCACGTTAACCTCATAACTATGAGCTTATTTAGTATCCCTCTTTCACAAACGCAATGGTAAGGCCCCCTTTGGAATATGCATGCAATTTTTGGAATCCTGTGTCAAAAAAGGACTCTTTGAAATGGAAGTGTGTCAGAGACAGCGGCAACTAAAATTATAAGGGGAATTGGGGGAGCTTGACATCCTGACTAGAACTGTAAAAGTAACAATTATGTTTTGCCTGGAGAAAAGGCCGCTTGCGTGTGGATATGATTACTGTTATAATACCTTAACGGGCCATACAATAAACTATCTGGGGCATGCACGATTTTTTAGGTTATTCTACATTCCCTACCTGGAAAAACTTTCACATGATAAATTTCTATACTATTTTATGTACCATTTATCTATAGATTTTAATATTTGCATTGTGGATGCTAAAGTAATTGTTCTAGTTGTTTTCATTGGCATGCTTGGGATTTTTTAAATCCTACATCTCCGACAAACAAATTTGGGAAGGTTTCTTTTTTAACATCTCCGATAACTTTTTGCTGAATTTGGCTGCTAACTGGACACTCCTAGAAGGGTCCGCCCTCCTCTTTATTCCATCATCCATGTGAGTTTTCTTTCCGTATTTCCTAAGCTGCAATTCATTTGGAGAAATTTTCGAAAAGTATCAATTAATAACTAGAGAATAGAGATGAGAATTGGGTCCTTAATACACACCATTAAATCCAGAAGCCCATTCAAAACAAATCCCATACAATTCAAACACATTTTCATACAATCCATAAAAATTCCATCAATCCCATAAAATTCCATCATCCCCCTACAATCCATACCACATCCCATACATATGTCCACACATCCCAGACAATTCCATTACATCCTACATAATTCCATAACATGTTCACACAATCCTATCCCATAAATATTCCATAACAATTCCCACCCAATCCTACAACAATTCCACATCATTCTATAAGTCGTGTTGTACAACGGTGTTTATAATAGAGTCTGTTAAAGAAAAACGGGTGAGAAGATTGGAAACGCTGAACCCTATAAACAGCTATGAGAACAATGGTTTGGGTGTGATAACGGTAATTATTGGACTGAATGAGACGCAGGTATTAGAAAAAGGTAAACAAAACCAAGCTTCATCCACCTTGAGTTTTTCTAACAACAGAACATTCCCATGATGGTGATCAGCAAAATACTCTCCCCAAAAGTTCCCCATATTAATAGTTACACTTATAGTACCATATGGTCAGCCCGCAGGGGGAGGATAGGAAGTGAGCCATGATCTGTAATGCATCTCACCCTGGAGTACTACTATAAAGTGGAATATTGAAGGGAAAGATTATAGCATTTATTTAACATTACTAAAAGGGTAATCAGTGACCCCCATAAAGATCACTTCTCAGCCGATTCTTGGGGTCTACTCCTTGTGAAAGTGTGGTGCTGTCGTGACGGCCTGTCTGTGTGACTTCAACACAGTGGGGCGTACATAACGAGTAGCCTCGGATGAGAAAAATGAAAAAAACAGTTACTGAAATGTACGCAAAGGAAGGTGAACGACAGTAGTTTGAAATATTAACTGTATGGTGCTACTGCAAACTGGAGGTGCCTTTATTGTTTTAATGAATGTTAACAGTGACATGGTGATAAACCTGCAAAACGGAGGATGCCCTTTCTTTAGTATTTAATTAGGTCTCACAGTGCAAGTGGTGCTCCTTCAAACTGAAGGATCACTTTCTAAGTTTTATTTATGTATCACGTGCATTGGTGCTTACCTGCAGAACTGCGGGATCCTTTCCTTATTTTTTAATTATGTATCACAGTGCATTGGTGCACCCTGCAAACTGGAAGAGATGCCTTCTTAGTTTAATATGTATCACATACAGTGCCTTGGTGCACCTGCACGGAGGATGGCCTTTCTTAGTTTTAATAATGTATCAACAGTGCCATTGGTGCTACTGCAAACTGGAGGTGCCTTTCTTATTTTAATTAAGGTAATCACATTGAATTGTTGGTTACCCCTGCCAACTGTAGCGGATTTCTTTCTTAGTTTTAAATTATGTAAAAAGCACAGAGCTGGTGCTACTTTGCAAACTGGAGATGCCTTTATTAGATTTTTAGATTAGGTATCACATCAGCATGGTGCTCCACAACCTAGCAAACCTGGGGAGCCTTTCTAGGTTTTTAAATTAATGTATACAGTGGCATTGTCTTAGCGACTGCAATTGGAGGACATGCCTATTCAGTTTTAAAGGTACACTAAATCAAAAAAAAAAAATATGTGCTTCCTCCTGTTTGTATTATCCAAGGAGGTGAGAACGCGCTTATTCTCACCTCCCTGGTGAATACATATTACCTCGGGGACGCTGGAACTTTAAACCTTACCCGCCTGCCTCCACTCGCAGCCGCCCCTCAGTCACTGAACAGCTGTTCTCATCCCGATGCGCGCGCCTATCTTTTGATTTGGCGCGCATTCCGCCCTAAGATAGGGTCCGGGAACACCGAGCGGCAGTACAGGACTGAGCGGCTGCGAGTGGCGCGGCTGGTAAGCTGTAAGTTCCAGGTCCTCCGCGAGCGGACTATTATTCACAGGGAGTGAGAAAAGCATTTAACTCCCTTGAACATGAATATACACCGGATGACATATATTTTTCTATTATAAACCTGAGTATAGTGTTCCTTCTAATTAATGTAATCACAGGCATGGTCTGCCCCTGCATAACTGGGAGGATGCCTTTCTTTTTGTTTTAATATTAAGTAAATCACAGATGCCTTGGTGTACTGCAAAAACTGGAGGATGCCTTTCTAGTCTTTTAATTAAATGTATCACAGAGCATTGGTGGCTACCATGCCAAAAACTGGACGGATGCCTTTCTTAGTTTTAATTAAGGTATCACAGTGCATTGGTGCTACCTGCAACTGCGAGGTGCCTTTCCTTTTAGTTTTAATAAGCATAGTATCACAGTGCATTGGTGCGACCGTGCAAACGGAGGAGCCTTTTCTAGTTTTAATTATGATATCACAGTGCATTGGTGCCTACCTGCAAACTGGAGGTGCCTTTCTTAGTTGTATCATGTATCACGTGCAGTGGTGCTACCTAGCAAATTGGAGCCAAGGTCATTTCTTAGTTTATAATTAAATGTCATCACTGTGCATTGGTGTTACCTTGCAACTGAGGAGACATTGCCCAGCGTATTAATTAATGTAGCTCACGTGCATGGGTGCTACTGCCAAACTTGAGGATCACTTTCTCAGTTGTAATTAATCCTATCACAGTGTAATCAGATGCCTACCTGAACGTGAGGATGCATTTGCACGATTTAATAAATCTATAAACAATTTAAAGCATGGCCAGATGTAACAGACAAATCCACAGATAAAAAATTTTAACTTTCTCCCACTCTGTCTTTTTTATTTCAGCGTAACCGCCTCTGATGAGGGACAAATCACATGTATGATCAAGAGATCAATTTGGCCTGAAGTACCTACGACCAGACATGATAGAAAACTGCTCCTTAAGAGAACGGTGTAGAGTAGTCAATTTACTAACATGTTTATTTGCTGTCCCCCAATCCTTGTATTCTCATCACAGGATTAGGGACTATACGGGCAGTATTCATAAAGTTCCTTTATCATCTTTAAAATGGTGCTAATTTTGCCCCCCAACCAATCAATCTTATTTGAAAGTAAGCATCTGATTGGTTCAGGGCAAAACTACCACCCATTTGAAAACCATAAAACTTAATTGGATAACCTCTGTTAGTATTTTAGGGGAGCATGTACCCTTGGTCTGCCGTAGGTTTAGCCTAGGGTCTCATTTTCACCTACACTGGGAAGGCTAGACCAACCTATAGTGAAGGCGAGAGACTACACTAGCCAGAGGAGAGCAGAAGTCTGGGTAACATAATTCCTAAACTAAGAGTACACCTATTGGATGAGGATCCTAGTACTATATCGGGAGGGGCTGGTTTGGGGTTAGGTTCCCCTTAATGTTTGTATTTGTATTAAATATTATTTTTTGGGACATAAGAAAACTGAATTTTCCCCCCCCCCCCCCCCCCCCCCCCTTGCCCCCCCCCCCCCCCTCTCCCCCCCCCCCCCAAACCGACCGCTGTTGTACTGATTCTCACTATTCCTGCCAATTTACAATCGGCATTCACTTAATACGATGCTAGGACATTGAAACCCTGATTGGAAAGACATACAGTACATATAACTGTTAATCGGAGCTTGACCATTTCATTTGCTGGAGATCAATGGCGTAACTAGGAATAACTACTGGCTACTCTATCTGTTTTAGGAACATGATCTGATGAAGTAATAATAATCTGATCAGTATCAGTGTCAATATTCTCATAAGTGAAACCGCCTTCAAATTAAATACATACAATGTGACCGTCCCTGAACAGATTTAAAGGACAAGTAGGGTTAGGCCACACTGCACGCAATTAAAGGGCATGTCCACCCCAAAACATATAATTAACCCCATACTGCCCCCACTCTGTAGTTTAAAATGAACCTTACCTTACATCTCTGCTCCTTATGGTTCCCAAGATATCCTTTTCAAAGTCCAGGAAACTGAAGAGTCCAAGCTGTCTGTGAGGCTTCTATTGTGTGAATCTATTCCAGGTCTGGATGCTTCCTCATCCTCATCCAAGGTCTGAGCATGCACAGAAACCCCCCCATCCGAATCCATCCTCAGCCATTCGTTGCACCTAGCGTGTAATCCTTTGGGGGGCAGGTAAGTAACCCTGCCCGCCCCTAAGCGCCGCAATATTGTAACCCCACCGATCCGTACTTATTGAGCCTTCTCTCCCGCGGTGCTTCTCAGTGACTTCAGCCACGTCTGTGATGGCTGCCTCTCAGCCAATCACAGACCGGCTGAGGTCGGCCTGGCGGCCTGCTGTGCAAGTTGGCATTGTGATTGGTGGGGCGGAACGGTTATTGTGCCTGGGGCGGGGTGATGAGAACAGGTCCTATGTGGGGACTTTTTCCTGAATATTGTCGGGTTGGGGTGGTAGGGGTTACCTACCTTACCTCCACGTTATGTTTTGGGGGGGGGTGACATGCCCTTATGTGTATTAAAAAGTACCACTAGGTTGTTCAATAGTATGGGCTTACACTCTCGGTGCGTGTGCTGCAACCGCTTATCAGGGAGCACAATTGGCCTTTTTTGCGAATCGCATCCGATCACGCAATATTGTACGCGATCGAGTTTTCTTGCATGAGAAAAAGTGGCCTTCCAGTATAGGTGTGGCCTCACCCTAAGGGTAAGTGAAGATATGTCTGTGACATAATCCATCTATATCGATGTATATATATATAACCGTGGGTGTCAGTTCAGACTCTCCGGGTGTAGAAAAGCTGCACATCGTTTCTGAAACCTGAACAGAGATGTCCGTGTTTGTTGTGAATCTCACTACTGTGTGGTTGGTTCCATTTAATGTAACGTATAAAGTGTTTTTCACATAGATTTCACAGCATCTAACTATGTTCCTCCATTCTGATTGGACAATATACAACCTGTTTTGCATATGAATCTGAAGCATGCCTCAGTCAGTGCTCTAAGGGCCCATTCTATTTACTGTGCTGCTATTTTTTTACCTTATTTAATAAGTGGGTGAAGGGAGGAAGGAAGATGCAGATGTCATAATTATGTTTTGCAACATTGTATACAAGCTCTATACCGTTATGCACTTGAAAATGCAGAGCAGTACATGTCAATGTGGTTGCATCTATCGGAGGGCATGCAGTCACTTTTTTTGCACATCACATGTGGTCCGATAGCGCAACATTGCACGTATCGCAGTGCAAACGAACGGTAACGCGGACTTTTACGTGTGCTGACGTGCGCCATAGTGTTTCCTTAGCCTAATTAGTCTGGAAATTACATTTAATATTGTTTTACACTTTAATTGGACATGTAAATGTTGAATGTACAGATATACCATGATGTAAAAATAACATGTCATTTTTTAACCTTTCCAGAAACCCCCCATAAGTGACGGTGCGATAGGGGAAGACAATAATGGAAGCAGCCACCAGGAGCACATGCATAGGAGAAACAGCCTTCTGGGAACAGGGGAAGTAACAAGTCCAAGAGCCAGTCATATACATGTCCAGCCGCAGAATGCTGCTCCCTCCTGTCTAGCTTGTGTGTTCGATAAACTGCCCACAAAATCCAACACTCCGCGTCCCAAGAAGTAACAACACCCATACACTGTAATAGTTTCTATTGTCACTGATTATTATGCAATAGGAATATTGCTTCGTTAAAGGGAATGTCCACCCCTTCCAACTCTTTGAATTCACCTTCCCAGGCCCCAAAAACCTCAAGATACCACCCTGCACTCCGCCATTTCCTTGCAGGCAATGATGGAAATCACAGATAATGTCACAGCCATTGAATGACTTCTGCCTCCTCATAACGAGCGTGTACAGCTTTAAGATGAGGAGGCAGTAACCCTAGAAGAGAACAGTGGAGTGCAGGGTGAGTATCAGGGTCAGTTTAGGAATGAAGGGGGAGGTAAGTAAAGTTTGCATGCTTGGGGTGGGGAATGGTCTTGCCCTTTAAAAAGTTTGTACATTGGGATTTTTTTCAAATTACCATTATTGGAAATTTAATTCATCTAAATCATCACTGTACCATTTTACTTGATCTGCTCCTTTTCTATAGATGTCAAATCTGAACCATCTATCATTTCAATGTCATCAAGTGCCCTTATTATCATATCATCATATTGTACAGTTTTACTGTAACTGAAATGGTGACAGTTGTTATGTGTGAATTGCATAATGGGAAATTTGCTCATCCATTGCTGCCTTATGGTGATTGATTACTGAGCATGCTTGACTCCACAGATCTGGTTTGATAAAGGGGTGTCGATTAAAAGACGGAGGGAGATATGAGCAAGTACTAGATTGAAAGACATGCGCAACACACACACCTCATAGTAAATGCAGCTTCATGGAATATCAGGAAATCTGAAAAGGGAATGTATTTTTGGGATTTCGGAACGCATTTTCGATGATTATCAAACGTTCGGGCTATTTCATAATCCTCGATAATAACCTAGAACGTTCGATAATCCTCAAAATACAAACCGGAAACTTTTATTTCGAGGATTATCCAACGTTCAAGGTTATTTTCGAGGATATTGAAAATAGCCTTGAATGTTTTTAATCATTGAAAATGCGCTCCGAAAGTCCTAAATCCGAACGATCCGCCCTGTTTGGGACGGAACATAAACATACCATTTGATTCTTTAACTTGATTATGATTGATTTGTTTTGCTAAACTGTTTTATTAAACACAAATAAAGTTGATGAAGACCCAATATTATTTGCCTCTCTTTATGGGGAACAAAAGACTAATCTTGTACTACTAACAGTGTGACTACCGATGCAACAAAACTATTGGATTTCATTCGACAGTGGTTCTGCAGACACAATGGCATTTAGCAATCCAGTCTCAGTCATGTGCATACCCACTGGAAAAGGGTGTGGTTAATATACAAATGGACCCAGGGAACACTTGTAGAACTGTAGGATGGTTTCCGTTTTACGTGAGATGCACAGAGGTGTTTTGGAGGGATGTGTTGCCTCATTTCATTTTCTGGCTTTAGCTTTACACTTACTCTCACATTACCAAAAATGTTACAACAACTCCGGGATTTGAAATTTTAATATTCGCCTGACTTTTCCATTGGTGGACCAGATAATGACACGGCCCAATGTAATATCTTTTTTGTACAACATTTCTTTATCCAACAATTTCTAATGAATTAATGAAATTTAAAGGGATTTGAATATTTCCATCAAAACCTCTTCTCTCTTCTGACCATGTGGAAGCCAGACTTAGCCAGAATGAGACAGTCTGGACACTAATAGAGGGTGGGGGGTTGTTTGGGGGTCTTAGGAACTATATTTTTCTCTCTTTGCTCTTATTCTATTATCATCCTCCAAACATCTCTATTATTGCGCCTAAAATCGTCTGATTGCTGGTACTGCTCTCATTTTCCTCCCAAACTCCTTTGCAGCAAGTAACACTTTCTGGGTAGCCAAATCATCATCAACACCAGTTCCATTGACCTCATTGCAATAATGTCCCTAGGTGGTGATGGCCTTAAAACACATGCTAAAAATGGAATCACTCTGTTGTAGAAGAGTTAAGATCCCACCCAACACGTAATATTTGAAGTAGTCTACACCTTGCGAATCTCGGGGTCCCGACCCGTGCACCAGATTGTAGGAACAAATGGCGCGCGTTCGGAGATCTGCAATGGTGGTAGCGCTGGGTCCGTGTGGCCGTGGGTGTGTGTTTGCGAGTGTTCGTTTAGGCTCTATCAAGGGCCACACTAGTGGGCCGATGATGGGATCCAGGGAAGGCGGGTGGGGGGGCTCGACTCATGGTCGGTGAGACGAAACTGTGTAGATACGGGGTGGTTGGGTCTGAGTGTGTTTCTGAGACCAACCCTCTTTGCTGTGCTGTTGTTTGGGGGTGATCACCTGGGTTGTCGTGGGGTTGTGTGGTGGCGTGTGAAGACCCGCGAAAGTTAAAGGGCGTCAATTTGCTGGTAACCTGTGGGTGGCCTCGAAAGTTAGATCACTCGGAGGTTTCGTCGGTACCCTCGGAGTTAACACGTCGATTGCTGTGTATGACGCCTCGAAGTACACGCGATTGCGTAACCCTTGAAAGTAGCACGCGATTTTCGGGTAAACCCGCGAAAGGTATTCGGGCTCGGGGTTTGGTCGGTGATGGTAAAAAGACGCAAGAGAGGCGGCTCGATTCGGTTAGACCCTTAAAAATAAATGTGAAAGCTCGAAAACAAGTCGGTCCCGATCGGTGGGCTGGGTAGGAAGATAGTAGTGCGGAAAGTTAGTAAGTGAGGAAAGATCGTAAGTGAGGAAGATAGTAAGTGAGGAAAGATAGTTTTGTTAATCTAGGTTTTGGTGCTATTTTAACGGGTCCCCCTCAGTGACCATTCCCGCAGGTCCCTGTGTTAATTGGGCAGGACCGGTTTGCGATTACGACTATGAGTTGGTGAGGGTGTGGGGTGTGGGTGTCATCCTAAAAGCGATAGAAAGGTGGGAATTTTGGTGTGGCTCTCCTCGCGACGGGGAGGGGGCCCGTGTTCGAAGGGGTCCCGAAGGGAATTTGCGAAGGGAAAGGTAAATGTGAACAAGTCGAAAACGGACGGAACTCATCATGGCGAACGTCGCTAATGTCGTGTGGGTAGTAAGTTTTTTTTTAAATACAGTTTTAAAATGAAAAGTAGTTGGGACAGGGATAGAGGACGTAATTCCTACCCTCCAAATTTTTGTTTCTGTGAGGAGCCCAGCCCAAAGAAGAACTGATTCTGGGCCAGTCTGTCCTCCTGGCTTCAGAGCCTATCCCTTTTAATCCAGGTCTAGTCCAAACTAACCTGGCAGATAAAAACTGTACTGCTGTAGCTCCTTACCGAAAAAACAATATTGGGAGGTAGGAAATAATCAATCCTACGTGTCGCATGGCCCATGGGTAGCGCTATTGGTTTGGGGTTTTACTGGACTCTTTAGATTTGTTTATGAATTGTATGGGAGGGATGGCCTGTTAGATTGAGAAGGGAGGGGGGCTTGCTGTCCAATGTTAACATTGATATAGATCGTGATTATCCAACAGTACTAGACTCTGTGTCCTATTAGTGCAATCTTATGTTCTTTTTGCTCTTGTCCGCTACACCCTTTGGAGGTCCCCCTGGTCACCAAGTGTGTGTCGCGAAACGGCGGACTCATTTGGGTGCTACGGTGGGGGGGGGGTGGGGGTGGGTGGATCATGTGGCAATCCTAACGGACAGTGGCCAGCATTTTGTATGGACCAGGGGATGATGGTTGCGAGTGCCCCTGGTGAAGTCACACGCCGGGCGAGAAGTGGCCCCAACGTTCCGAAATCCGACTGGCGGAGCCGACGACCGTGGACCTGGACACACACTTCACTCGTGGCTGCCACTTAACGAGTTGTGTGTTGTGTATGACCGATTCAAGGTGCGGCTCTCCGCAGTGAATGGGGGAAAGGGACCCCCAACCCGTGTGCACCCAACGCGAGTCGGGACCGGTCCTGTCGTGCAAGGTAGGACCCCGGGGATCCGGGGGGGGAAGCCTACTAGGAACCGCGCGGAGCTCGACGGGCGAAGTTGGCCCATGGGGAAACGTCACAGATTGTCCGGCGACTGGGTGGGTTCAGGGAGCCTAGAACATTGTGGGAAGGAATACCGGTCATGAAGAGTTGTTTCGAATAATGGAGTGTAAGTAATGGAGGGCGATGCCGGGGTGTGGGGGCTAGTTAAAAAGGTGAGAAAGAGAAAAACAGCGAAAGGGGGAACTGAGGAGGGGAAGGTCACGCGGAGAAAGAGGGGCCAGGGATGAGACGCGTTGTGTGTTGGGGGGGGGGTGTTTGGTTTGTTACTAATCCACTAGCCGCAGAGTGTAAAGGAACAGGGGGCCTGTCTGTGGGTACAGGTGGGGTGTGAGTAAGGGCGGAGACGGGGAGGTTTGATACACAGAGTCGGGGCACTGGGTATTTGGGTTTGTTCCGACCCATTGGATGAACAAGTGTCGAACGGAATCAGGACCAATTGTCGAAAGGTTAATGACATATCTTAAACAACGGGCAACCATGGAGATTTTGGCGGTATTAAAAAGAGCGCGAACCTCAAAAAAAAGCAGCCAGTCGTAAGTAGTTCTATCATTAGTATGTTTTTAATTACAGTTAAAGGGGAATTTTTTTGTCGGGGCATACCGGTAAAGGGGTGTAGTAGTAAATCTGGTCCAATCGGCCTTTGTTGCAGTTTTTTTACATTTCCAACATTTTAGGGCTAGGCCCCCCCCAGCGGTATTTCTCGGACGCACGTAGATGGAGAGGGGTGGGGTGTGGGCGTAGTGGGGGGGCGTGGGGTGGGGGGGGGTTAACGAGTGTCGAGTGTTTGTAGGGCGGTTTGCAATGTTTCGTTGGGGCGGCGTGAAATCGTGTCACACTTGGTGGTGGCCCCCATTGCAAATACGTGTGGCACTTGCGACTCGGCGTTTTTGCGAGCGCAGTGTGACCCAGCTTCCGGTGATGGTTGGTCTGTTGTGGATTGGCAAAAGAGAATTCTCTCTCCTCTAGACACGGTAGTTTTTATTCCCGTGCTAATAACTAACCAATGGAGGAGAGGTTTTCCTGTAAAGAACAATTTGAATTCTACATTCGATACTATGTTTGGTTAGGAATATCATTTAAATGTTCTGACTCTTGAGTCCTAAATCATGGTCTTACTTTTACTTCGGTTGGGTTTTAATTTGGGGGGGGGGGGGGGGGGGGGGGTATGGAGAACTCTATAAAGACACATGCTTAAGGGCTGGCAATTGGGGGGTGTGTGTTCAGCTGGGGTGCGTTGTCATCGCGTGGTATTTAATTACTGGCGGGTGCGGATCGCTTATTTCCACTCCCTGTGAATGATATAACCAGACCTGGGGCTCGGGAGTTAAGGTTTCTCCTGTGGCCTGCCTGGCACGGAGGGCTGGATTGATACCCTTAGCCCGACCTTGAATATAGGAACATGAGTATGGTCGTGGGGTCGTGGGATTTCATAGGACCAGGTCGGGGTCAGTGCTCCATGTCTGCTGTGGGAGAGCGCAGAGGTGGGTGGCCAGCAGGTAAGTTTAAAGGGGCGTGTCAGTCGAGCACTGGGCTGGTCACAAAACCTGGGGGACTTGTCGGTTTATACTGCCTGCAAGGTGTGTCCGGCTACGGACCCCACTGAGGAGTAGGTGTTGGTGGACCGAGGGTGATGAGTTTAACTTGCGTTTGATGGAGAAGGTGGATTGGAGCCACGAGGTGGTGTTCTTGTTGTGGTTATCCCATTCTGATCTCACAGAGCGTTGTTTGAGTAAAAATTCTTGAAGGTTGCAGAAGGAGGGCAGCAGGTAAGACAGCGTGCTCAATCATGGTTAGGACTGTCAGTTCTGTCACCACGCCTTGATTGAACTGCCAGTTGGAGGAGGGGCCACTTACTGGGCTGTGGGGGTGCCGATGTAAAGTGGGGACAGACAAGTATCCCTTAAATACGGGTTAGTACAGGTAAGAAAGGGCAATTATATCACTTGTTTAGGGGGGAGCGGTTTACCTGACAATTGACATTTTTTGTTTTAAGGGTATGAGTCCACCCCCAATAAATTTTTTTTTTTAGATATTCAGGACGCCACCCCCCCCCAAAAAACCCTGTTTTTATGTTTGGCTTAAAAAAGATTTTTTTTTAATATGTTCCTCATAGTGAGAACTGATACTGACAACCGGTCCATAATACCGCGCCACTGGGGGTTCCTCTCCATTGTTGCTGCGTGCTACGGGTGTCTTTTTTTGTGGTTCCTTCTAGCGCAGCAGTGGGGCTTGTGCCGGTAACGTCCATCAGCCATGGCTAGGGTGGACGTTACTGGTTGTGTTCGGCGTATACCGTGAGCTGACACCTTACCCGGAAGTAAGCAGGGAGGTTCCCCGGAGCGTGTGATCGGTGTGAGGTTGGTTCAGTGTGGAGAGTATTAGCGCACTCTGGAGCATTATGAAAACTTTTCAGTCAAAAATGTAAACTGGGTGTTTTATGGGGTGTTTTCTGGGAATAACATATGAATTTTTTTTATTAGGGATTGGACCCGATACCAGTCTAAAGGCATGTGGTACGCTGGGCAGCAAACCGATGACAACAGTTCCATGTGCAAGGCATGCGGACAAGTTCAGTGTATCGGTTGTATGCGGAGTGGGCCGAAATAGATGTGTGCGATTGTTGTGCAGATGGCGGACGGCCGTTCCCGTTCCACAATCGGATGTAGGATGCGGCGATCGGGTGGACGTGGTGTGTGTGTCCGAAAAAACCAATCGTGGGTGTGTGGTCGTGGAGGTGCAACTGTCGGCCGGGAAACCCCCGCACTGGGCTCTATTGCAACGACTACAAGCTTCCTCCTGGCTGACCGGTGTCGGAAGTGGGGTCCAATGGTCGTTTTGGGTGGGGAGGAAATGGTGCATGGGTGTAGTGTTACCGGGTGGGGGGGTGGTGTGTTACTACTTTAATCTTCACAGTCGAGGGCATGGTTATGTGGAGAGGGGTGCAAAGTAAAAGTGGTAAATAGATGTTGTCAATGGATTTTTTTGTGTGTCTTTTCTCTTGGTGTTGGGCAGGGGGGGACCCGAAAAGCATAAAAGTGTTGCACGGCCCCCGGAAACGCTTGTGGTAGTGGAATGCTAAATCGCACTTGCGGGGCGTGTCGTCCGTTAAAAACAGATGTGGGGGCTAAGGGTGGGGTGGGCTGCTTTCAGGATTTTCCAATCAAGTGTTGTGGTTATGTCCTTATTTAGGGGCTGAAGCACGTAAGGTGGGTGGGTAAAGGGTGTGGGGGTTGTTTATCCCCTGCGTAAGAATAAAACCAGCAAGTCGGCGGTGTTTGTACTTGCTTACTGTCTAGTTAGAGTGGACCTCCGATTGTGGCTGGTCAGGGTATTAGATCTGGTTGGGTGGGTGCAGCAGACAAACGTTTGTACCACAGCGAATAAAGAAATTCTCTCTTTCTTCATTGCCTTTGACGTGGCGTACCAGACGTTAACCACTTGGAGCAGGTTTCATGCACGGTCTGTCCCGTTTGGTGCTGCGCTTCGGTAATAGTCCTGAATCATAACATGCGATGCCAAAAAACAGGTGATCCCATGCGCTCTGAAAAGGAAACGTCGGCACAATCGCATGCAATGTGGCCACAACACAATAGATATTCAACTAACATGCCTTTTTGCCAGCGCTAAAACGGATCCCAAATGCGACCAGCTACTGGCTTCCTGGGTAAAAAATGTGCTTTCGCGATTCATATGCGGATTGGCGAATGGTACAATCCTGTACGAGATCTAACAGACTGCAGGATTTTAAGCGCCAGCTTATTAGCTTGCGTTAAAATCCAGCTCTACAACTAGTTGGTCAAAACTGTATTAAATCACGAGCGTCGAACTGCCTCGGTTATTTTTTGCATACCCGCGCATCCGACGCTATATGGAGTTAAGTTGCACTAACTGGTAGCGAAACCGTTTAGCACAACTTACCTCCATATAATTTGCCCAGCGAGTCTGGGTAAATAGGCAACCTTTTTAAAAACTGGCACTAATACAATATTATACGAACGAAACGGGACGGCCTTGAATGTGCATTAATCCTCTCTTGATTGCAACATGGGCTGCTTTGTAACTGCTTTTCCCATAAATCTGGTCTGAAATTGTTAATTAGTGTCAAGAAGTAAAGATACAAGTTTACCACTAGAACTAGAGATGACTAGAACTTAAACTCGCGTTCGACAGACCCAGACCCGAACTTTATAGTTTGACGACGACTGACTTTTAAGAACTTTCCGAACGAACAAACCCTTCGGTTTCCGAACTCACGGACATATTTTGATAATTATCAGAATTCACTAATCAATAAACCCCTCGAATGTAGTGTTTGGTAAACCCCTAAAGCAGCGTTTCAGTCCCGTTGAAATTTCCAGCGCGATAACCTAAACTTAGTTTATTCATTCACTAACTCATCGAGTGCGTGTTGGTAACCCTCACATACGGCGCTACCCTTAAATATAGTGTTCGCTAACCCCTCATTTGTGGCGCTTAAATGAACCCATTGAGATTTCCGAACTTTCGAAAATCCGGGTCCCGCGCGAGGATCCGCGGATTTTACGAAAAAAATCCGAAATTCGAATCCGCGAGCGTACCCTTTAAAAAAAAACGTATTAAATGAAGTCGGACGGCAAAAGATCCCGCATTAAAAGTGGTCAATGAGCCTTGTAATGTCTAACTTTACTCCACGTCAGGGACCTGGGTATGTCCTTAGAAACACGTATCAAGCTCCAATAACCTAAAAATTACAGTCCGCTAGTCGAGAACATAATTTTTCAAAAAAAAAGAAAATACGAATGATTTCCGTAAAAACGAGGATTTTCCTTCCGTAAAACGAGGATCTCCGTAACCCGAGATTTCCGTAAGTCCGCGAATCTCCGTAAAAACGAGATTTTTCCTTTCCGTAAAAAAACGAGGATTTCCGTAAAAACGAGGGTGTTCGTAAAACGAGGAACCCGAGGAACCGAAACTTCCTGCCATAGCAAATGGCTAAGTTCTGCAAGGCAGTTTGTATGCCATGACATTACCTGCTGCTCAGGGGGTACGATGAGTTCCCCCTGGCACCACATCATTTGCCGGTCGCGGCGGCGCAAGTATTATGGAGGGGCCCAAGCGCCGGTCCTGGCGGCGATTTGGATACCAGGACTCACTGTCTCTACCCTCCAGAGACAGTGGTCTGAGAACCTCAAGAGGCAGAGGCCTCAATATGGGGCTCCGTACGCAGAATGATAGAAGGCGTATAAAAAAAACTTTTATTTATTACTGTATTATCATCGTAGTAAAAATATTTTAAATATTCCCCCGTCTGACAAAGACCTATTTATCTATATGTTTTTTAAAAACAGCAATAATCCCGTAATTTGGCCTGTGATAGAGAGAGATCCAAGTTCTTTTGTATTCTCATTCACTGGTTTAAATTATTCATTATTCCTCTTCTTATATTATTCAATATCAGCCTATTTAGAGGTAAGTAAAGTCAAAAATAAATCACTGAAAGTGACTTTATTTAACATACACTATAAATTAAATGATAACCCACACATAGACCACTTGGTTGGCCCACCCTTCCATTTCCATGGCAGCCTTTTAAAGGCTAAGTAAAGTTAAAAATGAAATCGATCATTAAAATGAGTTCTTTTTTATCTTATAATGCCACTGATACCAACCCACACATAGACACCGTTAAAACACACACTTTAACTGGCCCACCTTTTAGTTACATGGCAGCCCTACTTTTGAGGGAAAGTAAGTCAAAAATAAAAATGTTATCAATTATTAAAATTGATTTAATAATAAAATTACACTACTCCAATAAAAATGTTGTGTTACCCCAAATCTATACAGAATACAAGTACACCACCATCCCCCCCTACTGATGACTTCCCTACCCAACCACTTTTCTCCCTTTCCGTGGCTACAATACACAAATAAAAATTAAGTACGTTAGCCAAATAATGTTAATGAAATCTTGCATAAAATATGATTGCCTTTTAAAGAAACTAATACATATGCTTATTTAATCTGTAATTTCAGCAGAATTCAAGTTATATTAAATAATTTCCTTTAGATATATCATTCATATGTCTTTTTTTAATTTTATTTGCAGTGGAATTTCCTCGGATACCCCACCGCCCACCACCGTCCCCAGACAGAGGAAAATGTAGTGCGCCTATTGAAAAAAAACATTTTTCTAATCTTCATTTGTCCAATGCCACATTACAAGACAGCGCCACAGAGCCCTCCAGAAACAGCGAGTGTTTCCGGTGTGCTCAGGTCGTATTGCCATGTGAGTGCAGTAACGATAGCATAATTGTGGCAAAAATTGAGGAGCACATTAATTGTGCCACACTATTGTGTGCTTTTTAAAAAACACGTTTATATGTCCAAGCCTTTATCAAAATTTTGCATATTTTGTGTCACTTCTCTTCTTCTTCTCCGGATGTTTTAGTAAATTGTTATTTGAACTTTAATGACCAGTGAGAGTTAAAATAAATTTCCTTTTTTTTTTTAAGCACTACCACACTAGGCCCTCAGCTAACGGGCAGCAAGCCCATGCCTCCCTCGGGGGCAGTACCCTGCCCCCTCCGGGTTCACCATCGCCCCCACCGGGCAGTCCACACCGACCCCCAAGAAGAGGAGGAACCGGGGACCAGCCAGACCACTTAAGTGCAATCTAAGCAATTTTTTAATCTTTTTATTGACCTTATTGTGCAGCAAATCATTAGTGAATTTATCATTGAATATTATTGAATTTTAATTATTCACTGATAAAATTTTCGAAATAAAAAGGAAAACAAATCTATTAATTTGGCTTGAGAAGACCAGACTTCTCATCTTCTCATTCCCATTATTGTCCCACTCCCCATTGTTTGGGCTGTACTTGTCCCTCATTTTTAAAAGCTTAAGTCACGAAATTCGGTCCAAACGTCCAAAATTATCCAAGAATGTTCACTACATATGTCCTTTTAGGAAAAGTTCTTATAAGATAATTCTAATCGGATTGGACCGGTGATTGTTCGAAATAAAAACATTTTTTTTTCTAGAAGCAGGCCAGCCTCTACAGGCCCTCCACCTCTCCCCGCCCCTCCAAACCCCTCCCACAGCCCCTCCAGGAGTTCCTCCACCCTCTGCCACCTCCAGCACTCCTGCCTTCTCCCAAGTCACTCTGGCGGCCATGCTTGAGAATCGTAAGTAAATCATATCTACTACGATTCATGAAATGTTATATACAAGATATTAATATCTGTCTTTTCCCAGTGTAAAATCCACGCTAGCATGATGCAAAATTGGGTGACTGTGGGTTTGACAATGCTCTTTATGGGGGCTGCCAAAACCACTTCCAAAAAATTTTGTATGTAGCACAGTCGTAGTGATACAAAACCAAGAATGTTCATGATCAATTTAGCAATAAAACGTAATGTTTTGTATAAGCCAGCATACCTCATGCTGTTTTATCAGTGATCCCCATGATGCAATAATATCGCTTTAAGTGGAAGTTTCAGTGTAATATATATACTTTACAGGAAAAGAGTCAGTATTTATCCATCCCAATTACCTAATCGGCCCCATTCAGCAATCACACTTGGTTCGGTTATAAATAAACTGCAACGGAACTAATGACTTCCTGTTTGCAGGGACCCCTAATAGAGACCGTATGTCTTGCCCTTGGACCCAGCGCCTGTGGGTTGATTCATTGCTCAGTAGAGATATGAGCATGTGTACCCCTCCAACAGCCAATACAGTAGAATCACTGTACCATAACTAGGTATGCATTAATATAAAACTAAGAATTTTAGAAATACTGATATAGCTTATACTGAGCTTTTCCTTTTTATACAACGCAAACATTTATAGCATTGCAGTAACCATGTATGTGTAGTAGTTATCAGGTGCAAAATTGCATCTTACCACCGCATTGGGCTTTAGGAAGTGTGCTCGAACATCTCTCAATTTTCTCAATATCTTTCCTCCACAGAACTACAGAGCATGCGGCGGGAGATGCGACACCACTGGTGGGCGCCTGGACCGCCGCCTGGACCGCCCCCGCCGCTGACCAGACTGGAGAGGAGTGGCACACAACCAGGTAACCCCCTTTTTTTTTTGTTTTGTTTATATTTTTTGTAAATATTTTTTTTTTAAATGTCATATATATATTATATAAACCTTCTGAAAAAAAAATGTTTTGGGCTTTATTTTTCGATATATCAATTATTCAATAGATTCATAATCAATTTTATTTGGAAAAATTACATACAATATCTATTTAGGCTAGCTATATGTCTGGTTACTTATAATTGTAATAACTACCGATTAATGCCATTACAGACACCACATTGGCCCACATTCCCCTATAATAGTAGTTTGCACACAACAAGGCACAAGAAGGCGATGGGGGTAACTGGTTTACACATAAGGTTCCACTGCGGTTGCCACCATTGTTGTGGGGGCCAGGCAGGCCTTGGCCCGAACTGGACCATACCCCTCACCCATTGGCTAACTCTCCCCAGCATATGGCAATCAGCTAGGGAAAGCAGGTGAGCAGGGTAATGCTTCTTAGGAACAGAAGCATTGAGTTCACAGCAGGCCCACTGCGTTTGACCACCATTGTTGTGGGGCCAGGCAGGGCTTGCCCCCACTGTACATAAGACCTCACCTTCATTGGCTACTCTCCCTCAGGTATGCATCGTTCAAGGGACAAGCAGGTGAAAGGTAAGGCTTCGTGGAACAGCACACCATTGAGTTACAGTCCGCACACTGCAGTTTGCCACCAGTGGGTAAGAGCCAGGCAAGCTTGGCCCCACTGGACCCTCAACCCACTCACTCATGCTACTCTCCCTCCTCAAGGTATGCATCGTGCTAGGGAAAGCCAGGTGAAAGGGTAGGCTTCGTAGGAACAGTCACCATTGAGTTACAGCGGTGCCCACGTCAGTTTGGCCACCATATTGTTGGGAGCCAGGCAGGACTTGGCCCCACTGGACATAACCCTCTCACCCCCATGGACTATCTTCCCCCTCAAGATATGCAATCGATGTCTAGGGAAAGACGGTTGAAAGGGTAAGGCCTGCGTAGGGAAGCCAGCATTGAGTTACAGCAGGGGCCCACTGCAGTTGCCACCATTGTTGAAGAGGCCATGGCAAAGCTTTGGGCCCCATGGCTACCACTCACCTCATTGGCTACTCCCCTCAAGGTATGCATCGTGCTAGGAACAGGGGAGGTGAAGAAAGGGTAAGGCTTCGTAGAACAGCACACATTGTGTTTTACAGCAGGCCAAGCACTGCAGTTGGCACCTTGTTGTGGGGCCAGGCCAGGCTGGCCCACTGGACACATAGACCCCTCAACCATGCCATCTCGCCTCGAGTATGCAAATCGTTAACAGGGAAAAGCAGGTGAAAGGGTAAGCTTACGTAGGAAGCAGCACACATTGATTAACAGTGCACACTGACCGTGTGCCCACCTTGTTTCGAAGAGCAGATGCAGGCCTGGCCCCCACTGGACATGGACGTACTGCTCTCGGGCCAGGCAATGTGACCAGAGCTTGAAAAACATGTAGCCCAGAGTTAGCTGTTGCGGCGTGTATGAGATGGTCAGAGTAGGTGACAACCATAAAGGTGCTCCATGGAGAGAGACAACGACGATCAAACTATGTGAGTCTCTTCCGGGCCAGCAGATTGGTACGCCAGAGCTGAAACATTATGCCACAGAGTAGCTGTTTGCGGCTTATGAGATGGGTCAGAGTAGGTACACACAAAGGTGCCTTGGAGACGAGAACGAAGAATCAATATGGAGTACTGCCTCGGGCCAGGCGGATAGGACCCAGAGCTGGAAAACATTAGCCACAAGTAGCTGTTGCGGCTTTAATGAGATGGTCAGAGTAGGTGACACCACAAAGGTCCTCCATGGAGATGAGAACGAAGTCAATATGGAGTACTGCTCCTCGGGCAGGCAGGATTGACCCAGAGCTGAAAAATTAGCACAGAGTAGCTTGTTGCGGTGTATGAGATGTTCAGAGTAGCGTGAACACCACAAAGGTGCCTCATGGAGATGAGACGAAGAATTCAAATATGGAGTACTGACTTCGGGCAGGCAGGATGACCAAGAGCTGAAAACATATCCACAGAGTAGTCGATGTCTGCGGCTGTATGAGAATGGTCAGAGTAGGTGAACCCCACAAAGGTGCGTCATGGAGAGGAACCTGACAAGATCAATATGAGTACTGCTCTCCGGCCAAGTAGGATCGACCAATATTCTAGAAAAATTAGTCCACAGAGTAGCTGTTGTCGCTGATGCATTGTATTTTCATAACCTGATGCAGTAGAGCATGGTAGGACCATATATGTGCCCTGCCAATAAGACAAATTAAATCCATTTGCCAGCTAAGCTGGCTCAGCTAAGCCTCTAGTGGAATGGAAAATGCGGCGGAAGGAGCAGTATGGGTGCCAGGGGCACGGAGCCGTCAGTCACGGGCATCAGCAAGTAGGGGTGCTGTATTGGATGTGATCCAGCCTCAGTCATCTTGATGAAGTAGGCGGATCCACATTCTCGTGGAGAGACGGTTTCTCTCCGTTAAAACCCACCCCCTGATGCGCTAGAGTCCTCTCCGAAAGAAAGAACAACTGGATGACGGAGGCATGTAAATACCTCATGCATACGTGCCAACTCGGGCCAGATATACAAGCCTCGCCACCCAGGTAGTCCCAGTGGAATCCTAGTCTGCTGATGTGGCTCTCACAAAAAGGCCTGGATCCGATTTGTAAGTCGTGACCTGGCGACTGAGGTGTGACTGGTTGGGGTTGCCCAGTGATGGGCCCTTGGGGGGGCAACGTGGCTGGAAGAACGCCGAGGTTGGCCGCGAGGCCGCCTCCAGTAACTGCTGCTCCTCTGTCCAGTGCACAGGGGACGTACCCTGTTGATCCCCACACCCGTTCACCTGCTGTAGGCTGCCAGCACTGGGAAGGCAGGGATCAGGCAGAGGCAACGACACGAAGTGTTGCCTCATAGTGTCGCATTTCTAACCTTCCCTCTAGTGTCGGGTGTGGATAAACCCGTACATTATCCTGTATAGAGGGGGATCTATAAGGGGTGCCACCAGTATGCTCTTCCTCTGATGTGCCTTAAGCCTGGGGTCCTGCGAAGCATTGCAGCATGAAAGGAACGCCCCATGCGTGCCGCAAACTGAGGGCGGGTGGTGCCGCAGGGACCCACTTCCTCGATGTCACTGGAGGACAGTAGTGTCGGGCCACCTCTCCCCAACCACGGAACGACTGTGGTACTTGGGAGGGTTGTGAGATGGCCCCTAGAGGTGCCCATTTCCCCATTGGTCACAGGTCACCCTAAATAATCCCCCTCCTCATCATCGTTTTTCTGTGAGGCTGCTCTTCCGCGTGAATGTTCGGCTCGGAACAGATCAACAGTGTCGGGTCCTCTCTTCCAGTGCCTGACTGCTCCGACAGCGAGTGTCCGTGTCGAGTATGCCGCGCCAGAGTGTGCTCAAAGGATACACCAGTGGGATGGTATCTCGCAATGTGGCATCATTGGCGGCTTACCATCCTGGTGAAGCTCCCTCAACATGGCGCGAGCCACACGGCAGGCCTCCCTAATCAGCATCACCACTGCACTGGGTCAACAGCAACCCAGGTCCCCAGAGCCTGAATCTTGCTCGTCTCGTACAAGTACGTCTATGATGGCTCGCATCTGCTGAGCAGCCTCCAGCAGCAATCATAAGAACTAAGTTCACAGCGGTGGGGGGTGTCACAAATAGGCGGGTTTCTGCGGCAGACCATTTCTGCTGCTGAAACTCGGCCAGACGAGCTGGTGACTGTATGACCCCGCCTGAAGTTGACTGGACACCCACTAGCCATCCTCAGAGTACCTCCTGGAACCAGGGGTACTTGTGAGGAACGCTGGACGACCAGGTTGAGAACGTGTGCCAGGCAAGGAACATGGTGACTCATGCCCTGTCGAAGGGCAAGACAGGATATTGGTGGCATTGTCAACACGTACCTTGCCTAATGAGAGGTGTGTGGGGTTTCAGCCACCTCTCAACATGGGCCCTGCAGTGCTGCCTAGCAACTCGGCCCCGGTGTGTGGCTCCTATCACCGAGGCAACAATCTGCACCCACTGCATGGCAACCGTCTCGCCTGGCACAGCATAGGCTATGAGGGGGGGCACGGAGCTGTCCGGGAAGAGGGCCTCACCGGATAGGGAAGTGGGGGGTGGAGATGGTATCACACAATGCTTGGTGGTACCACCAATCTCCCCATTGCGCTCCGTTGCGCGTCTCTCCGGCTGAGCAGAGTGACCCATGGGCGGTAAATGAACAAACCGCACCTGGCCGTTGCTTTTGCCTGACACGCTCCATAGTAAGTGGACACAACTTGCCCACAACTGTGGTCCGCGAAGGCAGATATAGGCCCTGCAGCAGGTCGGTTCAGGGCTGTCATCGCCTTCTGGGCAAAGTACCTACGCCAGGGACCTGCCACTGTGGTGTGCCAATGGCCACAAACTCCCTGAACGCTGCACTGTCTACCAGGCTGAAGGTAGCAGCTGCACGCACCGCAGAGTTTTGGCTAAGCCGCAGTGAGACGCTGGTCTTGGGGGTGACTGGGGGACAGTTTCTAGTTCTGCTGCCCGCTCCAACAAACTGGGGAAGAAGGACCTTCCTTGAGCTGACGCTCCAGCAGCAGGTCAAGAGGCCTCTTAACCACCTACACACCGCCACGTGCTGGGCAAAGGCTGCCTTCCTCTATTCCAACTCAACTAACTTCCACACGAGGAAGCAGCTGATGGGCGGCGACGGAGGGGGAGGAGGCGAGGAAACGGTGGCTACCCTGGCACGAAGGGTAGGAACGTGTGGGTTGCCTGCACGGCCTGTCGCTGCTCCACCGGGCAAGTGGTGGCAGAAATCATATGCCTTCCTCATAGAGGAGGTGCCCAAATGTGATGGTGGTCTCCCACGGCTTAACACGTTGCAAGGCACAACTGCACCTGCAACTGTCTGCTGCACCTTGGAGCTCAGTGAGAAGAACTCCACACCGCTGAGGCCCCCCCCACAGACACGACTGGAGCAGAGGTCAACTGCTTGTGGGCTGGTGGGGCACCTGGCAAACAGATCTCATGGTCGCCGTTACCCTCCACGTGCACCACTAGGTGCACTGCCTTGCCCCTGCCCCCTGCCCCAGTCCTTGCCTCTGGGTTCAGGATCGTGCTCAGCTCTGAGGGAGACATCCCTCAGTAAGCAACTATCCATCTCTCTCTCCACATAGGGCAACCCATGGACGTCGGTGACCTCATCGTCTCAGTTCCCACCTCCTCAATATGGAGGCTGCATCACTACGCACAGCATCTGGAACCCATCCCCCTGCATTGGTTGCCTGGCTCTACAGCCAGCGCTGCGTGACAATCGCAAGCCTCCGTCCCCCTGTGCAATAGGCACTTTCCTCCGCCTCGGGCGACAGGACAAAAGATGGACATCAGTGCCACAGTCCTCCTCCACACACTTACCCCACAATAGTGTGCGCAAACATATCCTGAGATCCTCTCCGGAATCCCCGAAGGACGGGCCATGTGGGCAAACGAACTCCTGATGACGACCGGATCAGTTCAATGACCACAGTAGGAGCCTCAGGTGAGGCAAGGAGCAGGCACTATCTACAGTAGCGCCGGCTGCTCTGTGCCTGTGAGGAGGTGGATGAGGAGGCTGCGGTAATCCACTCTACTACCCGACCCTTTCCGTTATCAAGGATAGCCCTAGCCCGGGTACCCCTAAAATATCGGGCACGGTAACCCGGCTCCCTGACGAACAGGCGCAGTTAGCTCCTGCGCCAGAGCCTTCACGTAGTGCTCTGCCTCTGCCTCTCCCTCCTCTCCTGCTCTCCCTCCAAGCGGCACGAAGCACCCCTGCTCCTGGGTCTCTTTGCCCTCTTGCCCGTGGCCTTGAGGCATTTCCCTCTCCAATTAATAAATCCCCCAAAAAATTATATATATATATATATAATATACCACACAACACACCACCACAAACCAAAAGACAAAGCAACCAACAACCAAGAAGCAAACAAATCAACACAAGCTTTTTTTTTTTTTTTTTTTTTTTTTTTAACACTAAAGCACAACAATAGGGACACGGCACACAACGGACAGCAAAAGCAGATAGACAGAACAAAGCTTGCATTGGCTCAAGGCGCACTGTCAAGCTACACAAAACACACAGACACTGACACACAGATCCAGAAAGACAACAACAAAAACCAGCACCTAGAACCTCTAAAAGGTCTACACAAATTTGTCCAAAGGACTTACAGGGGGGTTAGTAGCCTTAAAAGGACTTTTGGGCTCACAAAGTTAGTCTCGTAAAAGACGGTTTGGGTCTCAAGAATGTGAATACGAGGGTTGGGTAACAACAATAAACCCCACCTGAAATCCACACCAGAAGCTAAAACAAAAGCTCCAAAAGCGCAACAATCTCTCTCTCCAATCTCTACACTGTCAGTCTCCACTAACACACTCCAACACACTGAACCAAATTTCGCCTGTCGAAGCAGCCTTTTATAATACCCAGGGGTTCTGGCAATAACTCATGTTAGCTGCCATTGTGCTATTTGGGTAATGTGCTTGCTCACTCTTGAAAAATAAGCCCCAAAATTGCGATTTACAGAGAGTTGTCTCTCGTTTGTCCGTGTTTTCAAATTTCTCGTAATTACAGAATCCTCGAATTACGGAGATCTTCGCCGGTTTTCCGGGCCCCGGAAGATCGGGCGGATTCCTCGTTAAGTTACGGAGATACTCGTATTTTCGAAGAAATTTTGTAAAAAAAAAAAAATCGCGGTTCGGACAAGTTCGGAAGGCGGAAAAAATCGCGAAAAAATCCGGACTAATCCGCCGTTCGCGGACGTGTAAGACGCGGGGAGTCCGTTTAGTTCCGCGAACGGCCATTCTCTAACTAACCATCACAGGCGTCTGTCGGGGCAACCCTTAAAATAAGACAAGGCGTAACCCTCAATGTATAGTTCACATAGTCCTCCCTCGATTATTCGTGACACACCTCTCAAGGTCAAACATCAATACCCTCTCTTATCTCTCCCGGCAAACCTATTCCCTCTCACTCCACCAAAAAACGAAACACGAATGCGTTCCGCTAAGAACAAATGATAGAGCACAGGAAAGAATACTCAATGCAAACCGCTGACTCGGAGAAAGGGCGTTGGGCACCGCTGGGAAGGACGAAGGTTGGTTAGTGAAGAAAAAAACACTTCATAAGTTTCTGGGGTTAGCGTGCGCTTTTAGAGAGGCAGGGGTGGGCCCCCAACCATTTCCTTCCCAGGTCCCGAGGCTTTTAACAGTATTACCACCCATTGCTCTTTAATCCTGTATTTGTATCAGACTTTTCGCACACTACTTTTCAAACACCCCTATTCGAACTATAGAACTTTTACTGAGTTAAACATCATAGTTTCTAAATGAACCAAACTTTAAGAAGTTGGCATCTCTATTAGAAACCAGTTTCCAACTGGATCGTCTTCTGGATTCAGTCTTTCTAGAGTCTTTTCTCCTTGATTATTAATCTATTCCGTGTACCTCCTATAGGTGGTAAAAATCTGTATGATCCTAATGGACAATGGGTGTGGATCTGTTAAATCTGCCAAGTGTGACACCTATAAGGTGAGTCATATGAACAGAGGTAGATATATTTCCATAGGGTAACTGTAGTCACTCTTAGTATCTCCATTGCCCTCTGGGGACAACCAACTGCTCAAAACCTTTTACATTAAAGCTATTCTACGTAACAATAAAGGGATATTATTAAATCCTGGGCGGGGAAAGGACACTGAGCATGTCTATACCACTGGGAGGGGAAAGGATACTGAGCATGTCTATACCACTGGGAGGGGAAATGATTCTGAGCATATCTATACCACTGGGAGGGGAAAGGATACTGAGCATGTCTATACACACTGAGCATGTCTATACCACTGGGAGGGTAAAGTGCACACTGAAGCATATCCCCCCCCTTACCACTGGGAGGGAAGGCACAATGAGCATGTCTATACCACTGGGAGGGTAAAGCACATGAGCACATCTATACCACTGGGGAGGGGAAAGGACACGACATGTCTATACCACTGGGAGGGTAAAGCACACTGAGCACATCTATACCACTGGGAGGGGAAAGGACACTGACCATGTCTATACCGCTGCGAGGGGAAAGGACACTGAGCATGTCTATAACGCTGGGAAGGTAAAGCACACTGAGCATGTCGATACCACTTGGAGGGTAAAGCACGCTGAGCATGTCTATACCACTGGGAAGGTAAAGCACGCTGAGCATGTCTATACCACTGGGAGGGGTAAAGCACACTGAGCATGTTTATACCACTGGGAGGGTTAAACACACTGGCATGTCTATACCACTGGGAGGGTAAAGCACACTGAGCATGTCTATACCACTGGGAGGGTAAAACACACTGAGCATGTCTATACCACTGGGAGGGTAAAGCACACTGAAACATGTCTATACCACTGGGAGGGTAAAGCACACTGAGCATGTCTATACCTACGGGAGGGTTAAAACACACTGAGCATGTCTATACCACGGGAGGGTAGCAAAGGCACACTTGAACAGGTCTATACCACTGGGAGAGGGTTAAAGCACACTGAACATGTCTATACACTGGAAGGTGAAAGCACATGAGCATGTCTATAACCGGGAGGGGTTAACAGCAAATCGAGCATGCGTATACCAATGGGGGGATAAAGCACGCTGAGCATGTCTATACCACTGGGAGGGGTAAAGCACACTGAGCATGTTTATACCACTGGGAGGGTAAATCACACTGAGCATGTCTATACCACTGGGAGGGTAAAGCACACTGAGCATGTCTATACCACTGGGAGGGTAAAGCACACTGAGCATGTCTATACCACTGGGTGGGGAAAGGAGTTAGAAAGTGGCTAGATAGTTTACTTTAGTGAATGTTTTTGCTGACTTTCTGGTCTTTATGTTTTAGGCTGTGATCATTATTGTTTTAACCCAGTTATCCATAGATCGAGGTTTGCTACATATGGTTCAATGTGTCTAGCAGGTAACCTTTATTAACCTTTGCAGATCGGGGGTATAAACAAAGGAGGATTTGGCGGAACAGCTTCCATTCCTGTGGCCCCAGCTGAATTATCCTGCCTGCCGTGCATATTTGATCATTTGTAAGGACAAATAATAAAGAAGAAAAAATAGTGAAAGCCCAATAATTACTATGACGCCTCCCCGCAGAGCAATGACTATACATGGGCAAGAATCCTCACCTCAAGGGGGATCTATCCTTGTTTGTGCCGTAAAACTGGCCAATCTGGTCACATTGACACAATCTCCGTCAGTTTCAGGATTTCTTGACTTGGATTTAAACTTTTGTTGGACAGTAAAGTATTTTGCTTTGTGAATAGTGGGGCTGATAGTGACCAAACTAGTAGAAAAGGGGTCCCCAAACTGCTAGTCTGATGGGAAGATTGTCCGAGATGTGTGCGGCTGAACCCCAGACAACCAGCATAACAAGCTATAGTGTTGTAGGGAATTATTGTATTTTTAGGGATAAAAAAGTGCACGTTTTCTCACACGCTCACAATCGCGCTTGTGATCTGTTAGCGTGTGATAATCACAGAGCATTTCAAAGTGGGTGGCCACACTGTATGTGATGGGATACGGAGCGCATGCAATCTGTATTTTTTTTGCGAATCGCATGCACCCCGATTTCGGATGGTAAGGCGTGTGAAACACTGGCCAATGCGCTATTTGCACGTTACCGTCTGGTATAATGTGGCCTCGGCCATTGAGGCTTTTGTTTAGACATTAGTGTCATTCTCCTTCAAACTGTGGAATACGGCCCTGTTAAAAAAGGGTGGGTCAGGGGCCAAGCCTCCAATCTTGCGCAGAGGGCGGGCTCCTGACCCACCCCCTCCACGATCAGCTGTTTTTAGCGGGCCCTCCCACTCTCCACCCCGTGGTCGTAGGGTTGGAGGGGGGCATTAGTTACTCCACTAGTCCCTGTGGTTGGAGACCTGTTGCCCCTGTATGTATGTACTGTGTATTTGTTACAGTTCCTCCAATTCAACGCACACTGGCGTTACTTACCTGCCTGAGATCCCTCCGATCATGTTATCGCAGCCCTTACGATTTAATCAGGATGATAACCTGTTCCAACCTACCCTGTGCTGATGATATGACTATAATGAAATGAAGTTAGCTGATTATTTTGTGTCCGGGGAACATAATACAATGATAATGGGTTATTGTGATAAAGTTAACTTGTTATGTTAATAAAGTTCTTTGCAATGAATAAATATGGATCTGATCACTCTGCACAATGATATAAACACAATGTCAACGTGAATTTTGCAACATTTGTGTCCCTGCCAAACATTCGGTCATGACTGTACATGCAAAGAATGAATGGAAAATACATTAGCAGACACTTGTTAATCTAACTCATTGAACTGGGGACGTTAAGGGACCTTAACCAAACAGAATGGAACTAGATGATCTAATTGAAGGAGGTACTTAAATTCCAATAGATAAACAAAGGTGCACTGACGACAGTTCTCATGATATTGTAAAACGCCTTGACATGAAGGGTAAATGATGAAGGGTGGAACATGTTATCATCGTTATCTGGATCCCAGGAATAGGCTACCTTCCACCACCCTCTTTAAATTGCTAAGAGCCAATCAGGTTCACTGCATTGTCCTCCCCCTCTAGTGCTGCGACAAGACCTACTGATAGGCTGTATGTGTCTAATAAAGTGCTTAGATTGTAAGCTCTTTGGGGCAGGGCCTGATGTGAATGTTTACATGGAATTGTAAAGTGCTAAGGAAGATGTTGGCGCTATATAAATCCCCAATAATAAAAAAAAAAATAATAATGTTTATTTAAAAGACAATTATATAGATATGTTCAATTTTGAATTTTAAAAAGCTTTGAAAATTCAAAAAACGAATCCAATAGAAGTCAATGGGGAGTCAGGTCGAATATTCAAAATCGAGTAGTCGATAAAACCCAAGTTCTTGAAAAGTTCAGAAAATGATTGGGTTCAAAGTGAACTTGAAACCCACCCCTACAATTCTACTCACCTTCCCCCATCCTCTTCTCCTCTAACTAGGGGGCATATTTATAAACGAGCGAAAACTTTTTGCTTTCCTTACCGCAAGTTTTTTTGCGAAAAAAAACGTTAACGCAATTTATAAAGGTCGCATACATCGTAGCGGTAATTTGTGCGAAAAGAGAGTGAAACGGCGTATCAACGCGAAAAGTGTTTTAATGCATTAAATGGAGCCTATTCTTATCGCGAACTTGAAGATGGCGAAAAGTCCTCACTGTTGAGTTTCGTTTTGTTTTCAAATTTTCGAAATTTTCGAAAGTTCAAAAGTTCGAGTTTTGATTTTCGAAAATTGTCTACATTCGATTTTCGATAATTATCTACTTTCGATAATTAACTACTTTCAATTTTTAATTTTCGAAAATTATCTGCTTTCGATTTCGATAATTATCTACTTTCGATAATCATCTACTTTCGATTTCCATAATCATCTACTTTCGATTTCCTTAATCATCTACTTTCGATTTCCATAATTATCTACTTTCGATAATCATCTACTTTCGATAATCATCTACTTTCAATAATCATCTACTTTCGATTTCCATAATCATCTACTTTCGATTTCCATAATCATCTACTTTCGATAATCATTGATTATGGATGATGATGGGAAATCGAAGTAGATGATTATCGAAAGTAAGTAATTATCGAAATCGAAAGCAGATATTTTCGAAAATTAAAAATTGAAAGTAGTTAATTATCGAAAGTAGATAATTATCGAAAATCGAATGTAGACAATTTTCGAAATCAAAACTCGAACTTTTGAACTTTCGAAAATTTCGAAAATTTGAAAACAAACGAAACTCAACAGTGAGGACTTTTCGCCATCTTCAAGTTCGCGATAAGAATAGGCTCCATTAATGCATTAAAACACTTTTCGCGTTGATACGCCGCTTTCACTTCTTCATCTCTTCGCACAAATACCGCTCGATGTATGCGACGCCTTTATCAATTGCGTTAAACGTTTTTTTTTCGCAAAAAACTTCTTGCGGTAAGAAAGCAAAAAGTTTTCGCTCGTTTAGAAATATGCCCCCTAGTTAGAGGAGAAGATAGGGGGGGAAGGTGAGTAGAATTGTAAGGGGTGGGTTTTCAAGTTCACTTTGAACCCAATCATTTTCTGACTTTTC
>CM033474.1:15511321-15532295 GCA_019447015.1 Hymenochirus boettgeri | reverse complement strand
GATAAACATTGGAATTACAAATGCTGCGCATTGGAAATTGCAGGAACCTTTTGCGTAACTTTTGATTTACATGAAAGTGCGTTTGTGCTTGGTTAGTTGTGTGTGTGATTAGAGTGTTTGACAAGCAATTTTTCCTATTAGGGCAGACCCCACTAGGAATGGTGCAATGCAGCAAATTGAAATGGTGTGTGATTCAATGCATGTCACCTGCGTGTGTGCTGCAATTGCTTTGATGTACTGCTATTGCAGCGCATGTGCATGTGAACAAAACTGAAGATTGCATGCACTCGAAAGGGCCGGCAGTACAGTGCAGGGCAGAGAAGATAATGGGTCCATCCCCTTCTATTGGTGTGCGCTGCACTAAAGCAGAACACGGCGCACACCAAAATATGGCAAGTGGGGCCGAGCCAATGGAACTTGCGGGATCTTTATAATTTCCTGCAATTTTCAATGCGCTGCATTTGCAAGTCCAATTCCATTTTGGCAGTACAATGCGTTCAACATTTCTCTGCAATTGCATGCACTTCCATAATGCAAAACGTGAAACTTGCATGCGAATAATGCGCACAAGGCAAAAAAATGTGCACTTCAGGTGTGTGGCAGTGTGTCCTCAGCCTAACATTACCTTAAAATCACACGCAATTGCGTCTGCGAATTCCATAACCGAAAAAGGCAAAATTGCATGCGCAAACACAAAACGCACAAGAATGGCGCACACAATCACATGTGATAACGCGCATGATTGGGTGCGCAATTCTGGCGCGTTGCAGTGTGGCCTCTTAATCAAACTTTAGTATTGATGATTTTAAATTTGGTCACATTTGGAGCACAAAAGTCCTAAAAACACACAATCATTGTCAGGCTAGTCTGCTGTGCGATGTCACTTGTACTAGATTAGAAAATTGTGAGAATTATTTTGAAAAAAATCAATTGTTCTAAACTGACAATAGCCTATTAACGACATTAAGAGCATATTTAATACGAACGCGCATTAAAAGCGAACGTGCATTATAAGGAAACCAAGCGTTATAAATATGACCGCGCATTAGAAAGGTGAATGTACATTAGAAAAGTGAACGCGCATTAGAAAAGCGAATACCTATTACAAAACCACGCATTTAAAGCGAACGCGCGTTATAAAAGGGATCGGGTGTTAGTAATACCACCGTGCATTAGAAAAACGAATGCCTATTACAAAACCAGCATTTAAAAGTGAACGGCGTTAGAAATACGACCGCGCATTAAAAAGCGAACGCACATTAAAAGCGATCAGGCGTTAGAAATACGACCGCGCATTAGTAAGACGAACGCACATTAGAAAGGCAAGACGGCATTAGTAAGGTGAATGTGCATTAGAAAGCGAACGCATTAAAATGGCGACCGCACATTAGGAAGTTGAATGCATTAGAAAAGCAAATGCGCATTAAGGGCTAGGCCACACTAACACGTTTTAGTGCATTTGCGCACCATTTGCGCAAGCAATTGCGCATGTGATTTTTAAGATTATGTTAGGCTGAGGTTACACTGCAACAGCCTGAAGTCCACATTTTGTGCCTTGTGCGCATTATGCGCATGCACGTTTCACGCTTTGTGTAAAATGGAAATGCATGCGATTGCAGATAAAAATGAAACGCATGCTCTTCCAAAACAGAATTGGAATTGCAAATGCAGCGCATTGGAAATCGCACCAACTTTGCATTTCTGCAATTTACATGAAACTCAATGTGCATTTGCGCATGTGATGGCGCTTGCAGTTGTGCGTGTCATTATTGTATTTGCGCACGATTACGGTTGCGCATGCGATTTTTACTTTAAGGGAAATTGTGGGAATGCAAAAGTTCCTGCATTTGGGATTCTGATTCGGGTTTGGAACAACATGCGTACACCATTATTAACAGCAATCACAGCGCTTCCATAATGAAAATTGGGGAATCACAAGTGCAAAGATGCTGTAACACATGGAAATTGCAAGCACAATAATTTCCAGTGACAGGGAAATTCTAAAGGCAGACATGTCCCATGTAATAAAGACATGCATGTGCTTTGTGTGCTTTGGTACCTGCTTCCATGCTACAATCCCTGCATTTTTGGGGGATCGGAGCCCATGTGAACTACACCAAAAATGGTTTATAGCTGTATTCCGATCAACGGGGCAAGTGCACGGTCCCAGCGCACATACAGGGTCATTCAATAAAAGTTCTTATCGTTAAAATGGTGCTAATTTTTCCCCAACCAATCAGATGTTAGCTTTCAAATGTTAAATAAGATCTGATTGGTTGGGGCTAAATTAGCACCATTTTAAACGATAAGAACTTTTATTGAATATCCCTGCTAGTGTGGCCACTCCAATTGGTTTAGATGTAATGTGGTTTCTAATAGAACCTAGTTTCAAATCGAATCGCAGGGTTTCGAAGTCCCGACGAAACTTTCGGAAGTCCCAGAATTTACGAAACCAAATTTATGAAAATTCGATAATTATCAAAATCGAAAGTAGATGATTATCGAAAGTAGGTGATTAGGAAATCGAAGTAGATGATTATTGAAAGTACATGATTATGAAAATCGAAAAAGTATGATGATGATCAAAAGTAGAGATGAGTATGGAAATCGAAAGTGATGATTACAGAAAGTAGATAATTATCGAAAGTAGATGATTATGGAATTGAAAGTAGATGATTATTGAATATACTGAGTATAAACCGAGTTTTTCAGGCTGAAAAAATACGACCTGAAAACTCGACTCGGTTTATACTCGAGTCAACCACTTACCTGGGCATTCTCGCAGCCTCGCGATCCTTTTCTGCAACTGGCGCGCCGGCCTGACGTCACTGCCGGCGCCAAGCCCGGCGCCGGGCAGTGACGCAAGCCGCCGCCGGTACAGGAATGGGCGCGCGGCTGCCGGAATGCTGAATACCGTACTGCCGGGATGGATGGAGGAAGATAGAAGAAGAAGAGTGTCCACAGGAGAAGAGTCCAGGAGAAGAAAGAGTCCCAGGCAGAAGGTCCAGGAGAAGAGTCCAGGAGAAGAGTCCACAGGGAGAAGAGTCCAGGAGAAGAGTCCACAGGGAGAAAGAGTCCACAGGGAGAAGAGTACACAGGAGAAGGAAGAGTCCACAGGGTCCAGGGAGAAGAGCCCACAGGTACAAACTGAACTGAGGGTAGGGGGCAGTCAAGATGTTGGGGACTACAACTCCCAGCATGCTTTATTAGCTAGGAGTTGTAGTTTTCCAAAACATTATTGAATGCCAAGTGAGGGTGGCATTCAAGATGTTGGGAAACTACAACTCCCAGCTATATAAAGCATGCTGGGAGTTGTAGTTTCAAAACATCTTGAATGCCACCCTCAACTTGGCATTCAAGATGTTTTGGAAACTACAACTCCCAGCATGCTTTATTAGCTGGGAGTTTTGTAGTTTCCAAACATCTTGAGTGCCAAGTTTCTACCCTCGGTGTTTATACTCGGGGTCCAATAACTTTATTAGGATTTTTAGCTGAAATTGGGTACCTCGGTTTATACTCGGGTCGGTTTATAATCGAGTATATACGGTAAATCATTATCGAAGAGATGATTAAGGAAATCATATGTAGATGATTATGAAAGATATGATTATGGAAATAGAAAGTAGATGATATGAAAGTAGATGATTATCGAAAGTAGATTGATTATGGAAATTGGAAATAGCATCAGGATGGATCTTGAAAGTAGATGATTATGGAAATCGAAAGTAGATGATTATTGGAAAGTAGATGATTATGGAAATAAAAGTAGAATGATATGAAAGTAGATGATTATCGAAAGTAGATGATTGATGGAAATACGAAAGTAGACGATTTATAGAAAGTAGATATTATCGAAAGTAGATGATTAGGAATGGAAAGTAGAGATTATTGAAAAGTAGATGATTATCGAAAGTGATGATTATGGAATGAAAGTAGATGATTATCTAAAGTAGATGATCGAAAGTAGATGATATGGAATCGAAAGTACGATGATTATCGAAAGTAGATGATATGGAAATCGAAAGTAGAGAGTTATGGAAAGAAGTAGATAATCATCTACTTTCGATAATCATCTACTTTCAATAATCATCTACTTTCCATTTCCATAATCATCTACTTTCGATAATAATCTACTTTCAATAATCGTCTACTTTCTATTTCCATAATCATCTACTTTCGATAATCATCTACTTTCAATAATCCTCTACTTTTGATTTCCATAATCATCTACTTTCAATAATCATCTACTTTCGATTTCCATAATCATCTACTTTCGATTTCCATAATCATCTACTTTCGATAATCATCTACTTTCGATTTCCATAATCATCTACTTTCGATAATCATCTACTTTCGATTTCCATAATCATCTACTTTCGATCATCTACTTTAGATAATCATCTACTTTCAATTTCCATAATCATCTACTTTCGATAATCATCTACTTTCAATAATCATCTACTTTCCATTTCCATAATCATGTACTTTCGATAATCATCTACATTCGATTTCCTTAATCATCTACTTTCGATAATCATTTACTTTCAATAATCATCTACTTTCAATTTCCATAATCATCTACTTTCGATAATCATCTACTTTCAATAATCATCTACTTTCGATTTCCATAATCATGTACTTTCAATAATCATCTACATTCGATTTCCTTAATCATCTACTTTCGATAATCATTTACTTTCAATAATCATCTACTTTCAATTTCCATAATCATCTACTTTCGATAATTATCTACTTTCTGTAATCATCTACTTTCGATTTCCATACTCATCTACTTTTGATCATCATCTACTTTCGATTTTCATAATCATGTACTTTCAATAATCATCTACATTCGATTTCCATAATCACCTACTTTCGATAATCATCTACTTTCGATTTTGATAATTATCGAATTTTCAATAAATTTGGGTTTCGTAAATTCTGGGACTTCCGAAAGTTTCGTCGGGACTTCGAAACCCGCGGATTCGATTTGAAACTAGGTTCTATTAGAAACCACATTACATCTATAACCAATTGGAGTGGCCACACTAGCAGGGAGATTCAATAAAAGTTCTTATCGTTTAAAATGGTGCTAATTTAGCCCCAACCAATCAGATCTTATTTAACATTTGAAAGCTAACATCTGATTGGTTGGGGAAAAATTAGCACCATTTTTAACGATAAGAACTTTTATTGAATGACCCTGTATGTGCGCTGGGACCAGTTGCACTTGCCCCGTTGATCGGAATACATGCGATAACCATTTTTGGTGTAGTTCACATGGGCTCCGATCCCCCAAAAATGCAGGGATTGTAGCATGGAAGCAGGTACCAAAGCACACAAAGCACATGCATGTCTTTATTACATGGGACATGTCTGCCTTTAGAATTTCCCTGTCACTGGAAATTATTGTGCTTGCAATTTCCATGTGTTACAGCATCTTTGCACTTGTGATTCCCCAATTTTCATTATGGAAGCGCATGTGATTGCTGTTAATAATGGTGTACGCATGTTGTTCCAAACCCGAATCAGAATCCCAAATGCAGGAACTTTTTGCATTCCCACAATTTCCCTTAAAGTAAAAATCGCATGCGCAACCGTAATCGTGCGCAAATACAATAATGACACGCACAACTGCAAGCGCCATCACATGCGCAAATGCACATTGAGTTCATGTAAATTGCAGAAATGCAAAAAGTTGGTGCGATTTCCAATGCGCTGCATTTGCAATTCCAATTCTGTTTTGGAAGAGCATGCGTTTCATTTTTATCTGCAATCGCATGCATTTCCATTTTTACACAAAGCGTGAAACGTGCATGCGCATAATGCGCACAAGGCACAAAATGTGGACTTCAGGCGTGTTGCAGTGTAACCTCAGCCTAACATAATCTTAAAAATCACATGCGCAATTGCTTGCGCAAATGTGTGCGCAAATGCACTAAAACGTGTTAGTGTGGCCTAGCCCTTAATGCGCATTTGCTTTTCTAATGCATTCAACTTCCTAATGTGCGGTCGCCATTTTAATGCGTTCGCTTTTCTAATGCACATTCACCTTACTAATGCGCGTTGCCTTTCTAATGTGCGTTCGTCTTACTAATGCGCGGTCGTATTTCTAACGCCTGATCGCTTTTATAATGTGCGTTCGCTTTTTAATGCGCGGTCGTATTTCTAACGCCCGTTCACTTTTAAATGCGTGGTTTTGTAATAGGCATTCGTTTTTCTAATGCACGGTGGTATTACTAACACCCGATCCCTTTTATAACGCGCGTTCGCTTTTAAATGCGTGGTTTTGTAATAGGTATTCGCTTTTCTAATGCGCGTTCACTTTTCTAATGTACATTCACCTTTCTAATGCGCGGTCATATTTATAACGCTTGGTTTCCTTTATAATGCACGTTCGCTTTTTAATGCGCGTTCGTATTTAGAATGCTCTTTAATGTCGTTAATAGGCGTATTGTCAGCTTTAGGAACAATTGATTTTTTTCAAATAATTCTCACAATTTTTCTAATCTAGTACAAGTGACATCGCACAGCAGACTAGCCGCTGACAATGATTGTGTGTTTTTAGGACTTTTTGTGCTCCAAATGTGACCAAATTTAAAATCATCAATACTAAAGTTTGATTAAGAGGCCACACTGCAACGCGCCAGAATTGCGCACCCAATCATGCGCGTTATCACATGTGATTGTGTGCGCCATTCTTGTGCGTTTTGTGTTTGCGCATGCAATTTTGCCTTTTTCGGTTATGGAATTCGCAGACGCAATTGCGCGTGTGATTTTTAAGGTAATGTTAGGCTGAGGACACACTGCCACACACCTGAAGTGCACATTTTTTTGCCTTGTGCGCATTATTCGCATGCAAGTTTCACGTTTTGCATTATGGAAGTGCATGCAATTGCAGAGAAATGTTGAACGCATGTACTGCCAAAATGGAATTGGACTTGCAAATGCAGCGCATTGAAAATTGCAGGAAATTATAAAGATCCCGCAAGTTCCATTGGGCTCGGCCCCACTTGCCTATTTTGGTGTGCGCCGTGTTCTGCTTTAGTGCAGCGCACACCAATAGAAGGGGATGGACCCATTATCTTCTCTGCCCTGCACTGTACTGCCGGCCCTTTTCGAGTGCATGCAATCTTCAGTTTTGTTCACATGCACATGCGCTGCAATAGCAGTACATCAAAGCAATTGCAGCACACACGCAGGGTAGCATGCATGAATCACACACCATTTCAATTTTGCTGCATTGCACCATTCCTAGTGGGGGTCTTGCCCTAATAGGAAAAATTGCTTGTGCAAACACTCTAATCACACACACAACTCCAAGCACAAACGCACTTTCATGTAAATCAAAAGTTACGCAAAAGGTTCCTGCAATTTCCAATGCGCAGCATTTGTAATTCCAATTCCATTTTGAAAACGCATGCAATCCCCATTTTTAAGTTCAATCACATGAGCTTCCATAATGGAAAACAGTTTCTGCAACGCACGCAAATTGCATGCGATTACACTTGTGCATCCCTTTGCAGCGCAGTGTGGCTGTGCCCTGAACAACAATGTTTTTGTTGTAGGTAAGGCAAAGAATGTAAGAGTACATCCAAAGCAGTTTAAACCTGTACGTTTTATTGCTGCGACATTACAAACAACATTGTGTTCTTTAGAAAACAACAAAACGCAGGTATTTACGCTCGCACTGACTTCCTGGCTTTTGTTGGAGATGTTAACATTAGCTTGTAAAGCTAGAGAACTTCCTATGTTTTGTTACAATAAAAGTCATGGGGAAAATATTGAAAGGTGTGTCACTTGGAATATGTTTCCCATTTCTGAATGTGAGATAGACATTTCTTTGGTTACTCTTTGTGTTATACTGCCACTTCCTCCTTTCTAATGGTTTTCGCAATGCGAAATCTAATCTTGTGGTCGCGTTAAGTTTTTGCTGTGATACTTTTCAACCTCTGTCGCGCAACGTTTTATACGTACAGCGAAAAGTTTACCAAAAAGGCCTTAATTTCGCTGCAATGTGTCGCGTTATTAACTATGCAAAGTTTTCGGAGTTTTATAAATATGCCCCTATGTGAAGTCCTCACCCTTGGGTACACTTTATATCTACATTGATATTTACCTAAAGATTCCTTTGTTGCTCCGGTCTATTTCCACGTTGTCCGCAATATGTCCGCATCTCCCTATTGGTGGTGTGACTTACATCCTAAAAGGCGGAGTTAGACCAGAGCGATAAAGGAATCTTTAGGTAAGTGTTACTGGATATAGAAGCTGTACTCAGGGGTCAGGTTATGGGGAGGATTATAAGAGTATAATTGTCTTTTTAGTCTTAATACTGTACTTTTTAATACATTTAATTTGGCTACTTTCGTTGCCTCCAAAATTTTAGCTTTGGTGATAAAGTTTTGTCATTTTCGTAATGAAACTTTAGCAGTAGGTTAGAGAACAAATTGCTTCTGTCACACGCGGTAATAAAAGGACAACTGAAGAGTTTTTGCTTTACCCCCCTTAAAAATGGGAAGCCAAACTCTGCAAGAAGAGCATCTTCCCATTGGATAGATCACAGACTGAGGTGGGATGGAGCTTGGAAACTACAGTTGACCAACTATACTGTCGTACGGTACATGTGCTGGTCTGTGCACCAGCTGATTTAACTATTAGGCTGTCTACCGACAAACTCGATCAGTGGTCTAATGGAAATAGTGGCAAAAATTTTCACTGTGACCACATACATCCCAACTTCTACAATCGGCAAGCCAGGATGGGGCGGAGCCACAAATAGCCCCACTATTCCTTTCTTCCTTTGTTAAATATTAAAAGTCAAACTGAGCCAAAAGAATCATAATACACTAACAATATCAAATGTCACCAAGGAGAATTAAAATATAAATATTCGTAACACTTACATCTAAAATAAGCTGCATGGTGGATATTTCTGGCATTTTTATAAATCCTGTAGCTCCTCCTTCCTACTGAGTGACAATTAGTTTTCTCACTGCTCAGTCTTAAATAAAGAGAGGCCACAGGTAAGTCACCCAGTAGGTATATTATAATATAACAATATTATAACTATTAAGGGGATCAGTACAGATATCTTTTATTATGAATTGCAGAATCCACCCAAGGCTCAATTATACTTAAGCTTAACTTCTCCTTTAATAGGGTGTTTGAGTCACACAGGGGAAACCCTTTATAAACTAGTGACAATTGAAATAAATACACCCATTGACACTGTAAACAACAAATACTTTCCCTACTGCCTCTTTTTATTTCCAGACAAACCTACACCCAAGCCTGGCATTTGGTTTCCCTTGTGGGTTAATGAAGAAAAGCCTGTAATCTCTCTTGACCTAAACATCTCATTTGTAGGCTGTCCTTAAACACTGTAGGTGATTCAGACAGACGGTACAGCAGGTAAAGTGTCACTGATCTTGTGTGGAATGAAAGGCAGAACATAGCAATGTGCTGGATACGACTGGTAATCACGTTCAGCTTTGCTACTCTGAGTATTTTGGCCCCTTTATCCCACGATGAGAGGTCCAGACAGAATCAGCGGGCTGCTACCGAAAGACTCATGGCTTGTCTAAACCACGGGGATCATGGGAACTTTACTTTCAGGCTTCGAGACGTGCAGAGTGATGTAAAGTCGGTGAGTGTTCAAAGATTTATGATGTCATTGTTAACAAACTTAGACCATTCACCATCTTCTACCTAAGATGACACTCCCACGGAGATCCAGAGCATCTTTTGCGGTGTTGTATTTCTGTTATTTTTTCTTAATTGATCCAATCAAATCCAATCAAATTGCAAGCTCAAAGAGCTTGCAATCTATGTGCAATATACAAAACAACGTGAGAGAGTCGCACACCAATGGTGAGTTTATTTACTAGTGAACCAACAGAATCACAACGTTTTGGGGTGTTTCCGCCTTCATCATAATTATGATGTAGTTAATAAACTCCCCATTGGGTGCGACTCTCTCACCATGTTTTGTATATTGTACTCCTATGCCCTTAGGTGTGGGGGCCTGAGACATCTGCACCCTACGAGGTTTGTGTGCATTTGGGACTTTGTCTCTACTCTTGCAATCTACATACCCCATCACACACGCTCCTCAGTATGTCGTTATGATTGTGGAGTATAATAGGAAGCCCAAAAAGAAACCCAATGAAGCACAGGGAGAACATACAAGCTACAAGGCGTGTTGGGCAATCACTGACCCACCATACTCAGAGATTATACTATCAATATTTGGTAGTTGTTTCTGCTACCAGGACAATCTGCCCAAGTTTTACTTTACCATAAACCTTACAGACAAAAGTATTGGGACACACGACCATGAAGCTCCCCGTTTCCAGTTTTTGTGCTGGGGATCATTTCAGGGGAAGTTTGGAACTCAATGTATCTAAACATGGTCTGACACTTTTATCTTATTTAATAAGAAATGCAAAAGTTTGCACCAACCAATCAGATGTTCCCTTTTTACTGGTCTACTACAGTTAGAAATCAGTAACCAATCAGATGATCCCTTTTTACTGGTCTACTACAGTTAGTAATCAGTAACCAATCAGATGTTCCCTTTTTACTGGTCTACTACAGTTAGAAATCAGTAACCAATCAGATGATCCCTTTTTACAGGTCTACTACAGTTAGAAATCCGTAACCAATCAGATGATCCCTTGTTACTGGTCTACTACAGTTAGAAATCAATAACCAATCAGATGTTCCATTTTTACTGGTCTACTACAGTTAGTAATCAGTAACCAATCAGATGTTTCCTTTTTACTTGTCTACTACAGTTAGAAATCAGTAACCAATTAGATGTTCCTTTTTTACTGGTCTACTACAGTTAGAAATCAGTAACCAATCAGATGTTCTGTTTTAACTGGTCTACTACAGTTAGTAATCAGTAACCAATCAGTGTTCCCTTTTTACTGGTCTACTACAGTTAGAAATCAGTAACCAATTAGATGTTCCCTTTTTACTGGTCTACTACAGTTAGAAATCAGTAACCAATCAGATGTTCTGTTTTTACTGGTCTACTACAGTTAGAAATCAGTAACCAATCAGATGTTCTGTTTTAACTGGTCTACTACAGTATATCAGTAACCAATCAGATGTTCCCTTTTTACTGGTCTACTACAGTTAGAAATCAGTAACCAATAGATGTCCTTTTTACTGGTCTACTACAGTTAGAAATCATGTAACCAATCAGTATGTTCCTTTTTACTGGTCTACCTACAGTTAGAATCAGTAACCAATCAGATGATCCCTTTTTACTGGCTCTACTACAGTTAGAAATCAGTAACCACATCAGAATGTTCTCTTTTTACTGGTCTACTACAGTTAGAATCATAACCAACAGATGTTCCTTTTTTCTGGTCTACTACCGTTAGAATCATAACCAATCAATGTTCCTTTTTACTGGTCTACTACAGTAAAATCAGTAACCAATCAGAAGTTCCCTTCTGTTAACTGGTCTACTACAGTTAGAAATCAGTTAACCAATCAGATGTTCCCTTTTTACTGGTCTTAACTACAGTAGAAATCAGTAAACCAATTAGATGTTCTTTTTTACTGGTCTCACTACATTGAATCAGTAACCAATCAGATGTTTCTTTTTTCTGGTCTATACAGTTAAAATCATAACCAATCAGTTTTCTTTTTTACTGGTCTACTACAGTTAGTAATCAGTACCAATCGTGGTCCCTTTTTACGGTCTACTACAGTTAGAAATCAGTAACCAATTAGATGTTCCCTTTTTAACGGTCTACTACAGTTAAATCAGTAACCAATCAGATGTTCTCCTTTTTACTGGTCTACTACAGTAGAAATCATAACCACTCAGATGTTTCCTTGTCTCTTTTCAACTGGTCTACTACAGTTAGAAATCAGTACACAATCAGTGTTCCTTTTTACTGGTCTACAAGTTAGAAAATCAGTAACAATTAGTGTTCCCTTTTTACTGGTCATACAGTTTAGTAAATCAGTAACCAATCAGATGTTTCCCTTTTTACTGGTCTACTCAGTTAAAATCAGTAACCAATCAGATTCTTTTTTTACTGGTCTATAAAGTTAGAAATCATACCAATCAGATGTTTCCTTTTTAACTGGTCTACTACGTAGATAATAGTAACCAATCAGATTTGTTTCCTTTTTACTGGTTCTACTACAGTTCGTAACAGTAACCAATCAGATGTTCCTTTTTACTGGTCTACCAGTTAAAATCAGTACCATCAATGTCTCTCTTTTACTGGTCTACTACAGTTAGAATAATCAGTAACCAATCGATGGTTCCTGTTTACTGGGTCTACTACATAGTAATAATCAACCTCATTGATGTTCCCCTTTTTACTGGTTCTACTACAGTTAGAAATCAGTACCAAATCAGTGTTCCCTTTTTACTGGTCTACTCACAGTTAGAATCATAAACCAGCAGATTTCCTTTTTAACTGGTCTACTAACAGTTAGAAATCAGTAACCAACAGATGTTCCTTGTTTACTGGTCTACTACAGTTAGAACTTCAGTAACCAATCAGATGTTCCTTTTTACTGGTTCACTACAGTTAGTAAATCAGTAACCAATCAGAGTTTCCCTTTTTACTGTCTACTAAGTTAGTAATCAGTAACCAATCGGATGTTTCCTTTTTACTGGTCTACTACAGTTAAGTAACTTAATCAGTACACCAATCAGATGTTCCCTTTTTACTGGTTACTACAGCGAGTATCGAGAACAAATAGATGTCCTAGATCATGGTTAAGACAGTTTGAAACATGCAGTAACTATTTTTCTTTGTTTTGAGTTGGTTCTGTTTTTCGGTCTCTACAGTTCAGAAATCAGTAACCCATAGATGTTTCCTTTTTACTGGTCTACTACACTTAGAAATCAGTAACCCATCAGATTTCCCTTTTTTACTGGTTACTACAGTTAGAAATCAGTAACCAATCCAGATGTTTCCCTTTTTACTGTGTCTACTACAGTTAAAATCAGTAACCATCAGATGTTCCCTTTTTACTGGTCTACTACAGTTAAATCAGTAACCATCAGATGTTCCCTTTTACTGGTCTACTACAGTTAGAAATCAGTAACCAATCAGATGTTCTTTTTACTGGTCTACTACAGTCTAGAAATCAGTAACCAATCAGATGTTTCCTTTTAACTGGTCTATACAGTTTAGAAATCAGTCCAATCAGGTGTTCTTTTTAACTGGTCTATCTACAGTTAGTAATCATAACCAATCAGATGTTCCCTTTTTAACTGGTCTACTACAGTTAGAAATCAGTAAATCAATGTATGTTTTCCCTTTTTACTGGTCTACACAGTTAGTAATCAGTAACCAATCAGATGTTCCCTTTTTATGGCTACTCAGTTAAATCATACCAATATTTCTGTTTTACTGGTCTACTACAGTTAGAAAGCAGTAACCAATCAGATGTTTCCTTTTTACTGGTCTCTACAGTTAGAATCAGTAACCAATTAGAGTGTTTCCCTTTTTACTGGTCTACTACAGTTAGTAATCAGTAACCAATCAGAATGTTCCCTTTTTACTGGTCTACACTTAAAAATCAGTAACCAATCATGTTCCCTTTTTACTGTCTATTACAGTTAGAAATCAGTAACCAATCAGATTTTCGTTTTACTGGTCTACTACAGTAATCATAAGTAACACATCAGAACATGTTCCCTTTTTACTGGTTCTACTACAGTTAGTAAATCAGTACCAATCAGATGTTCCATTTTTTTACTGGTCTACTACAGTTAGAAATCAATAACCATCAGATGTTCTCTTTTTTACTGGGTCTACTACAGTTTAGAAATCAGTACCAATCAGATGTTTCTGTTTTACTGGTCTAACTACATGAGTAATCCAGTAACACAATCAGTTGTTCCCTTTTAACTGGTCTACTACAGTATGAAATCAGTAACCAATCAGTGTTCCCTTTTTACTGATCTACTACAGTTAGTAATCAGTAACCAATTCAGATGTTCCCTTTTTAACGGTCTACTACAGTTAGAATCAGTAACCAATCAGATGTTATCCTTTTTACACGGTCTACTACAGTTAGAAATTAGTACCAATCAGATGTTTCTTTTTACTGGTTTTACTACAGTTAAGTATCAGTAAACACAATCAGATGTTCCCTTGTTTACTGTCATACTAAGTTGAAGAATCAGTAACCAATCGGATGTTCCCGTTTACTGGTCTACTACAGTTAGTAATCAGTACCAATCAGATGTTCCCCCTTTTACTGGTTCTACGTACAGTTAGTAATCAGTAAATACGAATTATATGTTCCCATTTTTACTGGTATACTACAGTTAGAAATCAGTAACCAATCAGATGTTGCCCTTTTTACTGGTATACTACAGTTTAGAAATCAGTAACCAATTCGAGTTCCCTTTTTACTGGTCTACTACAGTTATAATCATAACAATGAATCCATTTAAGGTCTACTACAGTTAGAAATCCGTAACATACAATTGTTCCCTCTTTGTACTGGTTACTACAGTTAGTAAATCGACCAATCAGATATGATACCTTTTAACAGTTAGAAAACATTTGATAAATGACAGGGATCACATGTCAAGCGGGCACCAAGGGTACATGAGCACAATGCACGCGCTTAGTTCCGGGTCCCTCAGCCTAACCAGCACCAGGGAAAGTTTTGCACCTCTATTAGTAAGCCCTGTTGTTTTTTAAAGGCTTCCACTGAACGTTCTAACAGCGACTGTAATATAAGAAACAGAATAATTTGCCATCATTGACAGGTATCCACTTTAATATAGTACTCCTCAGAACGACAGAAAGCATTAACTACTGTTCAAAACCGTATCCCTGTCTGCTTTAAACTAAATAACACACTGAGGCAAGCATATTGGTACAATCCGAATGACCCAATAGCAAACACAGAAAGCCACATCATATAACCAGCAGTGCCGGTGACAGTGAAGAAATGCTCTGATTGTATGTGGGGGAGACTAAAGAGCAACTGCCCCCCACGTATGGCCCGACCCGACCAGGACTCAGCCGTTATGCTACCTGCATCTCAAGAAATGGGCGCATAACCTGTAATGTAATGTCAACATTTCACTTTCCAAAAGGAACAGGAAACTGGTTTAAAAGAGGTGGTAAGGAGGCCATTTATGTGAAAATAAAGAAAACCAAGCCTAATAGAGTGGGAGGTCGACACCAACTGTCCCTGCCATGTAAATGCTGTTTTTAACACCTTACTCTGGGCGTTCCTAGTAAACCTTTAGCCACTATCCAATCACACCCTTAACAACCTGGCTGTGTATGCAATTGGGATTTTCCAGGGTCAATATTGCCACAGATTCTGTACAAGTCTTCCTGAATTGAGAGAATCCAGTTGGATGACTACGAAACGTCTTCAAGAACTAACTTCAAGACCAATTGATCTAACTGAATACAACAGATATACCATGACCTGGATGAATTGGAGAACCTCCACAAGTCAATATAATAACTAATATACTAATAATATAACAACTAATTATAACATAATATATACATATATTACTCAATAATCACTAAAATATTTATAATATAACTAATATATAAGAACATAATAACTAATATATTTCAACATGATAAATATATTAATACCATAATAACCAATATATTAATAACTATAACTAAAATATTACTATATAGACTAACATTTTAATAATATAAAACCTACTATATTACTAATATAACTAACATATTAATAATATCATAAGTATATATTAATAGCATAACTACATATAAATAACATAAAACTAATATATTACTAATCTAAGGTAATATCGGTTAATACATAATAACTAATATAGTAATAACCTACCAATATATTAATAATATACATACCTAACATTAATAACATATACCTAATATAGTAATAACATAACTAAATATTAATAAAATAAATAACTCACATTTAGAACCTAATACATAATATAATTCCTAATATAACTAACATATTAATACCACAATAAGTTATATATTAATAAACATAAATACGTAATATCGTAAAACATGCTAATATCTTAATAAACCTAATAACATATATTCAAATAAACCAATCAGATGTTCCCTTTTTACTGGTCTACTACAGTTAGAAATCCGTAACTAATTAGATGTTCCCTTTTTACTGGTCTACTACAGTTAGTAATCAGTAACCAATCAGATGTTCCCTTTTTACTGGTCTACTACAGTTAGAAATCAGTTACCAATCAGATGTTCTGTTTTAACTGGTCTACTACAGTTAGTAATCAGTAACCAATCAGTGTTCCCTTTTTACTGGTCTACTACAGTTAGAAATCAGTAACCAATTAGATGTTCCCTTTTTACTGGTCTACTACAGTTAGAAATCAGTAACCAATTAGATGTTCTGTTTTTACTGGTCTACTACAGTTAGAAATCAGTAACCAATCAGATGTTCTGTTTTAACTGGTCTACTACAGTTAGTAATCAGTAACCAATCAGTGTTCCCTTTTTACTGGTCTACTACAGTTAGAAATCAGTAACCAATCAGATGTTCTCTTTTTACTGGTCTACTACAGTTAGAAATCAGTAACCAATCAGATGTTTCCTTTTTACTGGTCTACTACAGTTAGAAATCAGTAACCAATCAGATGTTCTGTTTTTACTGGTCTACTACAGTCAGAAATCAGTAACCAATCAGATGTTTCCTTTTTACTGGTCTATTACAGTTAGAAATCAGTAGCCAATCAGGTGTTCTTTTTTAACTGGTCTACTACAGTTAGTAATCAGTAACCAATCAGATGTTCCCTTTTTACTGGTCTACTACAGTTAGAAATCATCAGTAACCAATCAGATGTTCCCTTTTTACTGGTCTACTACAGTTAAAAATCAGTAACCAATCAGATGTTCCCTTTTTACTGGTCTATTACAGTTAGAAATCAGTAACCAATCAGATTTTCCGTTTTAACTGGTCTACTACAGTTAGTAATAAGTAACCAATCAGATGTTCCCTTTTTACTGGTTTACTACAGTTAGTAATCAGTACCAAATCAGGTGTTTCCCTTTTTACTGATCTACTCCCGTTAGGAACAGTAAACCAAGCAGATTTCCCTTTTTTTAAAACTGGTCTACTATACAGTTAAAAATCAAGTAACCAACAGATTTCCCTTTTTACTGGTCTACTACAGTTAGAAACTTAGAACCAATCAGATGTTCCCTTTTACTGGTTCTACTACAGTTATAATCATACGCAATCAGATGTTCCCTTTTTACTGGTCTACTAAGTAGTATATCAGTTACCATCGATGTCCCTTTTTACTGCTACTACAGTTGAGAACGTAACTGATGATCCTGTTCGGCACTCAGTTAAACATAACAATCAGGTCATTATGTTACTCCGTTAGTATCTACTAGGTTTCCTTACTGACACAGTAACTTAACCATATGTTTTAGCAACAGTTAACGACATAGATTTGTAAAACGGATACGTAGAAGTCAAGTGTAGAGCCAGGAGTCAGTGGGCCTTAGAAGCGGCACTAGGTTTGAAGAGTCAGGCACCAATCTAGTTTTTTTTTACTGTTGTCTCAGTTGAACGTCCGGATTCTGTTGTTTTTTCGGTGCTACGTGACCGTTTAGGTTTTATAATCAGTAGACCCACTTCAGATGTGTTCTTTTTACTGGTCTACTACTAGAGAATCAGTAACCCATCAGTGTTCCCTTTTTTACTGGTACTACTACAGTTAGAAATCAGCTAACAATCTGATGTTCCCTTTTTACTGTTCTACTACAGTTAAGACATCAGTAACCCTCAGACTGTTCCTGTTTTACTGTCTACTACAGTTAGAAATCATAACCAATCATGTTTCCCTTGTACTGGTCTACTAGCAGTTAGAAATCAGTAACCAATCCAGATTTCTTTTTACTGGTCTACTCAGTCCAAATCAGTAACAATCAATGTTTCCCTTTTTAACTGGTCTACTCAGTTTAAAATCAGTAACCAATCAGATGTTCCCTTTTTCTTCAAACGTTAAATGACAAAGTTGCCCTTTACTGGCCTACACGTTAGTAATCATTACCAATCATATGTTCCCTTTTTAACTGGTTACTACATTAGAAAGCCTAACATATCGATGTTTTCCTGTTTTTTACGGCTACTACAGTTCAGTAATCAGTAACCATCAATGTTTCCCTTTTTACTGGTCTATTATCAGTTTAGAAATCATTAAGCCAATCATGTTCTGTTTTTACTGGTCCTACTACATTAAGAAAGCCGTAACCAATCAGATGTTTCCCTTTTTACTGGTCCTACTACAGTTAGAACATCGTAACCTAATTATGCAGTGTTTCCCTTTTTACTGGTCTACTACAGTTTAGTATCAGTACCCAATCGACGATGGTTCCCCTTTTTACTGGTCTACTACTTAAATATTACTCATTTCTGTTAACTCACATAGAACATACCATCTTTCCCTTTTTACTGGTCTATACAGTTAGAAATCCATAATCCAATTAGATTTCCTTTTAACTGGTCTACTACAGTTAAACAGTAACCATCAAATGTTCTTCGCTACGTTAATATCAACATGTGTTTTACTGTCTACTAGTTAGTAATCAGTAACCATCAGATGTTCCATTTTTACTGGTTACTACAGTTAGAAATCAATAACATCTAGATCGTTCTCTTTTTTACTGGTCTCTACAGTTTAGAAATCAGTAACCTCAGATGTTCTGTTTTGACTGGTCTACCACTGAGTAAACAGTAACCCAATAGTTGTTTCTTTTACTGGTCTACTAAGTTAGAAATCAGTAACCAACCAGGTGTTCTTCTTTTTACTGTCTACTACGTTAAATATCAGTAACCAATTCAGATGTTCCTTCTTTAACTGGTCTACTTACAGTTTAGAAATCAGTAACCAATCAGATTTTTGTATGTCCCTTTTTCACTGGTCTACTACAGTTATAATATCAGTAACCATCAGATTTTCCCTTTTACTGGTTTTACTACAGTTAAGTATCAGTAAACACAATCAGATGTTCCTTGTTATACTGTCATAACTACGTTAAGGTAATCATTAACCAATCGAGATGTTCCCGTTTTACCTGGTCTACTACAGTTATAATCAGTACCAATCAATGTTCCTCCTTTTTACTGGTCTACTACAGTTAGAACTCAGTAAACGCAATTCAGTATGTTTCTTTTTTACTGGTCTAACTACAGTTAGGAATCAGAACCAATCAGATGTTCCTTTTTACTGGTCACTACATTACTACAATTAGATTTTTTTACGGCTAACACTATAATCAGTAACCACTCGATGTTCCCTTTTTACTGGTCTACTACAGTTATAAATCAGTTACCAATATATTTCCCATGTTATCTGGTCTACTACAGTAGAAATCCGTAACCAATCAGATTTCCTTTTTAAACTGGTCCAGTTAGAATCAGTAACAACTCATATGAACCTTTTTAACATTAGAAAACATTTGATAAATGACAAGGGAGCACATTTCCAGCGGGCACCAAGGTACATGAGCACAATGCAGCGCGCTTATTCCCCGTGGTCCCTCAGCCTAACAGCACAGGGAAAGTTTTGCACCTCTTATTATAAGCCCTGTTGTTTTTTAAAGGCTTCCCTGAAACGTTCCTAAAACAGCGACTGTAATATATGCAAACAGAATAATTTGCCATCAGTTGACAGGTATCCAACTTTATAAGTACTCCTCAGAACACAGAAAGCATTAACTGACTGTTCAAAACACAGTATCCCTGTCTGCTTTAAACTAAATAACACACTGAGGCAGCTCATTGGTACAATCCGAATGACCCAATAGCACAACACAGAAAAGCGACATCATATACACAGTGCCGGCAGTGAAGAAATGCTCTGAGTTGTATGTGGGGGAGACTAAAGAGCAACTGCCCCACGTATGGCCCGAACAGACGCAGGACTCAGCCCGTTTACCTGCATCTCAAATGAAATGGGGCATACCTGTAATGTATGTCAACATCCTTTCAAAGGAACAGACTGGTTTCAAAAGAGGTGTTAAGGAGGCCATTTATGTGAAAATAAAGAAAACCAAGCCTAATAGAGTGGGAGGTCGACACCAACTGTCCCTGCCATGTAAATGCTGTTTTTAACACCTTACTCTGGGCGTTCCTAGTAAACCTTTAGCCACTATCCAATCACACCCTTAACAACCTGGCTGTGTATGCAATTGGGATTTTCCAGGGTCAATATTGCCACAGATTCTGTACAAGTCTTCCTGAATTGAGAGAATCCAGTTGGATGACTACGAAACGTCTTCAAGAACTAACTTCAAGACCAATTGATCTAACTGAATACAACAGATATACCATGACCTGGATGAATTGGAGAACCTCCACAAGTCAATATAATAACTAATATACTAATAATATAACAACTAATTATAACATAATATATACATATATTACTCAATAATCACTAAAATATTTATAATATAACTAATATATAAGAACATAATAACTAATATATTTCAACATGATAAATATATTAATACCATAATAACCAATATATTAATAACTATAACTAAAATATTACTATATAGACTAACATTTTAATAATATAAAACCTACTATATTACTAATATAACTAACATATTAATAATATCATAAGTATATATTAATAGCATAACTACATATAAATAACATAAAACTAATATATTACTAATCTAAGGTAATATCGGTTAATACATAATAACTAATATAGTAATAACCTACCAATATATTAATAATATACATACCTAACATTAATAACATATACCTAATATAGTAATAACATAACTAAATATTAATAAAATAAATAACTCACATTTAGAACCTAATACATAATATAATTCCTAATATAACTAACATATTAATACCACAATAAGTTATATATTAATAAACATAAATACGTAATATCGTAAAACATGCTAATATCTTAATAAACCTAATAACATATATTCAAATA
>CM033474.1:15497914-15510404 GCA_019447015.1 Hymenochirus boettgeri | reverse complement strand
CCTTTTTACTGGTATACTACAGTTAGAAATCAGTAACCAATCAGATGATACCTTTTTACAGTTAGAAAACATTTGATAAATGACAGGGATCACAGTGCAAGCGGGCACCAAGGTACATGAGCACAATGCACGCGCTTAGTGTGTCCTCAGCCTAACAGCACAGGGAAAGTTTTGCACCTCTTATTAAGTAAGCCCCTGTTGTTTTTAAAGGCTTCCACTAGAAACGTTCTTACAGCTGACTGTAATATATAGCACAGAATAATTTGCCATCATTTGACAGTATCCCACTTTAATTAAGTAAGCTCCTCAGAACACAGAAGCATTAACTACTGTTCAAAAACACCGTATCCCTGTCTGCTTTAAACTAAATAACACACTGAGGCAGCAATTGGTACATCCCCAGGTTACAATGCTGTTTTTAACACCTTACTCTGGGCGTTCCTATAAACTTTAGCCATATCCAATCACACCTTAACACACCTGGCAGGTATGCTAATATGGGATTTTCCAGGTGTACATATTGCCACAGATTCTGTAAAAGTCTTCTTGAATTGATAGAATCCAGTGATGACTAGCGAAACGGCTTCAAGAAACTAACTTCAAGACCAATTGATCTAACTGAATACCAACAGAAAATACCATGACCTGGATGAATGAGAACCTCCCACACAGTCAAGTATATAACCTAATATACTAATAATATAACAAAGAATAGAAGCAGTAAGCAGACATAGAGTACGTTCATAGTAATAACGAAACAGAGTGATAAGAGAACGAAGAGAGCAATCACTAGAAGAACCAAGAGAGGATCACATGAGAAAGATAGTAAATACGCATGAAGAACCAATAATAAGAACATATAACTAAAAGTATTTACTAAGAGTAATAACATATGAAGAATTTATTAAACCTAATATTTACTAAGAGACTGAACCAGTAAAATCTCATGAAAGTAATATAGTAATAGCAGAGACTAACATAGAAATAACTATAATAACTAGCGATTACTAATATTAAGGAATAGATTAATAACATACAACGCAGAGAGGAAGAAGAAATCGAAAGATGAAGAAGAGAAGAACGAACAGGAAGAACAGGGAAGAAGGAAGACGGAAGACAGAAACGAAGATAGTGAATGAGAGAGAGAACGAACAGGGAGAACAGAAACGAAGAGAGGTACGAAGAGAACGAACAGAGGATAGAAAAACAAGAAGGAAGAGGGAAGAACAGAACAAATCGAAGAGAGGGAAGAAGAGAACGGGTAGAGGAAGAACAGAAAACGAAAGCAGGAGTAACAACATGATTAAAATATTAATAACATAATAACATATGATATAAATAGTAGCTGCAGAATTGATATTAAAGAAAAAAATTGCTTCCTACATACGGTTTATAGGTCTAGATAAAAACCTAGATTTTTTTTGCTGGAGCTATACTTACCTGGCTGTCACGGAAATTGAGGGGTAGGTCCGGTTGAGACAATAAGTATTTTTTATATATTTCTCTTTAAATATGGCTGCCCACATGAATAAATGGGTTAAGATAAGTTGGTTGTGTGTCAGGTAGGGGGGATACAATTTTTTACCTTTCGGATAATCGGTCAAACTATGTTTTTTGATATAGTACTCTTTTATAATAGGCCGCTCTAAAGATCCGCGAATTTTCGAAAAAAATCCGAAAATTCGAAAATCCGCGAGCGGACCCGTTAAAATGAAAAATATTCTCAAAATTACGAGATTTCCCGTATTTTCGAAAATTTGGGAAAAACGGAATTTTTGAAAATACGAGAAATCTCGTAATTTCGAAAATTTTCCAGATAAATGAATGGGTAGATCAGTTGGCTTGTGTTCCTTTATCAGTTTGTGGGGTAAAAGATTAACTTTTTTGATGATTGGTCAAAATTTGTTTGTTGACTAAAGTTACCCTTTATGTGTGGCTGCCACTGGAAATCTAACAATACACATTGGGGTTTTCTCTGGGCCCACTAAAGTCTATGAAGTCTATTAAAGTCTTATTAAACCAAAATGAATGTAATACAACCATAATGAATGTATTAAAACTGTAATGAATGCAATTAAACACCATAATGAATGTAATATCTGGTCCTTGTTTATCTGTTTTCTCCCTATTAGGATGGTCCAATCGAATTAGTAGTTATTAAAGTAACTGTTCAAGAGACGGAGTGTATGAATGGGGAAAACTTTCCTGCCCTGGACTGTCCTTTCAAGGCAGATGGAGTAAGTATTCATGTAACGTTCAATGTTCAATAAATAATTAAATTAATTAAAACCAACCCCTGTGCATGCCGGAACCTCAACAAGGACAAGGAAGCAGCAGGGACCGGATGACACACAGACAGCTCCTACTCTTCACTTTCTGGGACTTTGAACAAGCACTGCAGGAGAACCATAAGGAGCTGAGAGGTAAGGTAAGCATTTTTTAACACTATACAGTGGGGCCAGTAGTGAGTTCAATTTTAGTTTTAGGGGTGGACATGCCCTTTAATAAACAGATTAAAAATAAGTGGCCCCAACACAGAATCCTGTGGCACCCCATTTAGAACTTTAGTCCATATGGACGGATCTCCATTTGTAACTACATGCACTATACTAATAATTTTTATTTTATAACAATGTGCACCTGTATTCTTTAATTGTCTGGGAGGTAGGGTAAGTATTCCATCCTCCCTTTCTTTTGGTATAGAAAAGGGGTGTCCAACCTGCAGCCATTCAGATGTTTGTAGCCTGGGAATGCTGGGAGCTGTAGTTTGGAAACACCCAGAGGGCCACAAGCGAAGAGCAGTTTAAGCCTCCATTACTTTCAGCTTTTCTGTCAGGATAACAGTAGCTCTGTATTAGACAAACAAGCTAGGCTATTGCAAATGGTGTGCTGTTTGTTCCCAGATCATTTTGTAAACAAAACACAACACTTTGGGGACAAAAATATATTCAGTCAATTACCGTATATACTCGAGTATAAACCGACCCGAGTATAAACCGAGGCTACCCAATTTCAGCTCAAAAAATCTAATAAAGCTATTGGACCCGGGGCCGAATTATAAAAACCGAGGGTTAAGAAACTTGCAAATTTCAAGATGTGTTGGAAAACTACAACTCCCCCAGCTTAAATACAGCATGTCTGGGAGTTTTGTGTTTTCCAAAACATCTTGAATGCCAAGTAAGGGGTTGTATCAAGAATGTTTTGAAACTACAACCCCAGCATGTGCTTTAATTAGCTTGGATTTGGTAGTTTCCAAACATCTTTTGAAATGCCAACCCTCACTTTGGCATTCAAATGTTTTGGAAACGGACAACTCCCCAGCTTAATAAAGCTCTGGTGTTGTAGTTCCCAAACATCTTTGAATCCCCTCCCCCTCAGTTGCAGTTTGTACCTGTGGGGCTTCCTTCTTCTTCTCTCTTCTCCCGGTGGGACCTTCTCCCTGTGGACTCCCTGTGGACTCTTCTCCCTTGTGACTCCGCTTTCTCCCTGTGACTCTTCTCCCGTTGACCTCTTTCTCCCCTTCTTTCCTTCCTCCCTCTTCTTCTTTGACTCTTTCTTTCTCCTTCTCTTCCTGCACTCTTCTACTCTTCTTTCTTCTTCTTCTCCCTGTGGACTCTTCCTCAGATGTTCCATTTTTACTGGTCTACCTACAGTTAGTAATCAGTAACCAATCAGATGTTTCCTTTTACTGGTCTAGCTACAGTTAAAATCAGTAACCAATAATATGTTCCTTTTTACTGGTCTAACTACAGTTGAATCAGTACCAATCGATGTTCGGTTTTAACTGGTCTAGCTACCGTTAGTAAATCAGTAACCAACATGTTACCGTTTTTACTGGTCTACTAAGTTAGAAATCAGTACCCATAGATGTTTCCCTTTTTATTACTGGTCTAACGACAGTTAGAAATCAGTAACCAATTAGTGTTCTGTTTTTACTGGTCTACGACAGTGAAATCAGTAACCACTCAGATGTTCGTTTTAAACTGGTCTACTCTAGACTACCGTTTAGTAATCAGTCAACCAACAGTGGGCCCTTTTTTACTGTCTACTACAGTTGAAATCATTACCAATTAGAGTTCTCGTTTTTACTGGTCTACGACGTTGAAATCAGTAACCAATCAGAATTTTCTGTTTTTACTGGTCTACTACCGTTAGAATCAGTAAACCATCAATGTTTCCTTTTTACTGGTCCCTACTACAGTTAGAAATAGCAGTACCCAACCAGATTTTCTCATTTTTATACTGGTCTACTAACAGTTAAAACATAACCAATCAGATGTTCCCTTTTTATTAAACTGGTCACTAGCAGTTAAAACTCCGTAACCAAGTCAGATGTTCCCTTTTTAACTGTTCGACTACAGTTAAAAATCAGGAACCAATCAGTTGTTCCCTTTTTAACAAACTGGTCTACACAGTTAGAAATCAATAACCAATCAATGTTTTCCTTTTTACCTGGTCTACTACAGTTGAACTCAGGTACCAATCAGATGTTCTGTGTTTTGTGGGGTGGTAAACTGGTAATACTACAGGTCAGAAATCGTGAACCAATCAATGTGTCCTTTTAACTGGTCTATTACAGTTAGAAATCAGTAGCCAATCAGTGTTCTTTCTTTTTTTAACTGTCTACTACAGTTGTAATCATTAACTCAATCAGATGTTCCCTTTTTTTTACTGGTCTACTACCGTTATAAATCCTAACGAATTAGATGTTCCCTTTTTACTGGTCCTAACTTACGTTAGTAATCATTAACCAATTCAGATGTTCCCTTTTTAACTGGTCTATACTACATTCGAATCAGTTACCAATCAGATGTTTCTGTTTTAATTAAAACTGGTCTACTACAGGTGAGTAATCAGTAACCAATCAGTGTTTCCCTTTTTTTTAACTGGTCTACTACAAGTTGAAATCATTAACCAATTAGTGTTCCCCTTTTTACTGGTCTCTACCGTTGAAATCAGTAACCAATTGATGTTATCTGTTTTTCTGGTCTACTACAGTTTAGAAATCATAACCAATCAGATGTTTCTGATTTTAACTGGCTACTTAAAGTAGTAATCAGTAACCAATCAGTGTTCCCTTTTTACTGGTCACATACAGTTAGAAAATCATAACCATTAGTGTTTCTCCTTTTTACTGGTCTATCTCAGTTAAAATCAGTAACCAACAGATGTTCTGTTTTTACTGGTCTACCTACCGTTAGCAATCAAGTAACAATCGATGTTTCTTTTTACTGGTCTACTACAGTTCGAAATCAGTAACCAACCAATTGTTTCTCTTTTTTACTGTCTACTACATTTTCAAAATCAGTAACCAATCAGAAATGGTCCCTTTTTACTGGTCTACTACTACTACAGTTAAAAATCATTAAACCAATGGGTTCCCTTTTTAACTGGTCTACACAGTTAAAAATCAGTAACCATCAATGTTCCCCCCTTTTTCCTGGTCGATACCTACAGTTAAAAATCAGTACCATCAGATGTTCCTTTTTACTGGTCTACTCAGTTCGAAACAGTAACCACTCAATGTGCTGTTTTTTTTTACTTGTCTCCTACCAGTCAGAATCAGTAACCAATCATATGTTTTCCTTTTTACTGGGTCTATTACGTTCGAAATCATCCAATCAGGTGTTCTTTTTTAACTGGTCTACTACGTTTTATAATCAGGGCGTAAGCCCATCCGAAATTGTCCCCTTTTTACTGGTCTATCCTACAGTTAGAACTCCGTAACTAATTAATATGTTTCCCTTTTTACTGGTCTACTACAGTTAGTAATCAGTAACTCATTCAGATGTTCCCTTTTACTGGTCTACTACATTAGCAATCAGTTATCAATCAGATGTTCTGTTTTTACTGTCTACTAACCGTTAGAATCAGTAACCACATCAGATGTGCCTCCTTTTTCCTGGTCTACTACCGTTCGAAATCCAGTAACCACTAGATGTTCCCTTTTTAACTTTTACCTGGTCCTACTACAGATTCGTTAATCAGTAACCATCAGATGTTCCCATTTTTTACTGGTCTTACTACAGTTAAAAAATCATTAACCAATCAGATGTTCCCTTTTTACTGGTCTACTACCGTTAGACAATCAGTAACCATCATATTTTTTCCGTTTAAATTACTGGTCTTACTACAGTTAGTAATAAGTAACCAATCAGATGTTCCCTTTTTTACTGGTCTACTACATTAGAATCTACCATAGATGTCTCTTTTACTGGTCTCCTACAGTTAGAAATCAGTAACCAATCAGATGTTCTGTTTTTTATTCTGGTCTACTACAGTTGAAATCGTAACTCATCGATGTTCTCTTTTTACTGTCTACTACATTAGAATCAGTACCAACCAGATGTTTCTCGCTTTTTACTGGTCTACTAAGTTAAAATCAGTAAACCAGCAGATGTTCCCTTTTTACTGGTCTACTACAGTTAAAAATCAGTAACCAATCAGATGTTCCCTTTTTACTGGTCTCTACAGTTAAAACTCAGTAACCAATCAGATGTTCCCTTTTTACTGTCTACTCCTACAGTGTTAGAAATCAAGTACCAATCAGATGTTTCCTTTCATTTACTGGTCTAACTACAGTTAGAAAATCAGTACGACCCAAGCCAGATGTTCTGTTTTTACTGTCTACTACAGTCAGAAATAGTAACCAATCATATTTTCCTTTTTACTGGGTCGATTCAGTTAGAAATCAGCTAGCCTCAGGTGTTCTTGTTTTAACTGGTACTACGTTACAGTTTATAATCAGTAACCATCAGATGTTCCCTTTTTTATACTGTCTACTACAGTTAAATCAGTAACTTATAGATTGTTCCTTTTTACATGTCTACTACCGTTAGTAATCAGTAACCAAATCAGATGTTCCCTTTTTACTGGTCTACTACAGTTAGAAATCGTTACCAAATCAGATGTTTTCTGTTTACTGGTCCTACTACAGTTAGAAATCAGTCCAATCAGATGTTTCCTTTTTACTGGTCTACTCCAGTTAGAATCATAACCAATTAGATGGTTCCCTTTTTTAACTGTCTAAACTACAGTTCGTAATCAGTAACCAATCAGATGTTCCCTTTTTTAACTGGTCTACGTACTAAGTTAAAAATCAGTAACCCAATCCGATGTTCCCTTTTTACTGTCTACTACAGTTAAATAAGTAACCAATCAGACTTTCCCCCGTTTGACTGGTCTAACTACATGTTAGTAATAAGTAACCAATCAGATGTTCTGTTTTAAAACTGGTCTACTACCCTAGAATCAGTAACCAGCGTTGTTCCCTTTTTATTAACTGGTCTACTAACAGTTAGAAATCAGTAACCAATCAGGGTTCCCTTTTTACGGGTCTATAAACTACATTAGTAATCAGTAACCCAAATCAATTTTCCCCCTTTTTACTGGTCTACTAACAGTTAGAAATCAGTAACCAATCAGATATTCCCTTTTACGGGGCCTAACTACAGTTAGAAAATTCGTACCCAATCAGATGTTCCGCGTTTTTACTGGTTTACTACAGTTAGTAACAGTACCCAAAATCAAGATGTTCCCTTTTTACGGGTCTATCCTACAGTTATACTCAGTAACCAATCAATGTTCCCTTTTTTACTGGTCTCCTGCAGTTAGTATCAGTACCAATCAGAAGTTCCCTTTTTTAACTTGTCTACTACAGTTAGTGAACAGTCACCAATTAGATGTTCCCCATGTGAACTACTGGTCTACTACAGTTTAGAAATCAGTACCCAATCAGATGTTCCATTTTTAACTGGTTTCTCAGTAGTAATCAGTAACCATCGATGTTCCCCTTTTTACCTGGTCTACTACAGTTAGTAAGCATAACACAATTGAGTTTCCTTTCCCATTTTAAATACTGGTCTAAACTACAGTTAGAATTCAGTAACCAATCAGATGTTCCTTTTTATACACTGGTATACTAACAGTTAGAACTCAGTAACCAATCAGTGATCCTTTTTACAGTTTAGAAACCATTTGATAAATGACAGGGAGTCACAAGTGCAAGCGGGCCCCCAAGGTCTAGCACCATGCCAGCGCTTAGTGTGTCCCGTCCTAAAGCACAGGGAACGTTTTGGCACCCTCTTATTAAGTAGCCCTGTTGTTTTTAAAGGGGCATGTCACCCCCAAAAACTATAATCCCCCCAACTACTGGCCCCAAAATGTGTGTAGTTAAATCCTTATACCTAACATCCGCAGCTTCCATAGGGTTCTCCTGTAGTCCCCCCCCAAAGTCCCAAAACTGCCCACCAGGAGGCTACAGAGTCCATATAGGACTCTGCCCCTACCTGGCCTCAGGTATATTTTTTGCCATGCGTACTGCAGCCCGTCTTCTCCCCCTCCCTTCCCCCTCCCTCCCCCCTCCCTCCCCTCCTCTCCTCCCTCTCCCGATCCCTCCCCCTAGTCATCTTAACCCTTTTAGTATAGGCTTCCCCTGTCCCCCAGCCCACAAACCGCATAATTTTTATTTTAAGAAGCTTTCCCCAAACTCTTACGTACCTCTCCTCTTTCTCCTCCGCTGAAGTAAGCGGCGGCAGCCGCGTCTCCGTGATGGCGGCAGCTCAGCCATTCACAGATGTCCGGCTGCTGGGTCCCGCTCACCTCTGCTTGCATTTCTCGCAAGCAGAGGGCCGGGAGCGCGGCGGAGGAAAGAGGGGAGGTAAGAAATAGTTTTGGGGGGCTTTCTTAAAATAAAAAAACTATGCGGTGTGGCTGGGGGCCATGGGGAATCAATCTTTTAAATTGATTTTAAGGGTGGACATACCCTTTTTAAGGCTATCCACTAGAAACGTTCTTACAGCTGACTGTAATTATAGCACAGACATAATTTGCCATCATTGACATATCCCACTTTAATTAAGTAAGCTCCCCGAACACAGAAGCTTAATCTAACTACGGTTCAAAACAACCGTATCCTGTCTGCTTCATAAACTAAATAACACACTGAGATCAGCACTTGGTACAACTCCGTAATAGACCCAATCAAAACACCAGAAAAGCGACTCATATACCAGGCAGTGCAGTGAAGTGCTCTGATTTTGTGTATGTGGTGGGGAGACTAAGGCAACTGCCCCAAGTGCCACGACTCAGGACGTCAGTCCGTGCCTGAACGCTCTCAAGGAATGGGACATACCTGTAATGGTAGTCAACATCCTTTCAAAGGAACAGGAACTGGTTCAAAAGCGTGTGTAAGGAGGCCATTTTGTGAAAATAAAGAAACCACCTAAATAGAGGTGGGAGGTTCGACAACACCAACTGTCTGCCATGTCATGCTGTTTAAACACCTTAACTCTGCGGTCGTCCTAAACACCTTTTAGCCACTATCATCACAATCACCAACGCATCCCCCTTAACACCATGGCTGTGATATGCAATTGGGATTTTCCCCAGGGTAATAATGCCACACTATCTTGTACAAGTCATTCCTGACTTAGAGTCAGTCTGGATGACTAGCTAAACGTCTGCAAGAACCTAAACTCAAACCATTTCTACACCTGAATACAACAGATATACCATACCTGGATATGAGAAACCTCCACACAGCAATCCATAACCTAATATACTAATAATATAAACTAATCAATAATAAATATTGACATATCTTAAGCATATAAGTAACATAAAATGTTATAAATAACTAATTATAGCAATAACATAATAACTATATTATCAACTGATATATCTTGATACCTAATAATAACCAATATAATTACATAACATAATAACTAAAATATTACTAATAACATAACATATTACTCAATATATAAACCTAATATATTACTAATATAAACTAACATATTCATATATATAATAAGTAAATATATAGCATAACTAACACTATAAATAACATAATAACTAATATACATTAACTAATCTAGTAATATATTATACACTCTAACCTAATATAGTAATAACATACACTAATATAATTAATAATATAATACCACACATTATACATATCACTTAAAAAATATAGTAATACATACTAATATATTTTAATAATTATAACTAACATTATAACATAATAACTAATATTTACTAATATAAACTAACCATTTAAGAACACCATAATTAATATATTAATAACATAATACTATATCTAACATAATGATACTATAATAGATAATAACAATATAGTACCAACATATAAATATATTAATAAGAATAACAATAAATAGCTGCAGATAATAAACAACATTGCTTCCTACATCTAGTTTATATGTCTAGATAAACCCTAGATTTTTTTTTTCTGACTATACTTACCCTTGGCCTGTCACGGAAATTGAGGGGTAGGTCCGGTTGAGAAATAAGTATATTTTCTCTTTAAAATATGGCTGCCCATGAATAAATGGGTAGATCGTTTGGTGTGTGTCCGGTTGGGGGGATACAATTTTTTTAACCTTTTTTGATAATCGGTCAAACTATGTTTTTTGACTATAGTTACTCCTTTAATAGAGATGTCCGAACTTCGCAACGTCCGCTCAAGGATCCGCGAATTTTCGAAAATCCCGAAAATTCGAAAATCCGCGAGCGGACCCGTTAAAATGAAAATATTCTCAAAATCGAGATTCCCGTATTTTCGAAAATTTGGGAAAAACGGAATTTTTGAAATACGAGAAATCCTCGTATTTCGAAATTTTCCAGATAAATGAAATGGGTCGATCAGATTGGCTTGTTTTCCCTTATCAGTTTGTGGGGTAAAAGAATTAACTTTTTTTTGATGTTGGTCAACATTTTGTTGTTGACTAAGGTTACCCTTTAGTGTGGCTGCCACTGGAAACTCAATACACATTGGGGTTTTCCTCTGGGCCCACTAAAGTCTATGAAGTCTCATTAAAGTCTTATTAAACCAAAATGAATGTAATACAACCATAATGAATGTATTAAAACTGTAATGAATGCAATAAACCATAATGAATGTAATATCTGGTCCTTGTTATCTGTTTCTTTCCTCCCTATTAGGATGGTCCAATCGAATTAGTAGTTATTAAAGTAACTGTTCAAGAGCGCGGAGTGTATGAATGGGGAAACTTTCCTGCCCTGGACTGCCTTTCAAGGCAGATGGAGTAAGTATTCATGTAACGTTCAATGTTCAATAATAATATGAAATTAAAACCACCCCTGTGCATGCCGGAACCTCAACAAAGGACAAGGAGCAGCAGGGACCGGATGACCCACAGACAGCTTCCTACTCTTCACTTTCTGGGACTTTGAACAGCACTGCAGGAGAACCATAAGGAGCTGAGAGGTAAGGTAAGCATTTTTTTAAACACTATACAGTGGGCCAGTAGTGAGTTCAATTTTATTTTTTTAGGGGTGGACATGCCCTTTAATAAAAGATTAAAATAAGTGGCCCCAACCAGAACCTGGCACCCCATTTAGAACTTTAGTCCATATGGACGGATCCTCCTTTTGTACTACATGCACTATACTATATAATTTTTATTTATAACCTGTGCACCTGTATTCTTTAATTGTCTGGAGGTAGGGTAAGTATTCCTCCTCCCTTTCTTTTGGTATAGAAAAGGGGTGTCCAACCTGCAGCCATTCAGATTGTTTGTAGCCTGGGAATGCTGGAGCTGTAGTTTGGAACACCCAGAGGGCCACAAGCGAAGAGCAGTTTAAGGCTCCATTACTTTTCAGCTTTTCTGTCAGGATACAGTAGCTCTGTATTAGACAAACAAGCAGCATATGCAAATGGTGTGCTGTTTGTCCCAGATCATTTTGTTAAACAAAACACACACTTTGGGGACAAAATATATTCAGTCAATTACCGTATTTCACTCGAGTATAACCGACCCGAGTATAAACCGAGGTACCCAATTTCAGCTAAAAATCCTAATAAAGTCTATTGACCCGAGTATAACCGAGGTGGTAAAACGTGGGCATTCAAGATGTTTGGAAACTACAACTCCCAGCTAATAAAGCATCGCTGGGAGTTTGTAGTTTCCAAATCTTGAATCTCAAGTAAGGGTGGTATTCAAGATGTTTGGAACTACAACTCCCAGCATGCTTTTTAGCTGGGAGTTGTAGTTTCCAAACCTCTTGAATGCCACCCTCACTTGGCATTCAAGATGTTTGGAAACTACAACCCCAGCTAATAAAGCATGCTGGGATGTTGTAGTTCCCAACATCTTGAATGCCCCCTCCCCCTCACGTTCAGTTTGTACCTGTGGCTCTACTTTCTCCTGTGGACTCTTCTCCCTGTGGAGTCTCTTCTGGACTCTTCTCCCTGTGGACTCTTCTCCTGTGGACTCTTCTCTCCTGTGGACTCTTCCCCTGTGGACTCTTCCCGGACGACTCTTCTTCTTCTATCTGTGGGCTCTTCCTCCTCCATCCTGCAGGGGTACGTATCGGCATTCCGGCAGCCGCGCGCCCATATCCTGTACCGGCGCGCGCCGGCTGACGTCACTCCCGGCGCCGGGCTTGGCGCCGGGCAGTGACGTCAGGCCGGCGCGCCAGTGCAAAAAAAGTACGCGGCTGCCGGAAT